>OU452228.1:6620628-7173128 GCA_911728455.2 Marthasterias glacialis
ACTACACTGTACATTATCTCCACAGTGTAAAGTTTCAAATCCTACTCATGTACATGGTGTTACCGCGAAGCATACAAGATCGTATCTCCACAGTGCAAAGTTCCAAATCCTACTCGTGTCCATGGTGTTACCGCAAACCTTACTAGATTGTATCTCCACCAAGCAAAGTTTCAAGTCCTACTTCTGTAAATGGTGTTACCACAAAGCTTACTAGATTGTATCTCCACATTGACAAGTTTCAAATCCTACTCATGTACATATGGTGTTACCGCAAAGCTTACTATATGTAGATTGTATCTCCACCATGCACAGTTTCAAATCCTACTCATGTTCTTGCTGAATTCCAAAGTGCTAAACAATACAGGGTGATCCAATCTACAAGCGTATACGCACTCAATATAAAGCGGTCTTGAAAAAACATTATGCATGTGCATGAGCAGGGTGGTGAAAGACTTTGCAAGTCTAGCGTGCGCTAACGTGCATGATTGTGTTTCCTTCACACATTAAAGCAATGTATGTGGGTGGACCTCAAGGCTTATTATGTACGAAACTCGCACGGTCTATCGGCAAACATGAGCAGGGAAAAGACTTGCAGACGCATCACCAATTGGGCAAATAAATCTGCCAATGTTTATAGTGTTGATCATATTTTAACAAACCAAGTTGAACCCTAAGTTTTACGTCCATTACTATTCTTTACAAGAAATTAATTTGAATTGTTGTATGTCGCGGCATGAAAAGTCCTGCAACCTTTGGTTTTTTTAATCTCTTCCCATACTAATATAGCCTTTAGTAATGGCACGCTTTGTGCAAATTGCACTTATCACAATCTGGAACGAAAATTGACCAATATGAAGTGGCGTAGCCACATGCATCTGTACCTACTCGTCAAAACAAAATTACCTTTTTAATTTTTTTATTTCCTCTACTAATTTGGCAGAGAAATTTCATGCCAAATTGATTAGTCTTTGAGGAGCTGACCAACAAGAATGTAGACTCCAAAGTCAACATGGGTAGTTCCCTATTACATGGCATCAACATGAAGCATCTGAACCGGCTACAACAGGGATGAGATTTGGTGAAAGTGAACATTCCTGAAAAAAACGGCTTGCAGGTCTAAGGTTCCCACTTACCCTAGACCCTGAACCTCTCAGATGTTACAATTCAGGAGGTTTACAGACCATGTGCATTACCTGAAGTCCAAAACTACAGGTTTTGAAACAATGGGTTATTTCTTTCGCCCTTTGGTGACTGCTGTGCTTCGTTCTAAAAGGCTCAAGGAGTCTTTGAGAAAAATTCTGAAATCAGGAAAAATCCTGAGAAATCACATGCCTGCTACAAAGATTACAAAACATTACCGCAATACAAGACTCTCTCACCGGAAAACAATCCCACATCACTCCTGAATTGGCAGATCCTCACTGGCTTCCAATATCCCAAAGACTTGTACACAAACTTGGATTGTTCGTCTACAGGATCCTTCATAGAGTACCTCTCGATCCTCATCCATCCCTTCTCTTGTACATGCACTAGACACTGCTCATAAAGGGGGCTTGTGATACTTCATAGGCCCAAGAACTCTACTGCATGGGACGACAGATCCTTCACGACTGCATCAGCCTGACTGTGGAGGCAGCTTCCACTGACCATCAAACCATCCCCATCTATCACTACATTCAGTTGGCCTGTACAAGCAAGCGTACTCAGACAATCCAGTCTCTTGGATTTGTTTCTTCCTCAAGCGCCAAGAGCGCCCCTGTCGTGGATACCGACACTTCAAAAAATGCTTTTATTATTATCATTCTAGCCCTTACTGTATGCTGATTGGTTCACATAAAATGCATACATGCACGGTTTGTAGTTTGTAAATTAATACCTTACTTAGCTTTTTTGAGCCAGATGTACAAAATGCCATGCAAGCCTTGACTTACGGCAATACTTAAGTGTGTTTTGATTGGACAAAATATCCTCCAATTAAAATCAATTTGTTTTTAATAGTCTTTATTTATCATTTCCTGAATCCAAGGACTAATGATGTTTTTCCAGAAATGACGAGCGGCACAATACACCTCCCAAGTATGTTTTGTGTGTACCTCTAGAGGAAAAAACAAATGTTGTTTCCAGCAGAGGGAGTTGTGCTACTATCATTAAGCTCCCCGCACTGTGCTTCAGGGTAAAGTTGGAGCTAAAATAGTTGGAGCTAAAATAGTTAGTGAGCACGCACTGACCCAAGTCTATGTGACACCAAACTAAAGTATTACCCTATATGGTTTATACATGGAAGACCTAAATCTCAGAAGCAGTTACAGAGTTATATCCTACAACACTATTCTATGGATGTGCCCAATCATTTTGGAAACGTAATTATTATTATAAATTTCAATTTGCCTTACACCGAAGTGTGATAAGCACTGTATACTCAGTGCTTTCGAGTCCTGCGAAAAAAAATCCACAGGCAACTCGGATGGGATTCGGACCCCTGACTCCCGCATGACTAGAGCAGATGTCTTAACCACTAGACCACTGAGCACGCCCGGTGACGAGGGGCCAGTTCGAATCCAGTATTATTAGCGGCAGGTACCACAAACAATTAGATAGATGTTTTAATATTTGCATCGGGGGAATGAATATAAACTTCAATTTGCCTCACACATCGGTGTATTATTTTGTGTTAGCACTCGCTCACACGCACTAAACACGGACGGATAGGTTACTAACTTGAGGAATTACTTAGTAACAAAAGTTATTATTTACATAATGGGCCGGTCACAATTATCAACATTTTCACGAGCGTGCAAACTGTATACTTTTTCAGCAACAAAAATTAAAAGGGAATGAGATTTGCCAAATGTGAAAATTCCTGAAAATGGCTTGCGGGCGTGGGTTCCACCTTATTCTAGACCCGGAACCTCCAATTAAGGAGGCATACAGACTCTGTGCATCATCAGAAATACAAAACTACAGGTTTGGACACAATGTGGACTATTTCTTTCTCCCTTTAGTGGTTGCTTCACTTCTTTCAAAAAAATTTGAAGGCTGAAGGAGATTTTGAGAAAACCCTGAAATCAGTAAAAAACTCCTGAGAAATCTCATGCCTGGTGAATCAATTCCCATCCTCTAGTTTTCAATAAACACACCATACAACCAAACGGTGAAAACTTCATGAAATTTCGTAGCGTTTTAATGAAAACTATGAAAACCAGTCTGTTTAATCACAGATTTTTGTGCACATTCCTATCTGTGCTCACTCTCATTGTGGCATCATCAAAACAAGCAATGGTTATTTCCCGAGGTCTTCAAATTTGAATTTCTCATCTCTGACAGCGGATCGGTACAGGCATTATCAGTGAGCTTTCAGATTGAAAGTGGTTAGTCTTGCTTTATAATTACCTATCACATACTTTGTTTTTTAACACGAAACCCTGATGCAAGTCACATGCGTGTATTGACATAGACTTGATATGATACTTTATCTTACTCTTAGTCCAAGCAAAGTCAACACCCAAATTCCACTTGAGGACATTAACTAGATGGCGCGTTTGACCCTGTGCACTTTTTCCAAGCTATTTCTACCATGCCAAGCCATGGACTGCTTATAGATATTATTTCAAGCAGACCGGAAAGGAATTTCACAGATTAAAATGTTCTTGGATTCCATGTTAGTTTAGACATTAGGTTTTTTTCTTTTTTTTTTCTTCTTCTTCTTCTAATCGCTGGCAGCTGAATTCGGTCGTTGGCAGTCACAGCTGCTTCCAAGTTTATTCATTAGCAACAAGGGCCTATGGGCTGTGTGGCCAAGACCAAACTGTAAATTAGAGAAATTGTTCCGATATTTGTCAAGTGTTGGTGGTACGTTTAAGGCAGGCACAGGGATCTTCAACTAATCCACTTGTACGTGTGCATGGTCACTCATGTAACCAGGGCCCCACTTCAAAGAGCTGCTTAAGCAGAAATTAGTGCTTATAAAATTTATGCTAAGCAAACATCAGCAGGATACCAGTCACAGATTGTACATGTGACATGATATTATGGCTGGTAACCTTGTTCTGGTTAGTAATGTTTGAGCACCATGAGCATCACCGGTGATGGATTTGAGCACTATATAAGAAGCCACTATTTCAATTATCCTGATTATTGTTATAATCTTGCTGAAGGTTAAGGAATTTACATGTTCTAAATTCAGTGGACTCTCCTGACCCAACTGGCTCTTTCCACAAAATATCACAGGAGACTGTGGAGACCGATGCCATGGGTTTTCAACAATACAAACTGTAGAACAGACGAAACCCATGCACCCAATGCTAGCGCCTAGAGGGTATGGTACTTAATGACAGTCTGTGGTACCAGTGTATAGGAGAGTTTCCTTTAACCAGTTTCTGCCAGGATTCTTTTTTGTCCCCCCCCCCCCCGGCACGATTCTTTTGGCAGAATTGCCGGAATCTTTTGTCTTTGAGAGTTCCGCTGGCACAAAGAACCCTGACTTGACAATGCCAAGAGAAGAAAGATTCTTTTATGGGATCGTCTGTTTTGTTTCTCGACCGAGAACATTTCAAATTCACAAAGTGTGAATTGCAAATCATCGGTCGTAACCTATGGCATAGGAGTGTCACTAAACACGGAACCATGGCTCGATTGCCGACTCATTCTGACTTACCTCCATTGGGCCGAAATACAATAAATGAACAATGGTGGAAGCCTCTCGATGCCACGTAATCCCCTTCTTGGAACAAAAGGATAAGATCTATAATCGGGGATTACACAAAAATCGCCTCTGAATGGCCACAAAATGCAAGTAAAATCACAACCTTTTTTGGTCCTTGTGTGGGTGAAACGAAGTGTTAGACAACGTGTGCGTGGTCTGTGCACGCTCCGTAGTTGAATGACTGGGCGACCTTGGGTCCAGTGGTCCGAAATTACATACTGGCGTCTTAAGACGGCTTCTGTTTCCAGGCAGGTGTTCTGACATCATCCGGTGTCAACTGGTTTATGTACTTTTATGCACTGCAAGGTGTGCAAGATGATGATTGTTGAGGACACACTGGCTTAGTGTGGAGGGCGGGCAGTAGTGTACATGTAGATATAGCATACATACATGTACATGTCCTTGGAGAGCAACTTAACAAATGTATAATTTGATGCATTTTAGCTTTTGATCTCTGTGGAATCCCTAAATGCAATTAAAGTGGTAGTTAACAGCATAAAGCACTGCCTGCCTAGATGAAAAAAATCATGTCGATCAATGGATGCCCATGTACACGTACGTGTTTATACATCACTCACTAATGCATTAGGCATTGTGCTAATATGACATAACTAGTTTAATCAATAGTAATAACTGTACTACACAATGCGATGACATCTTGGGGGTGAAGCAAGAATCTGTGCCCTGAAGCATCGGGAAATATAAAGAGCTAGATATAATAACTGTATTGACAAGAAGAACTAACTTGCGTATGGAACGCATAAATGTACACAGTATGCATTTTTGTTTAGACTGTGGGGATCTTGCGCATAGTCAAGTGTGTGGGAGTTTGGGGTCCAAAGAATGTTTTTTGTTTATTTGTTTGTTTTGGGTCCCCCCCCCCCTTCCGCACCCCGACTTCACATGACATTAAAACATTAATTCGTGACAACTGTCCTAAGTTTGCCTTCAGGACCTTAGAGGATTTATCCCGAATGCCATGCAAAAGTTCATGTAATTAGTAAATAACGAAGGAGCTGAAATTGCAACTTTTACAATCCCCTTGATATATTTTGTCAAAGTTATTTCTTTTACAATAATGCTCTCTGTGAAAGCCCACAAAAACAGGCCTTGCTCTCGATGTGACATCCCTGGTGGAACAAGGAACGTAACCAAAACGTCTGAATTTCGTTGCTACCATACAGGCACATACTGTTGTGGTAGCACAAGCATGCCAGGCAGTTCTTAACATTTCTCATTCCACCAGCGACATCACATGTAATAACGCATCATCAGCCAGGCTTGTTTTACGGGGCGTTCCCCCCGAGGCTATTATTTCAAATAAAATAAATTGGAAAAAATATATAAAGGGGGTCGCAACTGGTATATTTTCAGTTGATTTATTATTTATTAATAACAAACTTTGACATGGCATAATGGTCAAGGCAGAATTGTCACATCCGTTATCGTTAAAGTTTCACAGCCCGATTTTGGCCGAAAGAAAATATCTTTACTTTGTTTATCTTCCTCTGAACGAATGTTGACAGACAGATAATGCACAATGTAATGTAACATGCAAAATTGTTTGTACATGGTTGACGAACGTGAGATAATGTCAGGATCCCGACAATAATTAATTTATAGTTTTTAATTAATTACCACTTAGTATCGGCAGCTTTTTTCGTGCAATACCCTAAAATGAAAGCTTAGAACTGTCTCAAATCTAAAAAATATTAGAATTTCAATCAGAAATGTTTGGTCAAATCGGTCAAAAGTCAGACCAAGCATCTTTAAACAACTGAAAAAAAGAAAGAAATACATAACAAAATAAAAATAAAAAAAATGGGTAGATCTCAACTTCATGTTTACTGTTGAAATCCTACAGAAGTTAACTCCCAATTACACAATTTTGCCAAACTGCAATCGCACAGACGTACAATAGACCAATTGCTCGACAATGTTTACATGCGGTCACGTGACCCCCATCGGGTATGACATCATACAGCTGATGAAAAAATATGTGTAAAAGCATAGGCCGTGACACAATCGGTCTATAACGTGCAACTTTCCGAATCAAAACCAAAACATAAGCTCACTCAAATGGCCCTGAGCATAGCTGTGTGCCAAGTGAACTCTCTTTGGAGTCCAGCTCAATTTGACTGCACCATCGACCACCAGCGAGTAGGATTTCTATTCCAGAAAATGTTGAACACAACAACGATGGGTACATCACAGATGTCATGCCCCACTTCTGACCTCACAGCTACACTCTGTATCAGTGGACATCATACACAAAGACCATGGTGCATGGTATTCTAACAGCTGGTGGACTTCTATCTTTATGTGCTATTAGTTAGCAACGAAAATGCAAATGAATCCTGTCAGATAGTGATAACTCATTTTGCGAAAACACACATTTTACAAGTCAATGAGAGACGACCCCCCTCCCAAAAACAAAAACAAACAATAAACAAACAACAAACAAACCCCTCAAAAAACAACAAACATACTAATACAAACATTCAGAGACTGAGGGTACTATGACAAAAAAACTACTGATTGTTGAAATTGTGAGTGTAAAAAATATTCGTTTTTAATTTTTTTTACCATGTTGGGGTCCAGTTACCCATGGTATCCCAATCGTGGGCACCAAACTGCAAAATACATCATCAACTATTCTTATTTGCTAGGAGCCAGTCTCAACTTAAGCCTTTTCCAAGGCTCTGTACACGAAACTGTAACTGACAGCGTCATGATAAGTACTGTGGGGTTGATGCCGTTTTGCAACCTCGTACAATGGGTCTCACAAAAAACCTTGTTTCTACTGTAAACGCCAGCGTACAATTGTCTTTAAAAATCCCGTCGCTGCTTTGCGTCCCGTTCGAAGGACGCAGCAATAATGGTTTTTAAGGACACAAGTGTCACGACCGGGACTCGAACCCACACTCTGCTGATCAGAAACACCAGAGCCCGGTGTTCTTATCCGCTAGGCCACGACATGCCAAAGTAGGTATAAGCCAGTTGATAGACTCCGTTTGTGCGCAAACCTGCACTTTACAGTACTGTCACAGTACACACTGAGACTGGCAGGGATCTGTGGTTCAGCAAGGCCTACCTCTACCACCGAGGGCCAACTTCAGTTGTGCAGCGCTTAACAATTCCCAGGGAATAGTGCAATTGCCTTGGACAAGGCTAACCTTATACCAGCAAACTTAAACGACACGTCGTTTCACCCTGATGATTTACAAAAACACTCATTTAATTTAGAACTCTTTTTGTTTTTAATCTGCTGGCAGTTCAAAGGCTTTAAATGCACATTATTAATTTTGCATAAATGTAGAGTAAGCAAAAATAGTCTCTAGAAGAAAAAACGAATTGAAGAGACTTTTATTAATGTCATATCACTCCCTTTTAAAAAGAAGAAAGTTCGCTATATTCGCACTCTAAAACGCTCTGCATTTATCCAATATTGTCGCACAAGTCTGCAAACACCTGGGTTATAGACCTTTCTATTGTAGATAAACCGTGATGGTTGGCATGGACGGCCAAATGTAGCAAAACATTCAAGTCTTGTTGACAGACGTTGTGACCAAATTCAACACTTTCTGTTCAAAGAAATTCCCATTATTGGTTGGTTTGTTTCCAAAAAAAATTCTAAACAATTTGTGAATATTTGTGTAACATTTTTGCAAACTTGTGATTATCTGTTTTTGCTTTGCACTGATGGCTCCCCGTAGTTTCTCCATCTTGGTTGGCAAAAACTCGGGCTGTGACGTTGCAAAAGAAAGGTCTATACACCAACGTTAGATACTAAGACAAGTTACCAGACATCTGTGAGCAAGCAGCAGTCTCCAGGTTATTGGCCCGTACAGTCTGGCGTACATCTGACAAAATTTTGATCCTTGTGACAACGACAAAGCGAACGTCTGTCTAAACGCCGTCAACAGCAATTATGTATATCCAAACAGTCAAACTTCACAATATAACTTGGCAAATAAACTGACGAATAAATTTGACGACCATGATACCATGCCTACACACACTCTGTACAAGCAGTACTACCACTAACTGTGTACGAATGTAATTTGACTTTTTATTATTGAACTATCAAGGACCAGCCGTCATTCCCAGCTGCTAAATTATACTGCCAGACGACAAACAATTTTCACAGATGAATTAAAATGTAAATGTACATACACAGGTAGTAGTGTTAGATCACTTACGTCGCTAATGAGGTTCATTTGCATAGATTCGTTGTGGGAGAGATCGGGTTCACAATGGGCATGTGTTGTGCGGTCTAATCTTGACTCAATTTAGTGTCACTCGTTACCTTGTCAAACCTAACCCATCCAGTCTCGTTAAAAGTCAATCATCCCATCTTGTTAAACACTTACTGTGTGTCAAGTGGCCAATCGAGATGGTAATTTTTTTGCCAATAATAATTTCGAGTGTGGCATATGGTTGGATGGAATGCTTTCTGAATACTGTTTTTTTAGCACGCGACTGCCGTCTACTGTACCGTAGGGCAAGGACCAGCATGACTTCACAAGGACATCCCGACTTTCATTAAGCTATTCAGCAAAATATACTGCGAGGCACCAATCAAAACATTGTGAATTGTGGCAACTTGGCTGGTAACCAGTTTCTGCTTATCCTAACCTGCTTGAAATATGTTTCTTTGTTGGTCATGTACCTACCCCTGCAGCCCCCTCCTCTCTATTCTGTTCATTCCCATGCTACACTGATGTCCAATCTTCACTGTGCCCTATTTTTCTATCCAAACAGTCTCAATGCTTTATTTCATTTAGTCTATTTAGTTGCTTAAATGCTATTAAAGTCTCTTTATCCGGAAGTTATGCTTTTTGCCTTTTGTATTGTTTACTACTACTACACGAACAAGAGCAAAAGCAAAAACAAGAGCAACTGCAACTGCAACTGCAACAACAACAACAGCATCAACAATCAGCAGCATCAGCAACATCATCAATGGCAGCAAAGCAACAGCAGCAGCAGCAGCAACAGAATCAGCAGCAGCAACAGCAACAACAACAGCAACAGCAACAACAACAGCAACAACATCATCAACAGCACCAACAGCAACAATAATGATAATAACATATTTCTGTACTAAGCATATTTTTCGTGCTAAGCAACCTCATGAAATTGTGCTATGATTGTGCATGTAGTGTTATCTTCAAGATAAGTGATACGCTCCCACTTTTTCCACCCGAGTGCTTCTGTTACACTCATTGTGTTGGGATGTCATTTTTAGCTTTTAAGAAAGACTCTGCTATAGTCAAAACGCGAGACCATTAAACATTTCTGCAAAAGTGAATACAACACCCTTTAAATTTCCAATTTCATTTTGCATTTATGCTGCACTGCTTTACTTAATCTACCCATGTATTTATGTGGCAATAAACTTTTATGTTGCCAGGGACAATAGAATGTGCACGTCTTGCGCAGGTTTAAACATTGGGACATATTAAACCCTTGAGTCACTGTATCACCCAAAACCACCTGGCCTTTTGATCTCACCGAACCACCCGAAAACAACCAGCCTTTTTACTCACGGTACCACCCGAGATTATAAAACACTTTTGATCTCGGGTTTTACACACACTAGCGGATCACACCAAACAGCCATGGATGGAGTGTGATCTGAGGACTAGGATGGTCCGAAAAATAACCTATGGTCACCATTGAACAAAAATGGAGTAATCCACTTCCAAATGTGCAAAAGGTTGGAAATCAAGTTCACAGTGCTTTAGTTTCTCCGTGTCGTACAGACCGTATTGTATGTACAATGCATTTTTCGCACAATAATGTACACAGCGGACGGCGACAATGCTTACATTCGTTGTGCTTCCACCATCTTTTACACATTATTATCTGTAAGTACTGTCTGTAAAGACATCGTTGGTCATTTCTACAGGTATGACTTGGTTTATTTCAACCACTTTGTTAACATTTTGTTCTGGTTTGACAGAATTGCTGATTTGTCCTTTGAACAAAATATAGGTGGAATAACAAGCAATGGCAGTCATTATGACAAATCATGAAAAATGTGTGTTATTCTACCTACATTCTTTCAAAGGACAAATCTGCGATGGCCCTACAGCCAAATATCTTTCTCATGACATAGTCTGACTGTGTGACAAATTCCATGCTTGTATCATTCAATATACAATTCCCCCAAACAAATATTTCCCCTGTCTGCCCCACTATCACATCATATGATTAAAAAATGAAAACAAATGACAATTTCATACGCTTGTTTACAAAAAATCAATAATTTAACTTCTGTCACTAAAAAGTAGGACATGCTCTAAGTTTGTCAAACTCAACCCCAAACTCAAAACTAGTGAAGGGTTGTTCTATAAACCATGTTACTTGTAAAAAATAAGGATGCATTTTACATATACACTTGGGTCATGCAGTGCCTGGGGGTGGTGCATCTTTTTTGTTCAGCGGAGATCCTTGCGCATGTGCATCGTAACGGCATTTATAGGTATCGGATGTGAGGTATTTCAAATACTGTAACTAGCAGCGGGTACCGCAAAAATTTCACAGATGCAATAATTGCAACAGTGTGAGGGCAAAAAACAAAAAAATCTTAGATAATAATAATAATAATAATAACTAGTTCTTACATAGCGCATTTCATAATAATGACGCAATGCGCTTTACATTAGTGCCCTGGTCATTGGGCCATTAACATTCCTGTAATCTTTCTCAGCTCCGTAGGGAGTGTACAGCCCCGAGCTGCCATGGTGCTCCAAAGGCTTTTTCAAACACAATATCAACCTCTACCCTCGCAGGTACCCATTTATACCCCTGGGTGAAGAGAAGCAATTACAGTAAAGCATCTTGCTCAAGGACAGAAGTGTCATGACCGGGATTTAAACCCACAACCCGATGACTAACCACCAGAACCCGAGTCCGGTGCACTAGACCACTTGGCCATGACAAGCTAGATGCAACTATTACATCTCTCAAATTGATCTATCTTGTCGACAGGATTATTTTGAAACTCATTTGTTACACATGCTTCACAATGTTTACGAAAAAAACAAAAAACAAAAACATATTTACACGAATAAATGGAAATAATTCAAATTTGTTAAAGTAAAAGTATTTCCTACCTCAAACCAGAAGGTTTCATCCCAGGCTATATCCATTTTATTTCCAGAATTAACACATCCAACAATCCAAAGCTATCAAACGATCACAATCACACCAGACTTCCGTGATCAAATCAACACAAACTCGTCAAGTATGTCCAATAACTCAGAAAACATTTTCTTGCGGGTTATAAACAGGACAGATCAGTTTGTACCACGGATAAACAGTCTCGTTTCAGATGGAGTTGAGATATTCTGTCTTTAGCGTCTTGCTGGAGATCGTTTCAAGTAGGTGTGAGATGACAAGTCAGTCACCTCCTTCCCTAAAGCCCCATGTCTGGGCCAGATGAAATTGGGGTTAAACTCCAGGAGCTCTGCATACATTAAAAACGTAACATCTGGAATCCCCACAGCCTACAAATATTACATGGAAATGTTTTCTAAGCTATGAAAGCTTAACATAAATAATGCAGTGATGAATTTCCAACATGTTTCTTGGGCATCAATTTGTATTCATCAATGTATCTTGGATTATATCACGTCAGTTTTCTCCAACAATTTCCTACAATCACAAATGCTGGCAGCCTGTATAATCCAATGTTAATTTTTCTTTTAACAACAGTTTGTAGAACCCAGCAACCCAACTGGTTCTTCCTATACAAACAGTTTGCAAAATCCAGCACTGGTTCTTCTTTTACTAACAGTTTGCAAAATCCAACAATGGTTATTCTTCCACCAACAGTTTGTAGAATCCAACACTGATTCTTCCTACACCAACAGTTTGTAAAATCCAGCACTGGTTCTTCATTTACCAACAGTTTGCAAAATCCAACAACGATTATTCTTCTACCAACAGTTTGTAGAATCCGACACTGGTTCTTCCTTCACCAACAGTTTGTAGAATCCAGCACTGGTTCTTCCTATACCAACAGTTTGAAGAATCCAACACTGACTCTTCTTTTACCAACAGTTTGCAAAATCCAACAATAGTTATTCTTCTACCAACAGTTTGTAGAATCCAACATTGAACCTTTTTTTCACAACAGTTTATAGAATCCAACAGGAAATTGTAAATGAGAAGTACACCTCGTTTACAAACAAGTTTCGACATCAAATGGCCTCCAGATGATTAAAGTAAACACTTCATTACCATGACCTTCCTGATTGAATCCACACAGTATCAATGGACTAGAGTTTCATTTTGCAGATAACAGTCCTCTGAACAGTGAGTGCATCCAATATGTTTTTGTTTTTGTCTTAACACCCAAAGGGTATCCTCAACGTAGGTCAAGAACACAACTGTCAAACTGTTAACTCAGTTAACTGAAAAAAAACCCGATCTAATCCATCCTTGACGTTTACCAACTCCAACTTAAATCAACAGTGAAGCGGAACTACAAATACACACACAATCTCTCCAAACAGTGCCTGAAGTCCTGAGAAGTTACTCCAAGTTTGGAATTCATCTGGAGATAAGTTTTGATGGATGTAGATGATGGAAGTAGTTCCTTGGCTGCAGCTCATACGTGCGTACATTTCTCCACCAGAGAGAAGTCCATTGAGAGAGACGACACTTGAACTTGAGGCTGTACTTACTGTTTACCGTTCTTGATGAAAAATAGTGCAGAAAGGTAAGGTTTTATTTTCATTCTCTTTTTTGTCTTTCCTCGCTTTCATTACTCAACATTACAGGATGGGTTTCCATTAAAAGATAATCCACACTGGAAATCTGCACCAGATGTATTGAGTTTCAGAGTTGGATCCTTTTAGCAAATCTCTGAGTCACCGAGTGAAATCCAGGGAAGGGATATTTACTCTCAAGCAAGGGTAAATAAAATGTGTCTGGTGTTATATAAATAAAAAAAAAAGTTCCTGTAGGCTCCCTCCTCAGAAAAAGATAACACCAAATGAGGATGAGGTGGGGATGGAGTCTCAGAATCACCTGCCTACCCAGAGAGTAAAGATGTCCGAAGGAGGAAGTTGTGGCTACGCTTCTTTTCAGGCTGTGAGAGTGCGATGACGAGCATGTACACAATACGCCACGGTCCACGCAGGTTAGAGACACTAATTTATCATTGGTCCAATCCAAACAAGTCGAAGTGAAGGGTCTTTCGGATAACATCAGAACCAACGACGGCCCTGCGTGCGCACATCTTGACCAAAATCAGGTCACCTCTCTCAGGTACCTGTTCAGTGACCGTGCCCGAGAAGAAGCAGAAGAAGAAAGGAAGAAAGAAAAAGGATAATCTTCTTGTTTATGTCTTTCTCCTCTTCTGGGAAATTTATCTACCCTGGCTGTAACAGCAGGAGGACCTTATGGTTTAATCAAAACGAGCGGTATCCAACCCCATGCTTAGCATGCTCCATCGACGGAAGTAACCCGATATTTCATCTCAGTAAGACCACTTTTCCTCTCCAGCGCGGACAGACGATAATTAATATGTACTGATAGGAGGTGCGGGTCACATGGAATGAAAACACTACACCGGTACTCTTAGCAGTCGAATACGTCAACTCCTCGTTGGGGGAATAATGGTTTATTTATGCTGGAATTAATAGGATCCCGACTGGTATCCTGCGTATGGTTGATCCGAGTTGTTAAAGCTGAATCGGACACCGTGTGGGGAGCTAATAGGGCACACTGCATGTATAGCATTTAGCGACATGGTTAAGTTATTTAATACATTTATCGACTGTTTGATGATTTGCATCACGCACTGACAAAGCTTTACGATGCACTGTGGCACAATAAAAAAAATTAAAACATGTCCTTTATAAGTTGTTGATGATGGAAATTTTAAGTCGGAATAAAAATTAGCGTTCATAAAAACTAACCATGCCATCTTCTTTTTTAAATGCTGCTGGTACAAATTATCAGGTGCTGGTCAGTTGCAAATGTGTACAGTACATTGGCCAGTTTAGCCTCATGTGTGTTATCATAAGTAGAACATCAAGCAATGTTTGAGGCCTAGCTTTGATTTCGTTTCGAAGCATGGAGGTGTATTAACCCTCTCGTTACCCAGCTGTTTTGACATAATCAATAGCTGGTGCCCACATTGTTTGACCACTCAAGAGTGAAACACACATTCTTACATAAAAGAAAGCTTGTGTTCAAAGGCAAACTTTACAAACTCTTTTATCACCTTGAAGATATTGTTTCACAGCAAAACAAGTAACAACAAATGTATTACTTCAAATGTTATTTTCTCCAAACACAGAGTGTTGGCTGTGGAGTAGATTCTTTACTTCATGAAGACAGTAACGATCCGACATGCAACTTCCAGCTTCAGAGATTCTGCAGAATTCATGCCTCAAACAAGAATGTTTGCATCATATCCTCGGAAACAAACAAACAAACAAACAAACAAACAACCCAACAAACAAACAAACAAGCATTTCAATGCCAACCCCTCCCCCAACTTCTATCTGTAACAATCTAAAGGAAGCGAGCGCAAGAACATTAAAGAAAAAAAAAAGAACACCTCCAAGGAAAAAAGAATCCCCAGCCCGGCCAAATCGATCGCGCTAATATTTGCCCCCTCTGCTTCAGGGAACACAAACAGCTGCACAAACGTATTACAAACAATCCCAAAAAGTCAGTTGTCTTTCCTTAATTCGATTGGAAATGTCAGAACGCTTGACCGAAGGATATTTGTAAATCTGGTCGCCTAAACCGCCTGGATATTAAAACCATTAATAACATCAAGGCTTTTTTTTTTTCTTTTCTTTTTTTTCGTTAGGGGGGAACGGTAGACCAGCCCTGCACATATAATGCACTTTTCTTCATTTCCCTTGGAGGTAAACGCTAGCAAAGTGACAGCAGGATGTAGCCTTTGTTTAAGGCAAATGTTAATATACAGCGTTGGAATTCGGAAACATACATAATTTCATCCTTCTTATTCAATGTCTAGGTTTGTAGACCGTATCACCAAACTGACCTATGAGAAATTCATTCACAAAAATTGCTCCATGTTTCCTTCTTTTTGAAATATACAGAGTACACAAAAGTTGTCAGACTGTATTAATTAAATAAACCACACAAAATGAACAAACTGTGAGTATTCTTAGATACTTTACTTGATGAATTATGTGTCTATTCGTGATAACATCATATCCCTTGTCCAAAGTGCCTACAACTACAGGGCTGGAATTACACAAAGACAACGGAGGACCTGTACTCTGTTGCCCCTGGTCTGGTGCCCCTTCAAAATATTCCCATAGACTTTAGGATTTTCCAATGGAATAATAGGGGAAGAGGCAGTTATGTTTGTCTCGCAATGGATTCATTTACCCCTCCCTGTTCTTAGCTTGGCTGTGAAGAGACTTGTGTTTAGATCTCGCCATGTCTTGTTTCTGCGCATAGGAGCAGGTTT
Organism: Marthasterias glacialis; assembly: GCA_911728455.2. Classification (NCBI taxonomy): domain Eukaryota; kingdom Metazoa; phylum Echinodermata; class Asteroidea; order Forcipulatida; family Asteriidae; genus Marthasterias; species Marthasterias glacialis. Next base: position 6,636,807 of record OU452228.1, read on the forward strand.
CTATCCCTTCAAAAAGTAGCCCACACCTCGAGTGGCCTTTGGGCCTTGTGATGGGCGAATTGCATTTAAAAATATATGTATACAAAAAAGGGCCCTTTGCAAAAAAGACATTTCACATCTGTGACTATAAAAGCAACTTTAAGATTAGACCCCCCTTCCCTTGACCTACAATCCTGAATTGTTCTTTTAAAACAGATTCCATACCTCTAACCAGCTGAAATCAGGAACTATTGCATTTCCACCTGACAGTAGCTGGGACGGCCTTCTCCCAACCACCGGCGATGAAAAGGATCTGTACTTCTTGAAGAATGCCATTATCCATGCGTCGTCTTGTACAGTCTTAACAAAAATCCTCGCCGGTATGTGCGTAAAAACATCAAACCGATTGGAATTCCCCCCCCCCTGCCACACACAAGATCTAGTATTCACATGTATGCAGCATGCAACATATCTGTGCTGTGCTCGCAGATAGAGTCCACCGATTCTCACAAATTGCTCGCTGCAACAAGTTTATTCCCCGTTTCCGCAGGCGAACTCCTCGTCCATGCCTTTCCACTAAGACAGTGGATTAGCGAACATCGGGGTGTAGTCTTCCAAAAGATTAACTACAGAACACGAAGATAACATGGTCCCCGAAAAAAGGGATGCAAAACCGTGTCAGCGTTGTCACAACACGTTCCAGACAGCGACATAGCGTTGTGTGATTCCGCAGTGCAGGTCAACGCTTATACGAATCAAACTTGTTTGTTTTCGGCATACTTTACAGACCCTGCACCACAAGAGTCAATACAGAGTGCTGTCCCTGAACACGAACAATCTTTTCGCACAAAGGGGAAAAAAAGGGGGGGTCGTAATCTAAATAAAACTGTTTATTTCTTATGATGTCAAAAACAAAGTCTGATCAAGGTAGCAACCACAATGCTCAATGTAAATCGCCCTAATCACCCCCTAATCACCGTGCAAAGTTTGCCCCCTGAAATCGTGGTTACGTTTACTTGTCGCTCGCAAACATCAAAGCCATCATCTGATAAACAAAAACATAAGCCTGTGTTGGTAGCATGAAAAGTTCTTTAACATTTCCAGATAGAGTGTAAACAATAGTTTGATTTCTTTGTTGGACTGACTGTTGGCTTTATTGACTTCTTTCGATGTTACCGTGCATATGGCCTCATTAGTAATAAATTAGGACATGCTTTGTTTGTGTTCGCATGGGGTCTGGTCAAATACCAGCAGTGATGTCGATCGTTCAACTAAAAAAAAAGTGAGTTTCCTTTACAGGGCAAGTACGTGTACATGAGCATCCCTCACATTCACACAACTGCTAAAACTTAATTTTCTTACCCATGAGAGCTAAACCGTGAGTTTATCCATCCCCATACAAAATATACGCCCAGATATGGCTGTTTTTCCTAAGTGAACAAATCTGTTTCAGTTTTCAGTAAAAACGTTTCATGTAAAAATGTGTTCAGTAACCCCCTCTTGCCCCCACCCCCTACCCCCCTTTAAAAAAAAAATTAACAAAATTTGTTTTCACCTAGAATACATTTATTCACAGATAGCTGACAAGCATAAAGTACAACTTTGGATTCCCAATCACAAATCTTTTTAGGTTTATGTGTTAATATGCCATTTTGGGGCAGATTACTGTAGTCTGTTATTGCAATTTTTATTTGTTTCCCTCTTGACCATTCCATGAGAAAGTTCAATGTCGAACTCTGCTGCCATCACAAAGGGTTTGGATCACAAATAAGTGCACGCCAAAGAGCAGGTACGCTGTACACAATCAAAAGGCTCTCGAAGCACCGCAGTGGGTTTTCAAGTTTGAGAGTAGAGCAATGCTCTACTTAATTAAAATGTCAATCAAAGTGTGACATCTTATCAGATAGGTCTTTTTTTTGTAAGTTTACCTACGTACTCACGTTCAATGTCAGCCGTGTTCATTCACAACCTGATGTTTTTCAACAACGCGGTTGCAGTTGTGTAGCCAGTTGAAAAACTTCAAGGGTGTGCATGAAACATTGATAAGATTGAAATAATGACTATTCACAGATTTACGCATGACTTTGCATGGTATAAAGACGGTCATGGTGGAAAACCTCCCTTGAAATATTTTCTGCCTGAAACGTCATAGTTTTTCGAGAAATGAGCACAACAATTTATTTTGATCTTGGGAGTGTGAAATCCGATGTACGAAAACGGTCGAAACAGTGATGGGGTTTTTCAAACTTTCACTAATTCCTTATGAATCCGACGACTGCTTGAGTTTAAGGTTTCACAGGTTTATTATATTGTGAATGTGTTGGGTCAAAGATGCTGGTCTTTCACAATTACCACTGCTGGCCACAAGCTTTAATAAAATACCAGTTGGTACAACAACTTGCTTGGTCTTAACTTAAAAGTGAGTTTCTTATTTTCTCACAATTGAGACCGATGTTGACGTCACTTTGGGGCAGGCTTTTGCATAGAAACCTTCATGTTAACTATCAGAGCTCATGGCACCCTTGTGGTTACGCACAATTGTTGAAAATGGTCTCTTAAATTTAGTGCAAACTGGGTGACACATGGCAACAATCTCTCCAGTCTGAGGATTGAAAATTGAACCTCAACTCGGTATTGCACCAGACATTATTCAAATTTTACCCGCAAATGGTTTAAATTCAATTAAACAACTCCTGTCATTTGGGCCTCAGCTGCAGTTGGTTCATTGCAAATTAGCTAAGATGTATCTTCTCCACCACTCCTTAAAGCCCATATTCACTTTTGGGAACACCGAAAAACAAAATGTTCACAGATTTGCACATAACTTACATGGTATAGAGACGATGATGGTAGAAAACTTCCTGTGAAATATTTCTGTCGGATGTGTTATCGTTTTCGAATAATTAGTGAAATAAGATCCACAAATGATTTTTCGTCTCATGAGACGAAAACTCCGGCCTTTAGAATGAATACAAAAACGCTGAATGACTTTGTATTGTTTTCTCGTAAAGGAAACACTGAAATGAGCGGAAACTTTCGCAGGTTGATTTGATTAAATAACTCTTGATGCTCATAAGGTATGGAAGTATTTCCAGACACTTTACCAATAGTGTATAATGACTTTAACGCCCCCCCCCCCCATGCACAAACAAATCATATTATGCACCTTTGCAGTGTTCCAATAATTGAATGATTAGTGTAATTACATTAAACCCTCTCCTTACCGAATTGTTTTGACATAAACAATCGCTAGTGACCGTACTGTTTGACCACTTAAAGACGCAGCCTCGTCTGCAGTACAAAAACGGCCGTTTCAGTGGCACGATAGATCTTGCAGATGTTTTTGTACACACATACAACGTGAAACAAGTCGCCTTTCTCACTGCGAGGGATAAACTTACGGCTATTTTTTCCCCACGAGCCTGTATCTTACACAACAGAAAGCTCTTTACAAATTAATTTTAAGCTGATTTCATAAACTCTATTATCACCTTGAAGAGATTGTTTTATAACAAAAATAAGTAATAAAAACTGTCACACTTATTGAATTCACTTTCATTTAATAAAAAAAAACTCATCGAGATTGGACAATAAATGTCCAAGTTCTTGGTCTTTGTTTCCTCAGTACAATCTGAAAACTCAAACTCAAACCTTTTTGTACACAAGCATAAGGTGCCCCGTAGGTGTTTGATCTTTCTGCTCCAATTCCAAGGGATTGAATAATAGCAGCCTGATTTTATTTTACCCTCACCAGGAAGATCTGATCTTTCTCTTTCCAACCATAGTAAGCTTGGGTATGCAGGTTGAATATAGACAAAACTACAGCTTTGTAACAAATGGCCTTTGTGCTCAGGAATGTCAGGATTGAGTGCTTTTTTGTGTGTATGCTTGGGCGACAAAAGTCGCCAACGGTTAAGAAGAGGGGGTATGAGTACAGTCGACAAAAGTCGCCTATGGGAAGGAAGAGGGGGTACGAGTGCAGTCGACAAAAGCCGCCAATGGTAAGGAAAAGGGGGTATGAGTGCAGTCGACAAAAGTCGCCAATGGTAAGGAAGAGGGGGTAAGAGTGCAGTCGACAAAAGCCGCCAATGGTAAGGAAGAGGAGTATGAGTACAGTCGACAAAAGGTAGCAGCAATATCCTACAGGATTCTTAGGCCTTATCCTGGCTAAGGCTGCGGCTATGGCTGCATCCCCACATTAACATGCCTTGAAGTATAGGAGGCCCTTAGCAACACACTTAGCAACAGCCACAGCCGCTAATTCGTACACAGTCTTATTGTCAACAAACCTTCAGCATGGCGGCAGCCATCTTGTTTTTACTTTCATTACAAGTCATATGTAACCACAAGAAGACATGAAGGAATGACAGCATGGTTATAGGTTCGTACGTAACACAAAATGCGAATACCATCTGAGTATCCTTGCATCACAATGGGAAAAACAGTGTGAAAATTTGTTTCGCATTCACTGAACTGTGACGCATGAAACACAGTGTACTTCAAAGAGTTGCTTGAGCACAAAAATTAGCTCAGCACCAATAAGGTTACCAGGCAAAATACCACGTCACACGGGTTCTGTGACTGGTATCCTGGTTGTTTTTGCAAAGCAGAAAACTTCTAAGCAATATTTTCGGCTTCAGGCCCAGGCTTTTGTACTACAATTTTCTTTTGTAAGGATAAAACCAAAACAATATACTTGATCCCCAAAACAATTATTATTACATCAACCAAGTAATATCGTCGTCATATTCCTGTAGTATCACATACTGACTCCCATTACACATGTTCACAGTGCCAGACTCTTTTTTTTCCCCCAGAAAACAAGACAGCTCCTTGATGATACAGTCTATATTGTGGTGGTCATGTTATTGCCTATATATATGGCATACCATTAATGAATTAGATCAAACCTGGAGACACCAATGGTTTCTTGTTATCACGGTGGCGACCCATTGGTGGTTTGAATTCCAACCTAAATAACGAATGAATGTTTCATAGAATTTTGCAGACTCCTCTGTATTCAGAAGGAAGACATTTATGTCTTCATTAGACATCTCTCTCGCGTGCCTCCAAGGCCACATTTCATACTGAGAGTGCTGCTTAAAAATTGGCAAAATAGGAGGGGAACAAATTTAGTGCTTACGGTAGCAGTAAATTCTCTGTTTACACACGGCAATGACGTCTGCGCTTGCAGTAGCAATAAATGCTATGCTTGCAGCTAGTAGCATTAGACATTTGCGCTTGCACGTAGGTAAATACGAAGTGAAATGATAGGTTTTGTTTATGTGCATGCATACTTGAATTCAGGCTTGCATGGATTTTGCACGGAAACAAAATCCCGAGCAGAAAATGGTGACTGTCATATTAATTGCGAAATGTCTTTCTTTTGCAACGTCACAGCCCAAATTTTCGCCAACCAAGATGGAGAAACTACGGGGAGTCATCGATGCAAAGCAAAAAACAGATAATCACAGTTTGCAAAAAATGTTCCACAAGTATTCAAAAATTGTTTAAAATTGGTTGGAAATAAACCAAGGTTGGAAATTAACCAACCAATAATGGGATGTACTTTCTTTAAATAGAAAGTTTGCAAACATGCTGAATTTGGTCAGATTGTCTATCAACAAGACTTGAATGTTTTGCTACATTTGGCCGTCCATGCCAGCCAGTGCAGTTTGTTTATCAACAATAGAAAGGTCTATAAAACAGTGTCACGATGTCAGTCTTGGTGACTATAAGAGAGGCTTCGCGTTATGGATAAGTAAACGGAGACGTATGAGTCAACACTTTGTGTGTTTATGTGAAATATAATCGTGGCCTCCATGCTTTGCAATCACGCTAACAATGGACACGAGCGATCATACACATCAGTTGAAAAAGGGATTCTGCTATACTGCTTTGCAGAATTTGAGTTGTATTTTTGTCCTAGATAAACAACATTTCCCACCACATTGCTATTGATGAAATCTTGCAAAATCAGAATCGCAAGTTGTTGGCCCTAAATTTTTGCAAAAGAAGGCTAAAAATTATATTCATATACATCTTCCTTGTCATTTTTTGAGTGCAATGCGTATATGTGTACGCTGTATTTCATTCAATTGACTGGGCGTCGCCCTGATGAAAGCTAGCGCCCCCAAGTGACACAGCAATCTAGGATTGCGAAACAAAATCTGACTTGCGTTCAATGTGAACAGTTACGGTTATCGTATCCGTGTGAGTAGACTTGCGAAATCTCTCTATTAACAACTTCCTTCTAGGGCTACATACGCCAAGTTTTTTTTCTGGACAGTGTTATCCAGGCTCTCTCATAGATAGGAATTTGCATCGCCCGATTTTTTGCAGAAATGACCCAAAAATATATAAAATTTCATAGACTGACTTTTGACAGAGGATGTTGTTCCAAAACAAACAACCATACAATAGCTACTCGTATTGCCACACACAAGGCATGAAATACTCGTTAAAAAAAAAACCAATTTGTGTCTACATGGCTGCTGGTAATGTGAGATACTGTGGGGTACCGACAATGACTCATTTGTATCTTTTATCTCACTAATACTTAATCGTCGACGGATTTCTTCATTTATTGTCCTTGACTAAAGGAAAAAAATCTATCCAATATGGTAATATAATTTAACCATCAATTTGGCCAAACAATCGGGTGTTGCATCTTAAAGAGATCCAAGCTTGTTTTTCATTTTTACTCAGTGGGTGTGTCACTCCGTTTTTCGCCCAAATCAGCACCTCACTAGACAGCTTCCCACTATGGGGAATGAAAACCATAAAATAACCCTAATTTATTATTATTATTTTTTTCAAAATATGATTTTCCTCAATTTGCCTTGAAGTACATCTGTTTTGGGGAGATTTAATTAATTCCTATCCTCTAGTTTTCAGTTAACACGTTTTCAGATCATCGGACTCAAGTTCTGGTGGCTAAACAATCAGGGTCCGGGTTTGAATCCCAGTCATGACACTTGTGTCCTTGAGCAAGACGCTTAACTATACTTGCTTCTCTTCACCCGGGAGTAAATGAGAAACCTGTGAGGGCAGCGATGGCTCATGTGGATTGATTGAGCTTGGTGCTTGGTAGCACAGGCTGTATACTCCCCAGGGAGCTGAGATGGTTTAAGGAATGAAATAAATGGGCCAGCGTCCAGAGGTAGTAAAGTTGAAACGACACAGAGCATTCACTGAGTGACAAACTTGAGTGCTATATAAGAAGCCACTACTATTATCATTAAAACATCAAGTTTGATGGTCATTAGTAATAAAACAATGAAACACGATGTACAACTTGTCCAGGCTTTTATGCACTTACAAATCAGACTTTACTTTAATTACAGCTATCAAAATAAGCAACAGTGCTCTGTGGAGTTTTCGAATGCTATGCCTTTAATAGTACTGCAAGTGTTTGTTTTTTTTATCCTCTCTCTCTCTCTCTGGAGGATTTGTACTGGTATTGAACTTGATAACGGATTAGCTTTCAGACTGAAACTAATCAATTTTCTAGTCGGTACTTACCAGTCCTCAACATCGTACTTAGAATTAACCATGACTACTAAATGAGCATTTGCCTCAGTTGTGTAAATTTTGGTTCAATCACCAATTTTTTACCACTTCCTTAGATCGGTCAAGGGGAAAACAGAGTGTGGATCGAAGTGATTTATTTTAATTTTTTCACGAAAGTCAAATTGAATTTTTAAAAAAAATGATAAGTCAAATAAAAAAAATAAAAAATAAAAAAAGGGTTTACTGCATATGAACTAGTTCAACCGTGTGGACAAGGCTACTGATGTAAAGCTACTGGTATGCCTGCATTGTGAAAGAAGAGCTGTTGAATACGGATCAGGTATAATTTCATATGGCTGCTTAATTAGAAATATTTGCTGAATAACTTTCTGACTTAGATAGATGACAATATTGTTTGCGGTACCTGCCGCCAATAATACTGGATTCGAACTGGCCCCTCATCACCGGGCGTGCTCGGTGGTCTAGTGGTTAAGACATCTGCTCTAGTCATGCGGGAGTCGTGGGTTCGAATCCCACCCGAGTTGCCTGTGGATTTTTTTCCACAGGACTCGAAAACACTGAGTATACAGTGCTTACACACATCGGTGAAAGGCAAATTGAAATTATAACTTTCTGACTTGAAAGCAAAAACTAAGTAAGGAACAGGTGACATTGTATTCTGGTTGGTTACCTTATTTCTAGTGAGCAAAATTGGTTGGGGCTTAGCGAGGCCATGGCCTCTGTTGCCCTGGTCTTGGCCTCGGTGCCCCTTCAAATGTTTCCCATAGACTTTAAGATTTTCCACTGGAAGTGCCCTTTACAAATTGAAAATGGCCTTGCCCTCTCAAAGGTGAAATTCGGGGCCTGCCATTTGCGAGTAAGATTAGAATAATGTCTGGTACATGGACATGCTTTATAGTCACAAGTGACTGTTTAAATTTGAATTCCCCAGACTACAGACAGTTGCTATGTCGCATGATTGGAAAGGCATTTGCGTAGTTACATAAGAGACAGGGAACACCCACACATGCCATACACAATTCTGAGTGAATGTGTAATGGCACAACGGTACCAGGCTTTGCCCGTCTGGAGGTTGCTATACAAAAGCTTGCCCCGAACCATGTGATGTAGAAACACTGTCTTTAGTCTGGGCAATTAAAAATTAAGCAGTCACGTTTGACTAAGTAAGTCGGCATACCAGACTTTATTCAAATCTGACTCGCAAATGGCTTATTGCCTTTATCTCGGCCTCGGTACCACTTTACAAATTACCGATAGCGCTCTGATATTCAGCCAAGAGTAGAGCCTAATTAAGTGTTCTATAGGGGCTCAAAACTGGGCCCCATCTCATAGAGCAAGCACAAAAATCAGCAAAACGCTTCCCAGAAAATGGTTACCAGCCAAAGCACCTTGTCATATGTACCATTTGTAAGCGGTATCCTGCTTATTTTTGCTCAGTAGAAATGTATTAAACAATATTTTCTGCTTAAGCAGCTGTATGAGAATTGGACCCTGTGTGCATTGATCACATGCCCAAGTATGTTATGCACATTTTTTTTTCTTCTTGCAATTTGTGAAAATTTCAGCAAGTTTTCTCACAAAGCGAACGGTAACAGGAAACATTTTTCAAGGTTACACAGACTTACAGGTATGATACATTATTAGTTTTGGGAATGTAAATTCAATCCAATCCTTAAGCTTTCATAAAGAAACCACACAGCCAGCCTCTGAACATTCATCAAATAGAGTGGCTACGCTTGCCAGAAAATGCTATAACTGAGCCAGGGAGTTTGTGCAAGCTTACTTAAGTGCTTAGTTAGATTTTTCATTATTTCTCAATCTTTTCGTTTTAACGAAACAAGACATTCTGTGTTCAGGAACCGTTTCCCTGGCTTGGAAACTGTTTTCAAGATGATTTTTGTACACTATTCCGAGCAGCTTTTTCATGGGCATTTACAACACCGCAGCTATTGCCTCCAAACGTGTGCGCAACGCGACAACAGCGCATCAGCAGCGCATATGTACCAATCGGCATGGAGGACTCACAGTGCGTGTGCGTCGACGCGCGCGTGCGGCAGCCATAGCTGAGGTGGTGCAAACCACCATGGACGAGCTGCTCAGATTAGTGTTTAGGTAACAAGTTTATGAGAGATAAGATTAGACAGTTAGAAATTTAAAAAATGTTAAATTTTTTTGTTTAATTATTACAACCAGGTATCACACCTCTCACTACAAAATAAACCTTTATATTTTTTGTGATGAGATTTTGTCACCATTTTCACAAAGAGGCAATTGAACCACTGCAGTTGAACTTGCTTTGAAATTATTGTTTTGGAGACTGTTTGACAATAGACTGATCCATTCAGCCCCGCCTACCTTTGCAACTGCCGAGCAACATCACATGGTGTGACTTTCTTGCCACGTAAAATTAACTAATGCATAATTTATAGTTAAGTACAATTGTTTCTCACTGGAAACTGTGCAAACGAGGTTTGTTTTAGAGTGCCTCGTGTACAAACCAATGCAAATAGATGTGCGTGAAAACTCAAACTTACCAAGGTGATAAAATTGTGTCTTCGTGAAAATGCAAAAAGGCTGAACACTCATTTTTTTGCACCATATCAGCGCTAATGTACTTCAATGTAAAAATTGGAAAATTGAAGATTGGCCATTTGTGAAAACTGTAAATCTGGTAATACTATCCTTGTGCTAATTAGGCCAAAGTGTAATACAAAACCTCATAGGGGTGCCTTTTATCAAGAATAAAATGCCTTGGTGCCCTTGCCCTTTGAAGAACAAAGCAATCAGGCCTGTTCATGATATACCATCATCCCTTTAAACTGACAATATGAAAACATCTCCACGATGGTGGGCAACATTTCCTCTACGGAGGCGGAACAGTGAACAGAAGAAAACAAATGTTCCTGCACTACTACCTTGTCGTACAGTGCTTAATTATGACAATATTGATTTTTCCTTTTGTTTGATGAGGAGGATCACAAGCTTCTGACTAAGCCGCAAAAGCCGACGACACTGTCTGCTCGGAAATTAATTAACAAGAGCGGAGAGATGTTGGAGTCAAGTCATGTTGACCCTGTTCACATTGCGACTGTGTTGTTTGAAACGCCACCAAGCAATGTAAAAGAGTGTCCAAGATAAATGTACTTAAATCCCTTTTTAGAGGCCAAGGGGACCAAAATGCCAACATCGGCCGCAAACGGTCCCAAGGTATGACCTACATCCTCTCAACCAAAAATGTCAAAGTAAAGGTCATGTCCTGATTTGACGTTTCTCAATGATTTGGCATGTTAACATGGTGCCGACATTTCTAAAACAAAACAAATCTTGCCCTTTATACTAATTCATCAGACATTTTTACTGAGAAATCTGAGTTAAGCATGTATATCTGGGTGTATGTTGAGGATTAAATACAGAAAATATGATCGCTAAAGGTTACACAGCAAATGAAATTTAATCAAAATGACGATATTTATTTAGAAAACTTTCTTTCTACAACATTGGTACCACTCAGCGTTCTATAGCGAGGTATACAACAGTGTATCTGGCTGACACGCTTCCAAACATTTCCGATACGCTTTGATGTTGTCAATATGCTATTGATACGGTTTAAATATGTTGCGATTGTAAAAAATAAAAATACCCAAGCATTTCTGGACTTTATTTTGGAATCCACACATTTACAATAAGTTTTGTTTTCAATTTGCTAAGTGCCATGGAATAGGCAACTAAAATGACGGCACTCTACAAATGCCTGATGATTGATTTACAAAAAAAATGTTCACAATGTTAATTTAACCACTGACACCAGTCACGAACGTAATAAGACACTGCTAACAAATGAGACATAGGCCTGAAACTGTACGGAGGCAATGGAGGCAATTCCCCCGATCATTGCATTGGTGCCCTTGAAATGTTCCAATAGAAATGTACAACTTCCTCATAGAGGTGCCCTTTATCAAGAAGAAAATGCCTTGGTGCCCTTGCCCTTTCAAGAACGAAGCAATCAGGCATGTATAAAAATACTACACTGTATGAAATACACGTACAAGGAAATTGTCCACACACTAAGATTCTTATTTCAATTTGCACAGTTTTCAGATGGAAATATTTCTCCCGACAAATGGTATTGAATCAAGTTGATGACAAATCAAATTAACTGTTGATGGCCTCATATTTCGACCCTACGTGTAGCAGAGTCTTTCTCAAATAGACTGAATGACAACACAACACAACACATGTTTATTAAAAGCCAATCGTTTTCTTTAAACAAATGTTCCACTTTTCAAAAGACATTCTAAAGCTTACAAATTTAATGTGGCAACAAAAACACTGACTCGTTAATAAATATAGCAATAAAATTACAGGCCTCCATCCTCCCCCCCTCCCTTTTTGAATACAGTGAAGAGCATGGAATGTCAGTTAAGGGAGAAAAAGTTTACGTTTCAATTCAGTGAAGTAGCAAACTAACTTGTCTAGGGATAAGACACGTAGGTTTCTATCAACGAGCGTTGCCCTCTCCAGTTTCATCCACACTGACTGAAATGTAGTTGGTGGTCGCCTTGGGGGGGGGGGGCACCACGTTCTTTAACGTCACACTCAGGACACATCCTTCGCATGATCCATCAACTGAGCGTTCAACACATTCTCAGTTCTCACTGATTGTTTTCACAATTCCCTATCCAGACATAAATGTCACTTTACGTGCGCGGGGCTGTGTCTCTCTTCCGACTGACTGTGGAATTTACCAAACTTGTTAAGAAGGGCATCTGGAATGTCCTTTGGGGATTCTGAGAACATGTGCATAGCGTAATTGCGTGACCGACCCGTTAAAAGTGTATGGCAGATTGAAAATTATAACCAAACTGCAGTCACGTCATGCTGTAAATGTTCTCAGTTCTATCTGTGACAATTCACTGTAACATGTCACTCAACTCAAACATAAACACATAGGTTTTCAAATTTGGCTTGGTAGCTTGCTTGCAGAAGTGTCACTCCAACTGTCTGCCACAAGTAGGCAATGGCCTTTGATGCCCTGGTCTTGACTTGAACTCGAAGCCCCTTCTAAAGTTCTTGTTTAGACATTCTGACGATGCCCGAGTCCTACACATACGCTTGAAGGTAAAGTCTAGGATTGGTAAAGTTGATAGTGCAGCGTTTTTATTTTGTGTGATTCAATATATACAGGGGGGAAAAAAAACCTGTGAAAATTTGGGCTCCATCCGTCATCCGAGTCAGGAAAAAACTGTGATAACCCATGCACGCTTTTAGCATGTTCATGTAGACACATCGTCCTTAATTTCGATTGTCACAACCGAAATTAAAATCGGGGTCTTCAAACTCTATAATATTCTCGACTTTGACAGCATTTTCAGACAGAAATATTTCCATGTAAGACTGGCACCGGTACGAACTTCATAATCAGTAAGCTTTCCGACTTTGATGAATACCAATTTTGATGAATACCAATCCTGTATTGTACCTCTAATACTACTAATATTAGTCAGAATTTTATACATTGCACACAGTGCTTCGTATCTAAAGCCATCTCAAACCGTTGACTATTTGAATGATGCAGAGCTATGGTTGAATTACGAGACCCATTTGTGAGGTTTTCAAGGCGATGCGGCGCAATCTGCAGCCGGCCATGCCAGAAACACCAAGGCGATCCCCTTCTCTCAACGAGTATGAGCACTGAGGATTTCACGCTAAAATTATGCACATTTTTCCCATGCACCTAGCTCGTAAACCCTTTTGCAGGTGATACTGTTCAGCACAAAAGAACGCAAAATTAGATTTGACCCCATTTCAAGGAGCTGATTAATCCAGGTAGAAAATTAAAAATCATGAAAATTTGATATTTACAGCCTTCCTTTGCTGTGGCAATGAAGCTTCCAGATTTGACAAGACGTTACATGTTAAAGGTCCCATGAATTATTTTTTTTTACTGGTTAAAAAAGTAAAGTATGCCTATTATAGTATATCTTTAATTTTTTCACATTTTTTACATGCGTATTAATCATAGAAATAATGATTTATAAAATTAGGGGGTTGCCGCGCTCCGCCCACCCTTCCTCATTAACATAAAATCTGTGACGTAGACAGTGGAACGGCTGACCAGGTCCATGTGTGTGTGACAATAACACACAATGCATTGTTGACCACTCAGCACCAGAGCTGTCTGAAATGTTTTACCACAGTCTACGTCGCAGATCATTGCGCAATCAAATGGCACACATTTTCGGGGCTCAATTAAAGTGTATTAACACATAACAGACACATCAGAACAATCAATACTATGTTTTGTTAATTTCAAACCATATATTAAGCCACAAAAATGTTTCGTGACAAAAAACCTCTTCATGGGCCCTTTAACAGGTTGACCATCTCTCTACATCATTTCAGATAGAAATCCAGATATTCGGTCATGACAAAAGGCAGTCTTTTATTTCCATACCCACAAATTTGCCTCTTTCAACAAAATGTGAAGGCCCTCCGAGATCAATAAAAGCCCCCGAAATCAGGAATAGTTTTGATGAATCACGAGCCTGTCAATCAGAAAGTATTGCTAAACAAATTTCTGCTGAGCAAAAAAACAAAAAAAAAAAAAAAAAAACAGCAGGAAACCGGTCACAAATGGTACACATGACATGGTATTTTGGCTGGTAACCTAGTTTTGGTAAGACCAACTATTGTTTGCTTGGAAAATTTATGTGCTTAAGCTACTCCATGAAATTGGGAGCCGGTGTGCACAGACACGTGCATTATCATGGGTAGGCACACACAACTCGGTGTTAAAAAGAACATGTGATCACACGTCATGCTGAAGTGTACACACAGTGAAGGGACATTTCAATTCAAGTTACTTTGCAACGACATTCACACATCACTAGATTAGAAGTGACAAGAGGGTTCGTATTCGTAATCCGTTAGAGTACAAGAAGCGGACCGCAAAAGCGCCCAAGCAGTCGACAAGACTTGCACAGAAATGTTGTTTTAAAGAAATTGACTAAATTCTGAAACGGTTAAAGGTAAAATATCGGATTGGTAAAGCTGATCGTGCAGTGTTCATACGCTGTGTGATTGAATATATACATGAAAAAACAAACCTGTGAAAATATGGGTCAACACATCCCCCAAGATTTCTACATGGTTGTCACCCGTGAACTAGTTCTCTCTTAATACCACATTCCCTTGCTGTGTATGTACATAAATGTTTGTTGTTGACCCAGTAAAATTAAGGATTTCTCTTTGTTCTTCCACTGTTTGGACTTATGTTATTTTTAGCGTCATCCCCATTGCTTTAGTACATAAATTAAACTGATGACATTCTTGCTCTGTCAAACCACCCAGATCCTCTATATCAACAGACAGACACACTCAAGTACACCTATGTTTGTATTACAGACACTTGTGTCACTTTGTGGCCATTCCATTATTATTGTGTAAATAAAAACACGTTCTTCAAAACTATTTCCATTAAAACTTGTCGATCGTTTGGCGATCCCCTAAACGAAAATTGTTCTGAACTAATATTCATAAATACCCCAGACAGTTTAGGCAGTCCTGTTGGTTGAAAGAGGGTCACATGACCATGTTTACTAGGTATTAAACGGCCGATAAAGACGTAGCTGGAGCTGTTTAAGACCGGATGGCTAACACGTGTTCGGCGCTCACATCCATACGTGTGTTGGCGTGCAAGCTTTACATGCATGCTAATAACGCGTCACGCACTCAATTTAAGTCTCTAAGTACGCGTGTGTACGCACAACCGTTGAGCGTGGCTTGCAACTTGACCCCTCGTAAAACAGAGTCTGAGGACGTGAAAGGAATTGAAAACTTACAGGACAGAACAGTTTTACATATTTTCCTACATTATTTATGTTATTACGCATTTATGTGCGGGAATAAAAGAGTAGTGACTCTGTCTTAAACGGCCGGATAAGACCTTGCAAGGTCAAGGCTGTGTGATAAAGGCCCTCACCTTGGGCTCGTTACTTCATCACATGGCCATGACCCTACCAGTCTTACTCGCCACTACTCTTTTGTTCCCTCATAAAAAAAAAATATAAAAAAAACACTACATATCCACCGCACCTTTGAAATTTCTATTAAATCCTACATGTACTTACTGAATGAAGGAAATCTGGCCCCGTGAGAAATGCCCCTGTAGCGCCAAACCATGTGTTTTAACCACTAGAGCACGATGCTGAACACAAACATATACTCTTTAATAAACTGCCAATAGATCTGATTAAATTATATCTGAGATGTAATTGGCAAAGAAAATCCCCCCGGGGCGCTATAAACGACTATTCTGATATGGCACAAGAGCAGGGCAGAAAATATGTACGAACAGTTGATTGATTGTATTCATTATTGTTAAGAGAGACCATTCAGGTGCTGCGCGTTAGGAATTCATACGTGTGTTTTCTTTGTTCCGCTACACTCCAAACCCGGTGTAGATTTCTTGTCATTGATTAGATCAGAATTTACGAAATCTAATCTTACAATTTGTTTAGATGGAGAACTGCTACGTAGCTTGTTTTATTGCATCAACTGTTTTTACTACAGTTCTTACAGTTTCGCAGACTGTCACTAACAGTTGTTCAGTCACTTATTGTGTGAGAGTGGCTCTTAAAATCAACGCTGCATCACTTTGTTCACTACAGCACCTTTAATACCGTAAAGGTGATGCAATTTTCTATTAATTTTGTGCAAACACTTTTTATGAAAGAACATTTACCATTAATTTATTGTTCCGTAATGTGTTTCTTCTTCTTCTTCTTTTTTTCTCTCTGCAAATATTTGCTATAAAGGCAACTCAAATATTTTTAATAAAATATAATAATTGCACCGGGGATAATAACCTGAGGTTGCCCGTGGATTGTGAATCCGTTGCGAGACAAACATAACTGCCTCTTCCCCTATTTGAAGAAACTATAGTAAAGCGTCTTGCTCAAGGACACAAGTGTCACGACTGGGATTCGAACCCACATCCTGATGACTTAGCCACCAGAACTTGAGCCCGATCCACTAAACCGCTCGGCCACGATACGCTCGACCAGTTCTATTCAGAAAACCCACAACCAACAAGATATTTCATGGTGTTTTCAGCAACCTTCTAGATTGATGGCCTGCTGATCATATCTATTTAGAACAACCTGAAACTCAAAAGCTATATCATGGTGTTTTCAGCCAATCTTCTACATACACCTGAGGTCTGCTGATCAGATCTATTCAGAACAACCCGCAACTCATGAGATATTCCATGGTGCTTCAAGTAAACCAACCTTCTACATCTGTGGGTCTGCTGATCAGTTTTATTAAATAAAAAAAAAAAAAACCTTCCTAAGATATTTCATAGTAGTCCCAACAAACCAACCTTCTCGATCTGTTGTCTGTCCTGCTGATCAGTTCTTTCAGAAAAAAACCCACAACCCAAAGGATATTTCCATGGTGTTTCCACCGACCTTCTAAGTCTGTGGGTCGGCTGATCAGTTCTATTCAGAACAGGGAACTCATTAGATAGATTATCTCATGGTGTTCCCGCAGAACCTTGATTCTAAAAGCTGTGGTCTGCTGATCAGCCAGGCATGGGAACACCCTGCAATGTTTAATCATACACAGCCACCCCCCCCAAGCTTGAAACGGAGTCTGCCCGAGAAAACCCTCAGCCAGTCACTCAATTATTGAGATGTTTAATTACCGTCCACGTCCTCCTAAATGTTAGTATTTGCATTCAGTGACATCAAGGTTAATAAAAGAAACAGCCCTGGCGGCTCTTCATAACATGATAGCAACAGTAGCGCACGTAGTTCCCCGCTCTAATGTACATGGGGAGGGAGAGCAATATGGCCGCCGCTAAATAGGTTAACGCAATTATACACATAGCAGGGAGTTGCAGCACGGGGCTCAGACAAAGTCATCAGTGTGCGACAAATTGGTTAATGTAACCGTTTTAATTAGGGTGGTGCTTGCTTGCAGGAAAGTCATCCTGAAATCTTGTCACTGTTACATTTAGATCGATATGATTTCTAGAATTGGAACAAACACATGGGGGCCAAGTAACTGCAGACAGTTAATCCGTTTTCAACGAACATTATTTCGTTTAGATTTTTCTCTAGTGTAGAACTTACAAATCAATGTCAAGATGAAATAAAATTGAGCGCAACAAGGTGACTGGATTTGGGTTTTTACAAATATCACACGGGCACTTTGAAAAGGTGGTGAAATGAACGCACCATATATTTCTTTTTGCGCTTTGAAAAAGACTCTGTTTGGGTTGAAACAAGGGACAATAACAGTTCTTTGGGCAAATGTTTGACAGAAGAGGATTTTCTTTAAAATATATTTTTTTCCGAAGAGGATTGTCTTACAGCACAAAATGTTGATTACTCACTTCAGGGTAAAACTCTCCAGAAATCAAAATTGGGCCATTCAAACATGAATAAATTCAGCCATACAAGAAAAGATTATTTGGTCATTGTTTTCTTTTCTTTAAAAGACACACATTTCGTCTGCGTCTTCTTCAATTCATTTCATTAAATCTTACACAGCAATTGTCCCCCCCCCCCGAAGCAGAAATGTCCTCACCCTGTCTTCAGAGTTATTTGAAAACAGGACTTCCCTAAAGTCAATTTAACCCAAGCCTGTTATCATTTATGTTTGATGACAAAACACATGCAGCCTATCAAGCGGCTTAAAGATAACAAACGGAGCCTTTTTTGCTCCGTGAATTTTATAGGCGCCAAAAAAAAAAAAAAAAAAAAAAAAAGAGAGAGAAAATTTTGGATTTTCCTCTTTCTCCTTCAATTTTTCTGTGCTGTCCTTTGAGTCAAAAAAGACCGTGGAAGTCTCAGGTGTAATCGTAGGTAACCGTGGGTTTCAACAGAATACTACTACTAGTAATAATGGAAATTTATAATGCGCTGGTATCCATTTAGAAACAACCATTGCACAGCGACACAACATGTTCGTGGGGTGGTGGGGGGGAATAGGAAGGGAAGAGTGTAGAAAAATGGTTGAACAGAGGGTAGTGTTTATTTTGCAGTCATTACAGCACAAGAAAAACATTGGTCGTTGCCAACGGACAGTATCCGCACTTTATGTGACCCAAAATATACACGATAGAACAAATTTGCGAAAGTTTAAGCTCAATCGGTCATCGGAGTCACAAGAAAACAACGGGGGGGAAAAAACCTTATACGTTTTGAATTTTTTTTTGAAATATCCGGTTTTGGTCTTGCGAGATCAAAACTAATTGCTTCACTTATTTTTTTAAATATTAGGCCTATAGCATTTCAGGCAAAGTTTTCCAATATGGCCGTCTTTATACCATGTATAAGTTATGTGCTAATTTGTGAGCATTTATATTTTTAACCTTAACAATGTTGTGCACACCCTTGCAATGAGACTTCAGGGAAGTTTTAAACTAAGCCGGCGTTGGAAAAAGTTTAATATCTCGCGTTAAATTGTTCTACAATGCAGGAGCGGCAGAAGCACCTGATCTATCACCCCATGATGTATTCGACCAGATTTTCCTTAAAACATACGCTACTTTAATGTTTAAGTAGAAAACAAAATCATGTCGAGAAAATGCACAGAGGCTATAAAACTGAATCACAGATAGAGCAGCCATCTTGCCCCATGATTCAAAGGAAGGACAAAATAGAATGGTTCCTTTTCAGTGTAAAAGATCGAAAACTCATCATTGCTATTTATCACATAGGGAACATGACAAAAATGGTGGCAGCAGGAAAATGGTCTTTATATACAAATGAGTTAAAGTTTTACACACTTAAAAAGAAAAAGGAACATTTACAGACTTAGTAAATTTATGACTGTTTAAATGAACATTAAGTTTTGATTGATGTGAGGTTTTTTATTTTGTATCGAATAAACATAACCAGGAGACAAGACACCAGACCTTTAAACATGGTGCACTCAGCTGTTTTCTCCCATTCAAATCAATGTAACCAACATGAGGTTGGGAAGGGTAAAATAGCCATGGTTCCGGGTTTAGTACCAATCCTATGCCGTAGCTCATAATCAGGGTTTTCCAATTCATGGTGCATGAATTGTTACATTCTCTTGGTAGAGAAAACAAAACTCATGGTGCAATAAAGAGAATCTTTGTTCTCTTGGCTTGTCCAGTCAAGATTTCTTTGTACACACGGTACTCTAAAAAAAAATGATTCCAGCAATTCCGAGAAAATATTCTCATCATCAGGCTGGACTGGAAAAAAATTGAAGGTTCCCGGCAGCAACTGGTTAAAAGCATCAGTTGTGGCATAATGAATAAACATGAACTAAAAAGACACACCATAGAGAAGGGACGGACAAACACAAACTAAACACATGGAATAAAAAATAAAAAAAACAATAAACAAAAATGCAAAGCCAACATTATCTTAAAAGCATCAGTTGTTGAAAACATGTATTGAGTAAATTCTGCATGAAGAGACCTACTTCATTCTCCAAATTGTTTAATAACAAATCTGTTACCTTTGGTATATATGTTCAATTGAATTTACAAACCCAATTATTTTGAGTAGCGTTTTTTTTTTTTTTTTTTTCCTTTTTAAAGGAGCATTTACCACATTTGACACAAACGATGTACATGTAAATGTCAACTAACTGTAGATCACAATTTACCATGTTTACCCTACGGACATGTCTTAAGTGAAAAATATTACACATGCAAGTATTCACAGTCCAGCAGTGTCGGAAAATGTACACGACAATCGGGGGCAAAAACAATGCCACCCGTGTACATGAAGATCATTTCAAAACAATTCCAGTTAAATAATTTTTTTTTATAGACATTTAATCCTTCAAAAAAACAACAACCACAAATACATACTTGAATCCTCAGTGACTTGCCTCTGACGTACAAACAGGCAGCGACCAGCGAGCACATCCTTACAAAATCCACGCCGGCAATGCCTTCCGAAGAAGACAAAAAAATCCCCCTGCCAAGACGACTTCTACCGTCTTGATTATTAAGGTTGGGGGGGGGGGGGATAAAACCGATGCGTAGGATGCGGAGATGATAATGCATATATGGTGAATTGATTATGACTTTCACCTTGGTATGGTGCATCGAGAGGACGGACAAAAAGCTGAGAGAGAGAAAAGAGCGGCACTGAATACAAGAGGTGTGTCAACATTGCAGAGGGGGTGACATATCAAACGAAGATGATAACCGTAACGACGACTATGGTACGGATCAGACAAGGTTATGACCCAAACTCAAGGCCAGACTTTAGGATGATGGTTGATGAAGCGCTGCACAATTTTATTTTATTTTTTAAAGGGGGCATCGGACATGGTGGCAAAATTACTTGCACGTGCAGTGCACTTGCAGGGCTCACGAGTCAAGAAAATCCTCCACAAATCCAGGCCAGGAAATTTCATCTTTGAAGGGGTATGGTCAGTTTTAATTTTTTTTTAGCAAAGGGTATCTTCATTGGAATTGGTAAAAGTCTATTGGAATATTCTGAAGGGGGTCCAGGTCCGAGACTAAAAGGCAACTGAGGCTGCTGGTCTCCATGTTATTCCTGACTGGACTGCAGAGTTTCTACCTGAAAACTTCCACCAATTTTAACCGACCTCATAGCCTGTAATAACAAGATCAAAAAAGTTTCACAAGCAAGACTTAATAGGAAACCCGAAAAAAACCTCACCAACAAATCTCCACCTCGTAAAACATTGAATAAAAATAGTTCAATAGTACATAGACAGTGTACATCATGGAGCTGGGCTTGTAATTCTGACAAAATCCTCTAGACCTTGAAGCTGATGATGGTTCAGAATTTTTGCTGGACAAGAAGTAGTCCTACAACACCACAACCACAACCAAACTTTTCTCTGCAGTTTTTTGCTTGATGACCATTTTGGAAAGGAACGATCTCCTGGAAAACATCCCATGAAATCTCCAAATAAGTATTCTAAGGAAGTGTTCCACATGTACAGTTATTAACTATGAAGTATTACATATTTGGCATGTCGCAGCCGAGCGGTCAAGTGCACAGCACTCGAGCTCTTGTGTTTCTGATCAGCAGAGTGTGGGTTCGAGTCCCCGTCGTGACACTTGTGTCCATAAAGCAAGACACTTGACTATAATTGCTTCAAATAGGGGGAAGAGGCAGTTACGTTTGTCTTGCAACAGATTCCTTTACCCCCTCCCTGTTCTTAGCTTGGCTGTGAAGAGACTAGCGCTTATATCTCATGTCTTGTTTCTGCGCAATGGGGCAGGTTTCTATCCCTTTAAAAAAGTAGCCCACACCTCGAGTGGCTTTTGGGCTTTGTGCTTTGTGCAAATTGCATTAAAAAAAAAAAAATAATAAATCAAATCAGAGCAAGGGGCCTACACTCATTCTCAACCCAGTTGAAAAAAAAAAAGTTATCAATAATATAACACAGCTTATCATTTATATTTGTACAAGAATTTGACCACAGATAAGAACAATGTTTTTAGACACGGCCATCCAGGCATCCCACAATCAGCCCGTTTATATAGCATCCTCAACAACCATGACATAGGTATTAAGGTTTCACCAACAACATGCATGTTGATTACTATTTCTTTTGGGTTTTGCCCATCTGATTTGGGTTACTTTGTCAAACGTCAGAGCTAGTAAGCAATATTGCCATTGAGCCGTGGGCCTCCTTCTGGGCCGCACGGCATCCACATTCTGGATCAATTTTCTCCAATAGCTTTTGTTTCATGATCCGTTTTCTTTCGGAGATGGTGAACTTGTATCTGAATAGGCTTTGTGCAAATATATCACGCATGAACAACTTTCATGTGATATGTTACCAAGATTAACTTCTTGTATGCAGACTCGTGATCCAATTCATCTGACGTCATCTCACGATAAATGTTACTTGCGCCATCATGGGAGTTACATGTAGATTCCCTGTGTCTTACTGTGCAGGGCACAGTTTAGGCGATGCACGCACCATATCTTTCTTCCTTTTTGACTAAAAAAATTGGCAGACTATGAGCAGACAATAGCGGTGGGTGGGGGGGGGGGGGTCTTCCCGTTGAAACCAAGGGGCTTTCACAAAAGGGATACGGGTGCTTTTGACAGAGTGAGGGCGTCCTCGCTTTGCTTTCGTGTACAAAACCAATGAATGTTGCTAAAACAAAAAACAAAAACCAAGTCCAAACAATGGTAGAACAAAGAGAAGTCCTTGATTTACGGGCCAACAAACATGGGTTACTGTAGTCTATAGGTTCATTTGCATGTGTTCAAATCATTAAATCATTAAAGGTTGTTTGTTTCTTTTTTTCTTTCATCTGTTTTCGAGAAATTTTTTTTTTGGTTTTTTGACCCTTCACTTTTTTTTTTTTCTTTGGTATGCATTCTTTGATATTTTGTTGTTCGTTGTTGTAAAAAACAAAATAAACCCAAATAAACCACTTCATCGTGTGATTGCCCAACATAAAATCGTTCGTCCCGCTCCCACTACTTGCAACATCTGGCTCTTGACCCAAAATACAAGCTGGTGATCAACCAATAGATTGCAAGTGGTAATTTGACATCACTTGCCTAAGACCTTTTGCATATATACACTGTATGTTAATTTCCATGGATTATACTTATCATGGTCAATATATTTAAACTCGGATGCTCCCCCCAGGGACTAAAAAAAAACACCTTTTGTTTGATAATTTTTACAGATTAAAACACAACTAGGGAGACTGATGACCGATCATTGACCGATAATTTGGTTACATTTTAGTCTAGACTTTGGACATTTAAAGTGATTATGCTCGGTAAAGATTAACAAAACTATCCCTAGCTTACACCGCATTGACACATGATCCAGATTGCGGGGGTCTGATCCTGCTTTGTGTTTACACTTGATTTTTTGATCCACCTTGCGGGATCTGATCCCGCATTGATCCTGCATTGAAGGGGGATCAAAAAGGAGGATCAGATCTTGATCGCTCTTGGGTTTACACTAGCTGTTGATCGCCCTTTGATCGCCCTTTGATCGCACTTGCAGGATCTGATCCTCCTTTGATCGCAATTGCCGGATCAAGTGTAAACGCGGTCAATATCACTCTAAGAAAAAAATTACATTAAAAGGGTAGCACTCTTTCTTCCAAGGAATGGGCACGATTTTTTGGTTGGTTATTTTGTTAGTGAACTTAAAAATTCATGCCTGAACATGAAGCATCTGAAAATGTTTCTTAAAGCCCTAGCTAAACATTGGTTGACTATAAATGCTTCCATTCTTTGCACAAATCAAGATATTTGTAGTAAAACCAACCTGTGAAAATATCAGCTCATTTCGGTGTTTCATTTGCGAGAAAACGGTAAAAAATTCATTCAGCATTTGTGTGCGCATTCCTATAGGCAGAGTTTTTATCTCACTGAGACAAAAACTAATTTTGGGTCTTATTTCATTTATTATTTAAAAACATCCCTGGCATCTTCAGACTGCTTTCTGCCTCTCTCTTTTCACTTCTTTCCACTCAACTGCTTCTGTTACTCCAGTATACTTGTATGTGTGTGTTGTGTAGTCATTTAGCCTTTGAGAAAAACTCTGCTAGGGCTCGAAACGTGAGGCCATTAACAATTTTTCGCAGATTTGCATATACCATACATGGTATAAAGATGGCCATGGTGAAAAACTTCCCTTGACATATTTCTGCCTGAAATCCTACAGTTTTTGAAAAATTTGTAAGCGACCAAAATTGGATGTTTGAAAACTGTGAAAACATATGACAGAGAGTATCACTATTTCCTTGTGACTCCAACGACCAATTGAGCTTAAATTTTCACAGGTTTGTTATTTCATGCATGTTGGGTCACATACTATGTTTAAGTGCAGATTCAGGTCTTCGACAAACAGACAAAGGGAGACTTTTGAAAGGTCCTTTTTCACGGTTCATACCAGTAGTACGCTCACTCAGATCTACACACGCAGCACTGACCATGTGCGCACACGCTCAGAACTGTCCAAAAAGGACCGTTGTGTCTGCTGCCGCCAACGTCTCAAAAGTCTATCATTACCAACGTTGTTCATCTATACTTAATGAATATTTTTGGGTTTTACCCATACACTGATAGGTGAAGAGCATTGTACTCTCAGTGAGTTTTGAGTCATGCAGAAAAACAAATAGGTGGGACTATTGGTGGTTGTGGGTTCAAATCCCACCTAAGTTGCCAATGGATTTGTTTTCTGCCGAACATGTTAAGTACTGAGTATTCAGTGCTATCATATTAATATCGTTCATAAAGGTCTAACTGAATTCAAGTTCAATACCTTGATGTCAGTGAGTTCAAGAACCAAGTAGGTGCATCTCTTTCAGTCTGGATTGAAGTCAGTTCAAGAACTAGACCTTTAAAAAATGACTTAGACAATGGGCAATGGGCACTTGGAAATGCTTATCAATTGATGAATTTTTGTTTGCTGCAATACTAAGACGTGAATGAGCTCAAAGCTGGACTAAGCATTTAGTACAAGTACATGGAATAGTTTCTGAAGATTTGATTGGTGTTTGTTAGCTACAGTACTTCCACCTTATTGAGTTTAAGTTATGACTAAGCATCACGTCCATGTACATGGATTTTTTTTTTCTTAAGATTTGATTGGTGTTTGTTAGCCACAGTACTCAGACGCTAATGAGTTAAGTATGTATGACCAAGCATCAAGTTCATGTACATGGAAATGTTCAAGATTTGATTGGCGTTTGTTAGCTACAGTACTCTGACATTAATGAGTTTAAGTAGGCCTATATGACTAAGCATCGCGATGGAAATGTTTCTTGATGGAGGTAATTCAGGTTAAGTACTAAAACGTATGCACATGAGTTCAACTTTATGAGTAACCTGTCATCACAGCGGCGTTTCTGAAAGCTGGAATAAATGGGGTTTAGGAACTAAATCATCAACGATACATTAAAATCTGTTAGTAAACATCAAGCCCATGCTCGCTTTTCCAAAGTGTTAATTGATGTTGAGTGACTGAAAACTTCACAAATTTTTCCAGTAAAGTTTTCAAACACCGTTAAAAATTTCCATCGTAAAAAAAGTCAATAACTACCAATTTAATTTTTTTAAAGAACCATGTATATCAGCTTAAGATAATGCGTATCTTGATAAAACTGAACTTTTCACTATGCATCCGATCGGCGCGAACCTACTTCAAATTGGTTTTAAACGCACTGCAAGTACATTTATGCACAATCGTGAGTGAAAACTTGGTTCACGTTCTGCCTCGGCAGTGAAATCAGATGGAGTATGAAACAAGCCTTAAAGGTACAGTAGAGGATTGATAAAGCTGACAGTGCAGTGCTCTCACTTTGTGTGATTCAAAGATACACATGAAAAAACAAACCTGTGAACATTTGGGCTCAACCGGTCGTCCGAGTCAGGAGAAAATAGTGAAAAACCTTGCACTTTTTTCAGCACGTAAACACATTGTCCTTAATTTGATTGGTACAACCAAAATAAAAATCGGGGTCTTCAAGTGCTGTTTTCATGACTTTGATAGTATTTCAGACAGAGATATTTCTATGGAAGATTTGCACTAGTATGAACTTAAAGTTTTCAGACTGATACTAATACCCCCTTTTTTTATGAATACCAATCCTGTATTTTACCTTTAAGAAGTCCAAGGCGTGACCAAAATATGTTCTTTAAAAAAAAAATCTTAGGGAGGCTGACAAATTGTTGATTCGCAGGCAAAACAAAGAATAATTGAATCTAATATTTGTGTTTTTCAAATTGACAAATTACTGTCAGCACTTTGGGTTCGGCTGCAGCCGGCTGGCTACCTGGAACCGCAAACGGAAGTTAACACATTGATTCATGGTTCTGTCAATCAACTGTAATGTCCTTTTCACGGTCTCAAGCCATGAAATATCGGAAGTTCAAAAATCAAATTCAAGATTTCTGAGGATGAAATACGAATTTTACTGAACAGGAAAAACATTTCTCCAATTTTGTGTGAAATTGATGACAAGAGGATGCCAAGGGTGGGAAGTCTGACAAAAAAAAGTCTGAAACTAGCGCCCAGATCTGAACCCTTTCCTTACCATAGGCGACTTTTGTCAACTGCACTCACAGACTCATACCCCATCTTCTTTACCACTGGTGACCAAGCTTACACACAACAAAGCCTCCAAGCCTAAGCACAAAGCCCGTTTGTTATAAAGCTTTAGTTTTGTCCAGGTTCACCCTCCATACCCAAACTTACAATGGTTGGAAAGAGAAAGATCAGATTTTTCTTATGATGGCAAAATAAAAATAAAAAGTTGCAATCTCAGCCAATTGGAGAGGAAAGATCCCAAATGCCAAACATCTATGGAGGGCCATATGGTTGTGTACAAAAAGTGTTTGAGTTTACAGACCACACCAAGGAAACACCATGAATTTTGACATTTATTGTCCGATCTCAATGTTTTTGGGATTATATGAAAACAAAATTCAATAAGTAAGACATTTTTTTATTACTAATTAAAATATATATCTTCACGGTGATGGTGGAGTTTGTAAAAATGGCGGGCGATCAAAAATCAAAAGCTTTCTGTTGTGCAAGTTTGTCAATCTCGATTCGTCATTTTGTGAAAACGTAAAATGACAAATCGGTAATGCTAATTAGTGTAATTATCAAACTACTACGTCTAAGCTCCTGAAATTTGCCGAAAATGTTAACAGCAATGAGTACGACAAGAATTTGTACGAAAACCGATTTTGCCAAATTTTGTGATTTTTGACACATTCGTCAAAGATACAAGTATGTTTTTCTTCCTAAGATCTTCAGTTGACATCTTTCAAGAAACGATGAAGGCAGAATGAGGTCTATAAAAAAATGTCTTCAAAAATCCTGCATCAGGAAACAGACCCTGGCGAATCGCAGGTCTGTGCAATGTTAGAATTGTCTTTCCCATTTGTCTGTCGTTAGAGCTGTAAGTGAGCAGTGTCCCTTACATGCAGTTAAAATGTTTTTTTTTTTTAGTGGGAAGCGACTGCACAAATAGGCATATCGTGTTAATGGAAACTGTGAAGGGAAACATCAATTGCCCCGAGCTAATACTTGAAAAAAAATAAAATACCATGTATTGTTTTACAAAGTAACATGAGAAAAATAATGTGCTTGCCTGCGGCACAACCGGCACCATGTACATTACTTTCCAAAAGAAAAAAAAACCAAACTGCCATGTACAACATGCTTCTGTGGTCTATCTCCGTCATACTGTTTGGATTAAAATTACAAGTTATTTTGAGAGCCCTCGAATTGGAATTTCAAACCGCGAGTTCTACTCAGAAAATATTGGATTTCTCATGGATGGTTGACATTTCATATGATTGGTATTCTATACAGATGGCTGTTATGGTTCAGCTTGTCAGGTTCCCTGTCTGTCAATCACAATTCACCATGACGAAAGTCACAGCTTGAAAGGATGCCGACTTTTTTTCTTCTTCTTTTCCTGAGCCTCATTCCCGTTCTTCTTCAAAACGTGAAAAGTTCCCCATGCAGTCAAAGCACGTGGCCAACATTAGTAATTGTCAAACACCAGTATCCGCATTTTACATGACCAAACATAATACGTGGCGTGTCGTGGCCGAGCGAATTAGAACACCGGACTCGAGCTCTGGTGTTTCTGATCAGCAGAGTGTGGGTTCGAGTCCCGGTCGCGACACTTGTGTCCATATAAGCAAGACACTTAACCATTATTGCTGCGTCCTTCGGATGGGACGTGAAGCCGTAGGTCCCGTGTGTTGTGTAATGCACGTAAAAGAACCCAGTGACACTTATTGTAAAGAGAAGGGGTTCGCCCCGGTGTTCCTGGTTTGATCGGCTGTAGATTGCACCACAGCACCTTGTAAACCGTTACACGATGCTATGTAAAGGGACAGGTCTTATACTTCAAAAACGTAACTCATCATACCTTGCAGGAAAAAATACTGAGCGCTATATAAGAACTTTGTATTATTATTATTATTAATACATGGATTTGTAACAAACCTGTGTAAATTTAAGCTGAATCAGTCATCGGAGTCACAAGAAAATAGTGAAAAACCCCAATTACATTTTTTTCGTCATTTTCAAACATCAGGTTTTGGACTCAAGAGACCAAAAGAAAGGGTTTTACTTATTCTTAAAAAAACTTTAGCAAAAACTATAACTATAGCATTTCAAGCAACAATATTTCATAGAAAGGTTTCCACCTTTGTATGTAAGTTATGTTCAAATCTGTGAAAATTTACATTTTCAATCAAAAACAACCACCATAAAACGAAGACAAAAAAAATAAAACATACTTTACATAAAATACTTTACAAACTATTCAAGTCAACTGATCAATAGAATTGGGATAAATTAGATTATTCATTTATTCATTTATTATCTACTATTCAAGTCAACTGATCAATAGAATTGGGATAAACATTAATATGAGTTTCTGCCCTCCCTACAGCAAGGTATGACACCCCCCTCCCCAGTCCAGAGGGAAGAACAAAATCCACAGGCTCCCCGGATGGGATTCGAACCTACACCTTCTAGCCAATGTCTTACCTGAGTGCTCAGAGTACCATTTAAAATCAGCTAAAATCATTTGCACTACCTACTGATTCTTATGGGTTTCTGTATCGGCCCCTTGTCACCTGGGGGAGTTTGAACAATTCCTGGGTATAAAAAATGCCGACGGAATTTCCAGGGAACTTATTGAAAGGGCATTACATCTGCTTGTCATGTACTTCAAAAAATATAAATGAATAATCTAAAAGGCGTATAAAGGTTGGAAGCTTTACCTGTACAGGGCTTGCTGGCTCATCTCCCAAGCTGAAGAGGCGTTTGAACGAGCGTTTGGTGTAAGAACAAAGAGTTGACAAACTTGAGTCACGAGGTAAAGTTCCAGGCATTCTGGAGGATTTGGTTCGTCCACACCTTACTGAGATGGATACATTTGCTTTGACTGATGGAACGAGTCACTCCTGAATGCTTTTATGTTTACTGGTCCCATAATGTCCACAGATATGTAGAGAGACTTCCGGTAGTATTCGCCGAGGTGACAAAGACAGACCGAACTGGCAAGGCATTATGAGCTAAATGTACAGGTGTTCGGCCGGTCCACTGATGGGAGTTTGTGGGGGTGAATCACGGGTCAGCATCTTGCTGATGCAGATCACCCAAAGTAGTTGAGCGGATCAGCCGCTGAGTTTTTCAAAAACCAAACACTGCCCGGAACCGAACTCCTTCACATTTACCTGGACAGTGGAGTGACGATTTGAACATCAACCAAAGTGTTTGTGGATTAAAGCCAGATGTACTTTGCGACTTGTGGATAATGTTGACTATCTGCTAGATTATTCAACTAATCCCATGAGGTAACACGTTCTGAATTCAAATTCGGCGAGATGCAAAAAAGGGCAATCCAAGAATGGCGTAAACAATCGCTACAGTTTTCAAGATGACACGCCTTAATGCACATGTACCACCGTCAGTGATAAGTCTTGCAACAACTGAGCCGTTGATAACTCCTGAACGTTTGCTATGGCAACCGAGCCGGACACAAATTGTGAAGGTCACGGAAAAGCCAAGTGATGATAATACTGACCCTTTCGCTTTGCGGGGTGGCAAAACGGATCGAACTCACCGTCTGCACCGAGAAGTCAGACAACTAAAAAAAAAAAAAGCTCTCAAGTTGCACCTTGATTGTTGCTATCACAACCGCTGAATCCGTCAGGTTAATGCATTCCTCAAACAACAAGCCATGATGTTTGTCCTCAATGCAATGGAATCTTGAGCTGTCCAGCAACCCCGGCTGTAAGAATCAGATATCACTTAGACTCCCCAAGGACGATGGTCAAATTGCCCCCAATCATTAACCAAACAAGAATCTCTTCCAGTAGCCTCAGCGACAGCAAAAAAGTCCAGTCTCCGATTACCTTCTTTAAGAAGATGCAGATGACAACTTAAACTCCCAGCTGCAACTTCCAGCATTTCAAAATGTGGGCAAGCAGAGGACCTCAGGTTTGCCAAAACATGGAAAACAAAATCATCGATCAACTAATTTGATATATGGGGGCAGTTGGGAGATATTGTACTGAATTACACATCAGGACACGTAGCACGCCTCTCCCTGATATCATTAGGTCCTAATATTTGCTCTTAGTGACAAGATAAAAGATAACAATAGCCCCATTGTTCAAAGGCCATCAACCTTTGAATAAAATCGGTTTCAAATCATCAGACCCAGTGACTACAGCCGGTATTCACATAAGCATTCTCAACAATAAAATTAAGAAAGCAAAAATTGTGTGTAGGTTTTGCAGGTTAAGTGTTCAATACTGTTCTGAATTTACATTTAATTGATTGGAATTTCTTTTAAATTCATTTCTTTTTGCATTCAAATGTTGTGTTTTTAAATCAAACTAAACGAGACACTTCTGTGGGGCTCCACTTTGGCCGTTTCTTCTCAGGTACATGCAGTTCACACCAAGTAGTGATTTTTTTTGGTGATATACATCACCACTTCTAAGCAAGTTGTGATCAGAGATTTCTGTTGTGCTATTGTTCTTAGACCCCACAGCAAGCTACCCAGGCTTATATTCCGAAAATTACGGTACTGGAGACTTAAAAGCAGTAGCAGATCTGTATTTTCTTATTCAACAAGGTATAAATCAGGTACATTTGTTGAACCTGTGTCAGCTTTAAAGAAAGGACACTGTGGATAAGACAAGGTAACAAGGCTCAATGTAGGTGTAGGTTTCGCTTACTTGTCAACCCTGTAGCAATTTGAATTTCCAAAAAACAAGCATTTTGTGAAGACAAATCACTGATGAGCAAGAACAACTCGGAGTCCCTTGATGGAATATTTAGAACTTGACTAAACACAACACCCAATGTGGTTTTCAACAGTCACTTAATGTCCAAGATTTAACAATCCAAGGCTCCCATAAAAAGAGGCATGACAAGCAGTCCAGCATATATCTCTCTCCTAAACTTGAAGCTAGCACTCGCGAGGATCTGACCGTGAAATCACAGCAGATCAAGAAGTTTGCAAACTCTTCGGAGGACTTCCAAACAAGCAGAAGGGGGTGTGGCAGGTCCTTGACCAAAGAGAGTGTTTGGTGTGTTGTAGACTCCCACAGCCATGAAGTCAGTGGAGAAAATGGCTTTTGATGTTCAGCTTGTAAACATGGTCTTGAAATGGGATGTCTCCACCAACATCCTAATCCAGCTGTGTTTACCTTGAGATTGCCGCACTCGCTGACTAAAGAGCATCCAGTCCAGTAACAGACACCCCTTGGAGAGGCCTGACACAAACCCAACAAATCAAATTTAAAGCCCACAGTCAGCTGAGCTTCATCGATTCCTTTAACTTAAAACTTATCAGGAAGGGGAGGGGTGATGGTACACAAAAGTTTGCACTGGAGTGCACTACACATCGGCCATTCACCCCCAGCTGGAATGGACCAGCTGATCTTTTATCAGCTGGGTGATGCTTAACAGTGATGTTATTATTTGTGTCTCATCAGTGAATACTCCCTCAGAGACACCCCTAATCATTACAATGGTATCTTCCGGACATTCAAACCACCCACAAAAAACACAATCAAAAGAACTCAACAACCCTGTTGAAAATATGAACTCAATTTATAAAAATTAAAACTTTTGAATTTGCTAATTATTGGAAATTTCAAAGATGAAGTCGAAAGACACAAATTGATCCATTTTGTTCAGGGGTGTGAGTTATGTTCATTCGTCCATGTGATCAGCTGTGGATAGTCACATGGCCTGTCTAGACCACACTGGATTCAAATAGGTCCCATAGAGAATACATCACAGAGGAAATTTCTAATCAATGCAATGTATTGTAGTAGGTGACAGAATTCACATCAGGGCTTCAATTAGTAATAAATGCAGATGGGATTATACATTAAAGGTACTGATTGGCTATTGTTTATAATGAGCAGATTAAAATAACCAAGGGAGCAAGGATTAACCATTCCACCATGGGTTAACTTTCCTTCTGGAGAGGAAGAATTCACCTTACAATAAAAATAGTAACAAGAATGATAACATTATAAAGCACTTTTACTGACAAATCTTCTCAAAACAAATTTATTTATTTATTTATTTGTTTGTTTGTTTTGGGGGGATTAAATTAATTCAGAGAGTAATTTTATAATGAATGTTTTTTTTAGTCTAATGCAAAAAAAAAACCAAAAACAAAAAACAAAAAAAACCTTAACTGACTTTGAAATATTTTCACGGAAGCGGTTCACTTAGTAGATATGCAAAGCACTTACAACCTAGCTTATTAGCATAAATACATTTTGCTGACTAGAATAAGGTTACCAGCAAATACCACCAAGAAATGTGAACAACTTGTGCCGACTGGCTCCCCGTATATTTTGTCATCAGCAGAACTTTGTTAAGCAAACTTTTCTACAGATAGTGGGACCTGGGTAAGTAATATTTTTCAAGAGCAGCTGGAAACTAGGAGTTGTAGAAAATGTTTTACACCCACCAAACCTCATGGCTAAATGTAAGCGTATTTCAGATGTCAGGCAGCAATTTCTGCTTGTGTGTGTGTACTTTACATAAATAAGCATCCTTTGCTTTCACTAGCCAGCGCAGACATTTTCAGCTAGCCATAAGCACGGAATTCCACGGTAAGCAGATAAAGCTGTTCACATGAAACTTTGAATAAAAAAGAGGAAACTGACCAGCAAACAAAACTTTGTTCAGTGTTTTTCAGTTTTCTACAGCCCTGAAAACTAAGAAGAAAAGGAAGAAATCCGCTCCAACAATTCAGCTCTGCCAGGACTGACACCAAGGGAGTGTGTCAAGATGATCAGCTGGAAAATTGCATGCCTGTTTCTGAAGCAAATCCATTCACAAGTTGGAGACTGAATTAACACACTCCTCCTGCTTAGCAAGATTTACCCATAACTTCCTAGCTTAACAGCTTCATGCAAATTGGCCCCTTGTGCCTGTGTGTTGACCTTATCCTTAAACATTTACAAGAAGTAAACACAATTGCACCCCCCCACCAATGTGCCATCATGGGGTTAGAAACCACAAAAGACCTAAGTAAACACAATGAGACTGATCACTGTATGCAAATACGTCAGCGCACATGATCATCACATGTACCTGTAGGGCCAGGGAGGGGTAAATACATGTACCTGTGTATCCCAGGATCAACACAGCTCACTATTTCCTGACAAGGTTCCTCTGCTTGTTTTTTTCTCCAGGTGTGATATGATCTTTCAGCCAATGTTTACTAGAAAAATAGTCCAGGTACTACACCTAGGAGAGGTCATTCAACTTAAATTATGATGTCATTTTTTGGAGGGAAACATGAACAGGAAAGGTTAAGTATTCAATCATGGAGGTTCCATGATATAATGTAGCATGCAGTGTCCATTAATAAGAATCAAGGGTAGGAAGAACCATAGAGCAAGCTGAACCTGCAACCCCAATGCAAGCAATAGGCATGTTGGAAGTATACAAAAATGATGCATTAATAAATCATGGCGATGAATTTCACTTTTTCTTTAAGCCAGCTACTGGGGGGTGGCGCTGCTTTTCAGTTGGGGGGGATGGGGGGCGGGAAGACCCCCAGGTTCATGTTTTTTAACGAATTACATGCATCTGGATTTTGTTTATTTGGAAGGGGGTGCACCTGGGGGGACAATGGAAAATTGTGAGGACAATGGAAAATTGTGAGGGCAATGGAAAATTGTGGGGACAATGGATAATTGTGGCTCTACCAACTGAGCTATCTATACCTAATGTTGGCCGTCTCCCTATTTTATCAAATTTGATAACATTCTCACAGGTTGGTTGACAATTAAATGGTGTGTTTATTGAACTCTAAAGAACAGACATGAATTTGCTCTTCTAAAAAAACAAATGATGTATTATCCAATCTTAGACTGAATGATAACAGCTACAAGTTGTTAATGGTAAAAAAAATCACATCGCCATTAGCAGCCGGAGGGTCTTCCATCAATATGCCCACAGCAACACCGATGACCTCTGTCATAGGTCAAAGGTAAAGGTCATTGTCTGGACAGACACTTTTCTATGTATCCAAGAGGTAACAGGCTATCTGGTATTTCATAAATATATCAAATTGACTATTTCATGTTTTTTCCCTTGGGCATTTTTACTTGAACGACGACGTGACACAATCAGCAAAATCAGTAGTATCCGGAGGGGTACTACGGTGGCCGTGCTCAAGAGCGTGATCTCTATAAAAGGGTTTCAACATGTAAAACAGATACATCAAAATGTGCCAAAGTGGCATCGGAGAGGTTCAGGATTTTAAACAGCCGTTTTTAGGCAGAAAGTTAGCTATGGCTCAAAGGACTTGACTTACAAACTGGCCGTTTATTCCGACCATATATGAACACATTACACTTTAATGTTCCATTAAAAAAAATTTTTTTTAAATGATGGAAGTCGGATTCCCTTATGAAAATTTAATAAAACATCCAAGGCGGAAAATCGGAACTGAAATTTTGATACTGAATGGTCAGACAGTAGGAAGGTTGACTGTGAAGACCCATTCACCATGTGATATCATATTTCAGGCTGGCATAGTTCATCTATCATTCCAAACAATAGTAGATGACATTGAATGGTCAGATAGTAGAAGGGTTGACTGTATGGTGCAGATACACTCACCAATCGATGTACATGTATACTTTGTTTATTTTCAGTTGAATGTACACTCAATCAAACATAGAGCAGTGAGACTATGGCAATCAGTTAATAACAAAATGACACATGTCTTTGTAAATATTGTGGTAATCATGTTTTCCATTGGATAAAAAAAAAGCAAAAAACAATTTTCAAGAAACTGATTTCATTATAATTCTTCTATACGATTGCCAAGTGAAGGATTTAGAAGGACTGGGGCTGAAAAGCCCAAAATAACAGTTGCTTAGCACAGGATCAGGCATTCCAATCTTATCTTAAAAGTTCAAACAATTCGGTGTGGAGTGATATAGGAAGAGAAGACATGGGAGGATGGAGGCCATATGCTAGCCAAAGTGCCTAGTATGTAGAGGTTCTAATATGGTTAAACCTAAACACTATCCACAAATGTTTCAGCGGCTGTTGGTCCATTACATTTTACAATACACAAGGATCTTGTGCCCGTTTTACTTCCGAACAAAGAAATACCCTACATGCATCTGTTAGCTTGAAATGTCACAGGTTTAGCTTAGCTATTATCCAATTTACATTCGCAGACCTGTTACCAAACCTGCAAACCAACTCCAAAGCTTACACTGCTCTTTGGCAGAAAATATTTTCTCTCTTTACGACAAAAATCTCCATCGAGAAAATATTGTCTCTCTCTGAGACGAATCTCTCCATCAAGGTTTCTTCCTGACGGGCTACGGAAAGACACGATCCAGAACGTGAAACATGTTGTTGTTTTCATTGCCACAGGAACAACACACCTGAATACTTAACCTATTTTTCAAGAAATCTCGTTCCAATTGTCGTAGGCTCCACGGTCAAAATGATGGATTTCCAGAAACTGTGCATCCCTGCCCATCAATGTGAGTTAAGTTGATTAACTTTTTCAATGGTTCTCACGTCGTCACCGACGTTGCAAAAAAAAAACAACCATGCTCTCTGTTCATCAAGGACACCTGGACCTACAGATGCACGTGGTCGGTCGCCTGTTGGATTATTGTATTTAACGAGTTGAAACATACATGCGTGTGTTCACCAACACGTTATTGGAATTCACAAGACAAAAGCAGCTGAAGATCTTGCAGGTGTTGCTGCATGAATGGAAGAAGACGGGGTGTTCAAATTGGCTGAAACTTTAAAGACAGGCTGTCTGAGTTACTCAGAGGTATTTTACATTTTAACCTGTAGATTTGCGGTTGAAATGACAGATAAAGTGGGTTGTTTGAAGTAAAAAATTGGGTGTCCAAAAGATGGAGAGACACCCTCTTTCTAACACTATGGGCAGTGGCGTAACCAGACATTTTCATTTTGGGGCGGGGGACAAGACATAATTTGGGGGCTATTTAATGTACTGAACCATTCATTTGAGCATTTTTTCTATCTCATTTGGGGGTAGAAGGGTTCTTGGGAGGGGGGCTTCTGCCCCCTCTGGTTACGCCACTGACTATGGGGAGGGGAAGAGGAGGGGGAGGGGAGAAGGGCAAGGTTTTAGGCCACCAAGAATGATAGAAAGGGACAGCAGCGTCAACCGGTTAGACCGGCATAAGGAAAAGGAAACGAAAACATGATTTTAGACAGTGACAAATGACAAACGTACACACCTCGCATAAGCCTTTTTCATACTTCAATTTTAAAAATGCTACGGTCATTGTTGAGATCTTTTAGAGATCACAGTGGCGGCAAGCGGCTTGTTCCAAAATGACCGTAGCTACCGCAAACAGCTACCCAACCAAAAAGGTCAAAGAAAAGCATCTGATGAAGTAGTTGTTGCTACGAAAGCTCATGCAGTTTTTTACTATTAGTTAGTGTTTGAGTGCTATCACTAAGTTTTTATATTTCAAATCCTAACATAATATACATTTCTAAAACCCCCACATTCATGTTTCATATTATTTTTCCTGAGCTTTTTTTTTCAAAAAAATTGTGTTAAAAAATCATACAGACTCTACCCTCAACCCCCCCCCCCCCCCCCCCGTCTCCCTCTTCGTTGTTCATCCCTTGCCTCTTCTGACTGCTTTCTGCCTCTCTCTCTCTTTTCACTTCTTTCCACTTGACTGTTTCTGTTACTCCAGTATACTTGTATGTGTGTGTTTGGGGTCGAAACCAGAGGCCATTCAAAATTGTTTTTGCACAAAATCATCATTTTAGACATGTCTAGGTGTACTGTGATGATTCTACAGAAATGAATGGTCCCAAAAGTGTTAAAATATTGAAGTGTTTAATTATATTTGGACAAAAATCTAAAAGGTTGGAAAGTATTCAAAAATTTATGCAAAGGTTTTTTGTAATGTCAAAAACAGAGATTCTTGCCAATTATTTTGTATAAGTGAAGTGACTATTACTGAGTCAGAAATCTTTCCCCCAGCGCTCTGTTCTTATTTCATTTATTCAAAACTGCATCAACGCCATCATAAAAAAGTGCAAAATCCATAACGGAACATGAGCATTCTCTACCGTGTTTTTGCAAAAAAACATGACCACATATTTATTGCAATTTTTCACAAACTGGGTCTGAGGTGTTTTAGTGGAAAACGGGATGAGGGCAGGCGTGGAATTTAATCTTCAAGAGGGCAAGGCCCTTTGAATTTAGCAATAGGGGCACTTCCATTGGGAAATCTTAAAGTCTATGAGGAAAGTTTCAAAGGGGCACCAAGGCCAAGACCAGGGCAGCAGAGGCCGTGGCCTCCGTTTAATTCCAGGTTTGCTAGCTGATATCGATAAACATTATGAAGTCACGGCAAGGGATTGGAAAGAATGCAACCTTCAAAAAGGAAACGATTTTGCTTTCGAGTGCAGACATAATCATGTGAAATCTAAATAGCTGTTTTCTGTTTTGAATGCAGGCGAGAGTCAAGCCGTTAACATCTACCATGGAGGTCCGTTTCTTTCCTCCCTGCCTTAGCTAGGCGACTCACCTACAGTGAAATACCACTGCCTTTTATTTACTCTGAATGTAATAGGCACGCTCTTCATCCACACATAATACGTGGTCATGCAGCCAGTGAACTGTAAGCCAAATCTAACCATCTGTATTCTAACAAACCCATCCGCTCTGACATCCCCAGCCTATGAAGAAAAAAAAATCAATATGAATTTAACACTTTGGTATAAGGCGACCCAGACATGAAGTGACAGGGAACAAATTAAATGGCAGGGGGGGGGGATGTTGGGGGGGGGGGTGATATCGGGCTGAGCATATTTGTGATTGAGGAAACAGGCGGTTCGCTATCGTTTTATGAAATTATGCGCTTGCATAGAGACAACATACAAGCAACCTGGAGTAACAGCCGATATACAGACTTGTATGTATTCCATAAGCATTTTTATGTCGCATGATAAATCGTGCCAAATCAAGACCAGAAAGATAACTAAAAAAAATAACCAAAATTCCAATCATTTCTGCATGACTTCGGAAACACACTGACGATGCATTGCTTTGACCATAGATTAGAGTAGGGGAAAAAAAATCATTTGGTTTATTGTTCCCAATGCGATCACAAAATCGGTCACATCATTTTTATCACCAAGCTGACTTCATCTCTCCTTGATCATTACATTATGACTTCCACCAATACACGTAATGCATTTGGCTCTGCAACATCTTGTATGTTTGAACTCCGTTTAAAGTGTACTAAATTTTTTAGCGACTGTTGGTGTGAATGATTTATAGCACCATGTGTGTCCGCTTGGTTGACGGTGCTGCATACTCCTAAGGAGTTGAGTGGTTTCAGAAGAACTACTTGGTTTTAAAGTGCCTAACAAATGCCCATCATCAAGATTATTAGACTCAACTAGACTCATTAGACTCAACTTGATTAGTGGCATAACCAGGTGTGGGGGTGGGGTTGAACCCCCTTCCCCCACTCAGAACCCTTGCCCCCTCCCAAATAAGGTTAAAAAAAACACAAAATGAATGGTTCAATACATAATAGTCCCCCACAAAAAAATAAATAAATAAATAAATAAAAATTAAACTATAACAATACGTAGTTCTTTTATAGCGCTTTATCACATCCGATGGACGTCTCAAAGCGCTCAGTACTTTTTTTTCCTGCAAGGTATGCGGAGTTACGTTTTGAATTATGTCTTTGCCCCCACTTGCCCTCTAAAATGAAAGTGTCAGGTTACGCCACTGCTCCAGACATATTGCACACTTAAAATCACGCTCGTCAACTTATTTTTAAATGGGTCTCCAGTCTGCATAAATTTAAAAAAAAAAAAGGTCATACATCCAAGAATACAGGCTGGTGCTATCTGATGAGTTGGCACACTTTACCGTGCCCTTTAAATGCAATGTCCTCTGCAGGGATTACGGGCACCTGACAAAACCTCTGAGGTGTGAACAGACCTATGTACAGTTAACTTGGGGGAAATCAAATCATTGAACCACGAGAAACATCTATTGAACTTCAGTCTTAGAACAGGCAAGGTATTTATCCCTTGAAACGAGCAATCGTTACGAGCAAGACAAACCTTGTTGGACGTTTTGAGTTTGTAAAAGGGCATGTAGGCAATTACCTTTATCGTAGTTTAAAGCTACCGGTAGCCTCCTGGGCATGTACAAGTATAAAGCTGTTTTCTGCTTCAGATGGTACATGGGGAGAAAAAAGTCAATGTCATATTTTCTTGCAACATTGAAAGACAGAACCACACAAGGTTATGATTTATAACTTATCTTGCTAATTGACAAACTGTCAAGGAACATACATAGGCAATAATTACAGGGCAATGGGCATTATTTTTTGACTGCAAGAGGGCGCCCTTTGGGGGGGTAGATTGGGGGTCAAACCATAGAAATAGTGTGGTAAACCAGATTAATAAAGCAATTAATATACAACTTTTTTAGTTTTTTTTAAATTTTTGTATTGACAGTTTTTACAATGTAATCAGTGTAAGATATCCGCTTGGAAAATTTGTTTGTTTAATCGTTTGAATTATTTTCGTACTTTCAAAATGGAATGGAATGAAAATAGTATTGCGCCCTCTTGCTGTCAAACATACGGCCTATTCTGTGACACCATCTGAGGGCACGTTTGCAACATTTGAACCATGGTTGAAGAGAAAGTTTGTGATTATCAACCCCGACGGGCGTCTCAAAGCACTCATTTTCACGACAGGTGTGCAGAATTATCAACTATGAGACTCGTTTATCAGGGTTCTGCCCACGGTTGTCGGTGCCGGGAAAACCCCGACGGGCACCCACCACTCGGAAAAAATATGTTTTCCAACCACTGC
Source organism: Marthasterias glacialis (assembly GCA_911728455.2). Lineage (NCBI taxonomy): Eukaryota > Metazoa > Echinodermata > Asteroidea > Forcipulatida > Asteriidae > Marthasterias > Marthasterias glacialis. The sequence continues at coordinate 6,677,244 of OU452228.1, forward strand.
TTAATTTCAACTTTTTTCAAAGTCAACTTATTTTTTCCATTGACATGTTATCAATCAAGGCTAACAAGTTATGTCTCTTCCAGTAAAATTTGAGGAATTTCTATACAGGATCTAGACTAAACCGAGCAGCTCGTTCATGGATGTTTACACCACCACAGCGATGGCCGCTGCACGCGTGCGTTGTCGCCCATGCACTGTGAATCCTCCCTGCGCGCTATTGGCGTGTGGCACGCGTGTGCGGCGGCCATAGCTGCGGTGGTGTAAACGACCACTGCTCGAATTAGTGCCTGCCGTCCAATCCATGGCATGGAATTCTAGCAAGCTCTTGTGCACATGTATGTGTGATGTTTGATATACGGCTATCTGGTTATTAAATACCGGTAGAGGATTAATAACCAACAGTAGCCACTGTTTTCTGGGCAGAACCCTGATTTATATAAGGGTTTACAAGGTGATGCGGCGCAGTCTGCAGCCAACCGATGCAAAACCACCGGGGTAAACCCTTTCCCTTCAGAGTATACCGGGTTCTTCTACGTGCATTACTCAATATAGGTGTTACCATTCTATTTACAGAAGTGTAATAAAAACACAACGGTGAAAACCATTATTTTGTAATTATGAATACAAGATGTCTTTTGACATATCACTCAACTGAGCCCATCTTCCCTCCTTTACAAAAATAACAAACTTACCCACGCCTACAAAATAAAGCAACATCGTCTGTGCTGACTTACAATGTACAAGTGGGAAAACAAGTTGTTCTCCACAAGAGTGGATACCGGTAGTTCTAATAAATAGAGTTCTATTAAACCTGCTTAGGCAGACTTATTCGGTTACCAACTAAAAACTTCCTACACCACAAGTTTATCCATATCGTACGTCTGGTCGACGGTCTAATGCTCACTGGCGAAAAAAAAAAAAAAAATTCTCTACTTATCGGCTTGATGAAATTGGTCCCAGCTGCCGACAACATCTGTCTTCCTGGAACCTCAGGGAGAAGAGGAGAGATCGATTCTATCAGCGCGTTGGATGCCGTTTCAACCCTCGCTGTTTGGATTGTGTGTCACTTTTGATACATTTGTGTATATTGGGCCGGGTCTGCAAACATTACTGCGCGCAGTAGCCTTAGTTCCTGCTTGATCGTGAAATATGAGTCGATGATAGATGCCTTTGGAGTAGTGCCACTTCTTCTTTTTAAGCGCGATCTAAACAATCAATGGAGGCTCCTTCTGAGTTCCGCATTTCATGTTTTCTCTTCCCTAACCACTCAAAAGGACAACCCAAAAATCGTAACTCGTCTATCACAAACATGCTACAATTAGATTTTCCACAACGACTAATGTTCCTTAAGGAGCAACCCAAATATTGAAACATGGCCGGCAAGAGTTGTAAGTTTCTTTCTATCTGCTGGCAATTCAATGTATCAGAGGCGTTAAATATTTGAACTGTGAGGATGCTAAGTGCTGACTGTAAATGAGATTATGAAGTCGTTGCCGCATAAGTGAAAGCAGTTTGTTCAGCCCTCTGGAGGAATTGGAAACAAGGAAAGTCTCGGACAATGGATCCGACAAACAAATTGATACAACATCAACAACTCAGTACAGTAGAACTCATGTAATACGTGATAACACACAGTTACTCTTTGGAGCTTAAAACCCCCCAGTAAAAATAACAATTTTAATAACATAATAGATCTCCAATAAGCCCAGTTTATACTTTATGTGAAATTGAACGCAAAGCTAATTTTTGTGATGGCAACAATTACTACACGCTGTTATCCCACTGTGACGCAAGGGTTTTTGATTCGCTTTCGCAAGAATGTGCACTCCTCATGTGTACATTCCAACTCCCTTAAAGCCCCAGCTCAACATTGGTAAACTGACTGTAAATGCTTCCATTCTTTGCACAAATCAAGATGCATGTAATAAAACCAACCTGTGAAAATGTCAGCTCATTTCGTTGTTTCGTTTGAGAGAAAACGCATTCAGCATTTTTGTACGCATTCCCTTAGGCAGAGTTTTCGTCTCACTGAGACGAAAACTCATTTTGGATCTTATTTCATTTATTACTTAAAAACGATAACACTTCAGGCAGAAATATTTCAAGGAAAGTTTTCTACCATCATTATCTTTATACCATGTAAGGTATATGTAAATCTGTGAACATTTATGTTTTTCTTCTTACCAATGTTAAGTTGGGGCTTTAAGCGAACCTTGTTTTTGACTTGACAAGTAAAGGAAACAAAATTGCACAAAGTTCAAGACTACCAGGGTCTATTTGAATGAAGTATGAACCGGTTGGGTGAAATCAACTGCTGCAGTCGATTTCACCAAACTCATCTTGGCTAAAGACACTTCCTCACCCCTGCACAATTAAATGAAGAACAGCCCTTCCAAAGTTCAACAATACTAATCTCAAGGCTTGGTGAAATCGACTGCTGGCTTTGTGCTACCAGGAGGAGCAGCCATGTTATTTTTTCTTCAATTCAAACTAATCACTAATCATGGCTGGAAGATAAATAGTCTATCCATTGCTCCTCTTTTCTCTGTCCGATCATATTCAATACTTTTGGATGATACAGCTGGAAAAAGTTGAAAAATTGCTACTCTGCAGCTGCAAACAAATGCCATACTAACAATAGACTGATCCATTCAGCCCCGCCTACCTTTGCAACTGCCTAGCAACAGCACATGGTGTGACTTTCTTGCCACGATCGCAGCAGTGGTTCAGTTGCGGCCACACACACGTATCGGATATACACACACATACATGGTTTTCGTGACTAGCATGTATTTTAGTTTCGTGGCCTTTTCAGCAGTGCCATGAGTCCAAAGAACAATACAGATAGGAACATTGTTATACTACTTATACACGACTGTACAGGGACCACTGCTGTGGGATTTTCACCACCAGAAATACGACAAGATTAAAACAAAACCAAAGTTAGTACAGTTGTGTGTGCTGTTATGTGTCAGAACAATGGCAGCGGTTTGTTTACTTTTCTAATGGGATTTTAACGTCTCGGACTTTTGTCGGACTTTCAGTGGTGTTGTCAAGGCTGTGATTGGTCAATAAGTTAGTAGGCGGGGCAAAACGAATCGGGAGTGTAGCTGAAGCAATTAGTTCTATTCTTGCAATATGGTACCAGGTTTGAATCTCATCAGGACAATCCTTCAACACAATCCTGAGCAGTTCCCAATTTCATGGCATAAAATTCTGACCGTGGAATCATACGGCCTTACGGGGGCGTCGTAAGTGCAGAATTCCATTGTAAACTGCACCATAAAATTTGGCCATGATTTCATTGAACGGTTCGACAAAAAAAGTTGGGCAAGTAAAGAATCTTTCTTTTTTCAAATAGGCTAGCAGCCGTGAATTGACTGTTCCCTGTGTACTGCTGTTGGGTAAACAATTTCTCCAGCAAAAGTAACTGTTCAGCTGCAATCCAAAGTATTCAAACGCTTCAATGTACATGTACCGTTGCAAATATCACTCTTCAAGAACCCATTACTTGGCTTATTTTCAGCTCTAATCAATAGTAATTTCCTCCTTTTTCAAAGTGCTCTCCATTGAATGAAAAAGTATGAAACCCACATTTTTTCCAAGACTTACAAATATATGTATAAATACGAACCACTCCCCTCCGCATCAGTGGTAGAACACTTATAAGTGGGTAAGGGTGGGGGGGGGGGAGACGGGGCAAAGTCATAATAAATCACTTCCATGCACCCCTGAAATGACCTCCCCCCTATCGTTAGTTTTGGAAAATGTTTAAATAGCTGGGGTGAGGGGGGACCACCAAAATAGCTACTTTTTCAAAGGTAGGGGGAAACGGCCCCCCCCCCCCCCCCGTTCCACTGAGTCTCCCGGCCTCCCCCCTAACAGATTAAGGGTCGCCAAACTGGAAACAGGGCGTCTATAATGGATGCCATGACATGCCTCTGGCTAACACTAACCATACCCCCTCCCCCACCCTCCGCCAATCGCCAGGTACGGTCTCTGTACTGATAAGCGTGACTGGAAAGAAAAAACTACACGATTTTCAAAGGGAAGGCATAGGGCATTGTTTTTGGGAGGGTACATTCTTTGGACCTGTCTAAAATAACCAATAAAAATGTCCTTGAAAGTTATGGCCTGTCCCTTATAGTACCTCGTTGAAATATTGATGCACAGCACAGTACCCTGGCCACTCATTCAAGAAGTTAAACATGGCCAAGGACATGAGAGGAAGGAAGTCTTCAAACGGAAGTTTGAGTGAATGAAATGCACTGAAAAGAAAAGGTTCTCCAACGTACCTCATCACGGCAGTCCACGTTACGCAGTCTCTGTATCAGCGGAAGTGCAGCTGCCGAATCACCGTGCGAGATCTGCACAAACAGGTCATGAATTCCCATCGGTAAGTCCATGATTGTTGTTAGCTTGCTCACTCTTCAGCGCTCCGACACAACAATGCCGTCTCTCCGGATTTTTTTTCTTTTCCTTCTTTCCTTTCCTTCCCCGGCTACATGTGATCTAGGTTAATGGTCGTGATCAACTGCAATGGCGAGAATGGAGAGATTGTTAACGCGATTAGAGTGAATGCTACTGGATATGGGTTGACCAGGGGTAGCATCGCGGGGAACCTTTCTTCGATGACAAATTTTTCTAAATTTTCTGGAATGTACACCGAGCGGGGAAGCGTGCGCCGAGCTTAAGTGCAAAACATTCACAACACTCCGGTCATGCTGGGTACACACATCCATGAACATAAGTGCGACTGGAAAGAAAAAAAAATCACACATTTTTTTTTCAAAGGCAGGGCACAGGGCATTGTTTTTTGGCAAGTACATTCTTCAGAGCTGTCTAAAATTAACCAATAAAAATGTTGTTGAAATGTTATACGTATGCACTGGAAGGAACGAAAGACCGAGGGCCATGCAGGCATCAGATTTCCTGGGCAAGATTGACAGATTGGAAGAGACAACCTACCGACTTCTGAAAAAAACATAATGGCACAGAAAACCAAATGTGGGAAAGAAACATCGGCACAGCCTAGCTATCATTTCACAGATCGATTATTGCTCAACACACATTTCTGCCTAGGGAATAATGAGCAGGAAACCAGTCACAAAAATGAACACACAACACGTTATTTTGTCTGGTAACCTTTTTTCTTGTAAGCAAAAACATTCTTTTGTGTTTAAGCAATTCTCACACACTGAGCAAGTTTGATCAAGGACCAACGGTTCACTAGTGGTTGGTTAGTGTTGTATGTAGTGCATGCGCACTGAAGTTGAAGTGCGAACGACTGTAGTCATGTCACCTCTATGCGACCATGAGAAAACAGCGATATTTTAATGTTATCACTTTTCTGATACCTAGTCCCCTCTGCACTGTGCTTACGAAACGGCTTTTGGTAACCAGCCTTGCGACCAACCTCACGACCAGCCTCGATAGGCTGGTCCCAAATAGTCAACTAGACTAGTTGCATCATCGAACTGGCGTGAGTTCGATCATTGTTAGTCAAACTATGGAAAACTATGGTCCTCGATCGAACTTGTTCATTGCCTTTCTGGTTGAGTCAGATGGCTATGCCAGTCAAGGCAATCAACACATGATCAACAAAATTAAAATAAATGTTTATAAAACGCCCTCACAAGTTCAGAAATGTTTAGTATAGTTAATTAAAAAATGTACACATGAAGCATTATGTATTCATGTGAGCACACGTTGGAATTGCAAACCTGCAAGTCAACAAAGACTGTACAAGCGTACGTGTACAACACTGTTGACTGACACACTTTTTACTTCAAACCCGTTTTTCATCCAAGTGTAAACTGCAACGCACAAGATGACACGTACCCGTACCACTTTCGCAACAAGTATATTATCATTCCTTCAATAAGTAACAATGACGGTACAGTAAAAGAAATTGTAGACTCGTCAAGTGTGAAAAAAAAAACATCACCAGTTTATTTATTTATCTACACCTACTTCATTCATCAACACCTACACGTGCGTGTACAACTTCTTTACAGACAAAATACAAGACTGTTTTGGAAGGGGTGGGGGTAAATTTCAGGGGATGGTAATTTTCAATCTGAAATCTCACTCATTACCAGTTCATACCAGTACCAGTCCTCTAGTCTTCTGGCCCAAGATGTCGGTGATTGATAGTGTATTGTCAAGCATAGACAACTTTGCAAAAACTTTTTACGCTCAATACAGTTATATGGGGCCGCATGCGTCAAGCCATGAAACGAGGAACATGGTGGTCTAGCTACAAAATTTGTAGTTAGCTAGACCACCATGCACCTCACTCCATGGCTTAATGCGTGCGTCCCCATATAACTATACTGCATGTAAAATGTATATGCGATGTTGTCTATGCTCGCAGTAATTCGTAATAGTGCGCCCTCTTATGGCATGATTTAACTAACTTGACCAGCTCTCACTAACGTCTTGAGAATCCTGCAACATTGGGTGAACTTTATCTTTGTTTTCTCCCCAGCCCTTCCTACGGAATCAATCAGCTCGCTATCACAAAAATAAATTTACATAACTAGTTATTGTGAACATATGTGACCCTGGGTCAAGTAAATGTAAATTGATTTCTGCGATCTGCAATCCACTATTGATCACTGACGTCTTGGGCCAAGACTACCAATCCTCCAAGCGAAGCATTTGCGTCTAAAATACTGTCAAAGTCAAGAAAATAGCATGAGAAGACCCCACAAATCACTCATGCTTATTTCAGTTTCAGCACTTAAAATTAGCACATATGTCTGTCAAATCATGACCCATTTTTTAATAGATTTTACCTTTGTAACGTCGCAGCCCAAGTTATTGCCAACCGAGGTTGGAGAAACTACGGGGAGCCATCAATGCAAAGTAAAAACAGACAATCACAGTTTGTAAAAATTTTGCACAACATATTTTTTAAACAAAGTGTTGAATTTGTTGGAAACAAACCAACAAATAATGGGATGTATTTTTTTTTAATACAAAGTTTGCATAAATGTTTGTCACAACGTCTGTCAACAAGATTGAATGTTTTGCTAACATTTAGGCCATCCATGCCAACCAGGGGCCAATTTCATGAAGCTGTTTAGCAGAAAATACTGCTTAGCAAACTTCTTTGCTTAGCCTATAATGAGTTGGGCACCAGTTGCAACAGTGTAAACATAATGCACAGTTGGCTGGTAACCTGTTTTTTGCCAAGCAAGATTTTTCTGTGCTTAGCAAGTTTCTGTGCTTACAGTCTTTTTTGAACTTGGGCCCAGTTTGTTAATCAACAAAAGAAAGGTCTATTGTTTTCACTTAAAGGTGACCACCTAACTTGATGAACTTTTCACAGGTTTGTTCTCAAACAACTAGAAGACTGCAATGAATTCGCACAATGTACTCTTCCCCCCAAAACAAATGATGTATAATGGCTTTAACACTTCAGACTCCTAACGGCTGAATGATTGATAGTCCACCCTGAATGACTGCGAACACCGCAGGGACAATTTCCCGTAGTGTCGATTTAACACCAAGCCTGCTGAGGAGAGAAATTCCCTCTCCACATGTGATTATTAAGATGGGACGTGTAGCGTGGAGTACTCGTCTCTACTCTACAGGGAAATCACATCAGTGGTATTTGGAACCATACGTTTGTTTCAATGCAATGTAATTGTAGATATTATACCGTATACAAATCTCCCGTGAAAATTTCACTTCAAAGGTAAAGGTGGTAGCGTTTTTGAGATATTGAGGAAAATCTGCAGCGGTTATATCCACACAGATGATGAATCCATATTCAAATGAAACCTGCTTGTTCTGCGAACGCCGGTCCGCTGACCATTGCTTGGAAATTACACAAAATTGTGTTTTCTTTAAATTGATATAACACCTGGCGAAACGATTTGACTGGATACTTGGCAATGATATGTACTTCAAGTAAGTTATTTTGTAGTAACTTGGAAGTACATTTTTTTTTTCTTCATTTTTCATGTGTTAAGCACTGTATACTAGTATTTTCCCGAGTCCTTTTTTTTTACAGGCATAATCCTCGGGTGGGATTCGAACCCATGACCCCCGCCATTCTAGAGCAGATGTCTTACCAACTAGACTACTGAGATTGCCCGGCAGCTAGAGGCAGTTCGAATCCTATTAGCAGTGGGTACCACGACCATTTTTTTCACAGGACTCGAGAAAGTACTGAGTATACAGTGCTTAACACACATCGGTGTATTATTTTTTATTTTATTTTTTATTTTATATCTTTCTGGTAATGAAACCAAGGGACCCTCAATAGTGACTAGCACTGTGACCAGTAGGCCTGAAGATAGATGTGGCATGTCGTGGCTGAGCGGATAAGAACACTGGACTCAAGCTCTGGTGTTTCTGATCAGCAGAGTGTGGGTTCGAGTCCCAGTCGTGACACTTGTGTCCTTAAGCAAGACACTTAACCATTGATGCTTCGTCCTTCGGATGGGACGTAAAGCCGTTGGTCCCGTGCGTTGTGTAATGCACGTAAAAGAACCCAGTGACACTTATCGCAAAGAGAGGGGGTTCGCCCCGGTGTTCCTGGTTTGATCGGCTGCAGATTGCGCCACAGCACCTTATGAACCATTACATGGTGCTATGTAAAGGAACAGGTCTCATACTTCAAAAACGTAACTCATCATACCTCGCAGGAAAAAAATATTGAGCGCTCTAAGACGCCCATAGGGTGTGATAAAGCGCTATATAAAAACTGCGTATTACACGTGTCGAGAAGATGTTGGAGAAATGTCAGTTTTAGATGTAGGAGGAAAACCCCAAATAGGGAAAACCCACACAATCAGGTAGGGACTGAAAACCCAATCCACATGCAAGGCTCCAGTCTGGGATTGGAACTGGGGTCCACAGAGGTGAAAGGCACAGAAAGAAACCACTGAACCAACCTGAATACCCTGAATATGGGTAAAACACGAATAGTATTCGTGTTTTACCCATATTCAGATTAACATCTGGTGTAATTTCCCTTTAAAGAAAAGCACGTCATTGTTTTTTGGAAGGCTAAAATAACTCCATTCCAGGCCCGATACTTCACGGAGTCAACGGAAGCTCCTGCCTCCACGGTCACTGCCTCGGAGCCCCTTGAAATGTTCCCGAAGAAATTTAAAATTCCCTCAATTGGGGTGGAAATAAAATGCTTCGCCCCTTACAAGAATGAAGTTTCAGGTCTGCCGATCCTCTTAGTTTTAAATCAACACACCATCCCATCCAAACTGAAAATTAATTAAATGAGGTGGCCCCCCCTTATGGTGAAAACAACAAAAACAGTTTCATGTTTTGTCAGGGATTTTGTTTTCGGGCATATTTTGATTGCAGCAAGTGGAAATAAGCAACGCTTATTGTGGGGGTGTTCGTAGGATATTTTCTTGACTTGGCAGTATTTTAAGATGGAATTGTTTTCCCGGGGGGGGGGGGGGGATTACTTCAGGTATCAAGCCTACATTCAGTGAGCTTTCACATTGATTCTTATATTTTTTTTCTTCTAAATATCAAGCAATAAACCACAAGGGAAACTGACGATGGGTAAATTTTTAAATCACATTTCGGGGTGAACAAAATTGACTGGAGCGGGATTTGAATCTGGCGATCACCAGCTTAATGTACCGACTACCAACTGGGCTATCCATCCCTAATGTTTGTGGTCTCCCTATTTTGTCAATATCAATATCTTTGTTCGGGGGGGGGGGGGGGGAGGGGGGTGCCAGACAAAGACCGTTCAACCAGTTACTGCCGTGTAGCTAGGGATCATACCCCATTATACAATACAACCATAGAGCTAGCTCTACGGATATAACATGGGAAGCGGCAGCACGGGGATCTACCTTAAGGATGATGCAACTTTTTGTTTACAAAATATGAAATAATCACCAATCATGCACCTTTTTCACCGACAACACTGGTAATAGTCAAAGGCCTGTATCCCGCACTTTATGTAACCCAACATACACATATAAGAACACCGGACTCAAGCTCTGGTGATCCTGATCAGCAGAGTGTGGGTTCGAGTCCCGGTCGTGACCATTACTGCTGTGTCCTTTCGGATGGGCCATAAAGCCGTAGGTCTCATGTATCGTGTAATGCACGTAAAATAACCCAGTGCACTTATCCCAAAGAGACAGGGTTTGCCCCGGTGTTCCTGGTTTGCTTTGCTGCAGGTTGCACCACAGCACCTTGTAAACCATTACATGGTGCTATGTAAATGAACAGGTCTCATACTTCCAAAAAAACCCACCTTAACTCCGCATACCTTGCAGGAAAAAGTACTGAGCGCTTTGAGATGCCCATCGGGTGTGAGAAAACACTACATGAAAACTGAGTATTATTATTAGTATTATTTATAAGAAAATTCTGTATATTTTTTGCTTCGCTTTGATCCAAAATTGTCATTGCATAGCAGTGCAGAAGAGGAAGGATCAAATTCAAACCCACTGACCATGCTGATGGTGAAGCCATTCACGCAAAGCCGTAGGTCCCGTGTGTTGTGTAATGCACGTAAAATAACCCAGTGCAAAGAGAAGGGGTTCGCCCTGGTGTTCCTGGCTTGATCGGATGCAGAGTGGGCCACAGCATCTTGTATAAACATTACATATTGCCATGTAAAGGAACAGGTCTCACTATTCAAAACTGTAACTCGCATACCTTGCAGGAAAAAAATACTGATTACTTTGAGACGCCCGTCAGGTGTGATAAAGCGCTATATAAGAACTGCGCATTATTATCATTATATGTGAGCGTTTATTTTTTTCAACCTTACCAGTGTTGTTCATACTCTTTAAACGATCGGTAAAGAAGATATTTTTATGCAAAGAAATACTATTCTGGTGTTTGTTCACTGCTCTATTATTTCTTGAAATATATGGACAAAAACACAGAGCCAGATGTACACCTTGATTCAAATCAACTCAATTATACAATTGATCAGTTATCAAGCAGCTGTACACATTGACAGTGATACCCGTTTTTCACACTACCGAGCCAAATTCACAGGGGACCAAAACCCCGGCAAATTCCTGGGGAATTCAAACCCAACATGTACATGAAATAACAAGCCTGCGAAGGTTTAAAGCCCAATCAGTCATCGAAGTCACAAGAAAATAGTGAAAAACCCCATATTATTTGTTCTAACTGTTTTCCAGTTAAAACATACAACACAGGGTTTTTCCACACAGATTCCAGACCTCGTAAATGCATAAAAACTTTTGCATACGCCACGGACAATGCACAAAATACAGGCAACATGAAAAATTGCTTGTACACGACTGATCGGCGTGAGATAATGTTGTGATCCTGACAATAATTGCTATTTTCATTTATAATTAACTACCACTTGTCATTGACAGATTTTTCCATGCAAAATACCTTAAATGAAAGGTAATAACTTCCTCCATTCTATAAAAATAGCTATGTCAAAATAAAAATGTACACTGCTTTGTTCGAAGGTCTATTTCTGTCGGAGATTTTTCCTTCTGCGCTACCTTTTTGTGTTTTCCACACATCCCTGACAGAGCATAAGCAATAGCAGGGAAATTATTTCCTTCAACCGTAATTAAATTTAGTGTAGGACTACGATTCATTGCCCACAAAGGTTTGTAATTGTACAGCGACCTTTTGCAGCTGTAATCAACAACATTTTGTGGGTCTTCAACAGTTAAACGCATCTAAATGCAGGTCAGCTTTGAAATGGGCAGCTGTCGTTTCAATTCTTCTTGGCCACCGCAGATTCTTTTTAGTCGGTTTGGTTAACGAGCTCAGCTCACATCTGGAAAGACCTTTCTTGGGTTAAAGGAAAAGTGCACCGCTGGGTTTTTGGAAGAGTAATTCTATTCCCATCTTCTAATTTCCATAGACTTACACAGAGCATCCAATCTGTAGAAATGTCATCAATTTAAGATGATCACGTTTGAAGAAAAAAAAAAATAAATAAAAATAAAATTTAGTTTGCAGTTTATCCAAAGTGAAGCCTTAATTTAAATGACAACAGTTGAATGTATTTCATAGGTGCCCCTGCGAACAGCGCCCTCGCTGACAACAAAGGAAGACCCCTCACTGACTGAGAGATGTGCCTGGCACGTAGATTCTGTTGATTGACCTCAGTGGTGGGTGCGCCTATGCATGGGATCTGTTAACGTTCATGTTTGATTTTGTTTCCTGAAACAAGCATTTTCAAAGTTTTTGTTTGTTTGTTTGTTTGTTTGTTTGTTTGTATGTTTGTTTGTTGGGTTGTTTGTTTTTTGTTTGTTTGTTTGTATGTTTGTTTGTTTGTTTGTTTGTTTGTTTGTTTGTTTGTTTGTTTGTCTGTCTGTTTGTTTGCTTGTTTGTTTGTTTGTTTGTTTGTTTGTTTGTTTGTTTGTTTGTTTGTTTGTTTGTTTGTTCGTTTGTTTGTTTGTCTGTCTGTCTGTCTGTCTGTCTGTGTGTCTGTCTGTCTGTCTGTCTGTCTGTCTGTCTGTCTGTCTGTCTGTCTGTCTGTCTGTCTGTCTGTCTGTCTGTCTGTCTGTCTGTCTGTCTGTCTGTCTGTCTGTCTGTCTGTCTGTTTGTTTGTTTGTTTGTTTTTTTTATGCACCTCCAACCTAATTTCTTGACAATTATTCCAAATCGGTTAATCTTCACGATTTTAAATTTGCTTCTTTTCATCCTTTATTTTAACGTGTGGATTTGTTTGCAACACAAAGAAATCTGGCCGTGGTAAAAGATAAAAACCCATTGGAATATATGTTGCCACAACGTATGCATGATTTTCCCTCAACTACCTTTTCACAAGCCCATCATAGCTTCAATTATTCCTCATCATAAAAAAAACTGTTTCGTTTGGCGTCAGCCAGGTACATGTACTACTCTCTTCCATGGTACATGTAAAATGGCATTTGTTAACATTATAATTTAGGAGACTTTCATTTCTATAATCCACTCAACCATCTCTGGAGAAAGTGTTTTACAGCGGCCCGCTTGACATTTGTCATTTTTGCAAATCAATCTGCTGGCCAGTTGGATGACTTTGGGAGAATTTGAACTGGCATTTGGCCAGCCAACCACTAGTAAGAGAGAGCACTGAACTGGAAGATTGGACTGGGGAAAAGAAACCCGGCAGTCTAAAGGAAATCTCTTGGTAAAAATGTGGAGAATTATAACAGTACTTGTCATGAATAAAAAATTACGAAGGTCCGGTGTGGATTGAAAGCTAAGGCGATCACCTGGACTAGTTTTATATATATTTTTTTAATGTAAAAAGGGAAACTAATGAATCCTTTCACTTTAATTTGGTAGATCAAATTCCAAAATTGCATGCACATTTGTTTGAGGTCTAATGGCAGAGATGTTTACCAAAAAATTAAAATTCCTGATTAAAATTTTGAAAATTAATTAAAATAAGTCTTTTTTTTTTTTTAAAGCAATAAACCACAAGGGAAAATGACGGAGTAAATTTTGATTCAATTTTGGGGGTGAACAAAAAAAATGACTGGAGCATGATCTGAACCAGCAACAGCGACCCCAGATTCAATTCCGGCGGACTTCTGGTGGACCCCGGCTCGTGGATTGGGTTTTCACTCCCTGCCTGATTGCAAAGGTTTTTTTTTCCCCATTTGGGGTTTCTTCCCACATCTAAAACGGAACATTTCTTCAAGGTCTAGGGGGGAATGTCTTGGGGAATGTCGTGGGGGAATAACCTCTTGAGATGTTTCTCTTGATGACTAAATCATACATCTACATGTATCTTACCATCAATTAAACTATACATGGTGACTACCCCCCTGCCTGAACATACTCAAGATAGGTCTACTTGATAATAATTATTGTTGAAGACATCCAGCCTTCAAAGCGGTGAGTCCTGACAATCAAACTTGGACTACAAGACAGTTTATGCTGTGGCAATGTCTTCATACAATGTCATACATAGCTCACAATTTCTTCAGCAATGCCACTGCAGTATCCTGTTCACAAGCTGAGGTGACGCTGGGGGGGTGGGTGGGGCGCATGCACATGCCTCCCAAATTTTCAGTGCCTGCCCCCCCCATGCCCCCCCCCCCAACAAAATGTAGATACATGTAATTCTAAAACATGGTACCTGCCCCCCCCCCCCAACTGAAAAGCAATGCCTCCCCTCACCCCCCGTAAAAAATCCTGGCTATGCCGCTGTTCACAGGTGTAATTCCACTGACCGTAAGCCATGCCCACTTTACAGTTGAGTGTCAACGATTATAAGATGCCCAGGGGAAATATGCATTAAGCTAGTTTGGGCTTTTAGGATTTACGAAAAGACCCAGGGTCCAATTATATAAAGCACAACAAAATTTGGCTGAGCACAGCAAAGTATTGCTCAGCAGAAATGTGTTACCAGCCAAAATACAGTATAATGTACATTGTGCATGACTCACTGGTGTCCTGGTAATTACTGATAAGCCCATCTGCCAGAGTTAATTCTATGGCACTGCTACCGCAGAATTCTGCATTTATTCTGCATCTTGTAAGGCGTGTAATTCTTTGTAGCGTGTCGCGGCTGAGCGGTTTAGTGCATCGGACTCAAGTTCTGGTGGCTAAGTCATCAGGATGTGGGTTCGAATCCTGGTCATGATACTTGTGCCCTTGAGCAAAGACACTTAACTATAGTTGCTTCAAATAGGGGAAGAGGCAGTTATGTTTGTCTTGCAACGCATTCATTTACCCCTCCCTGTTCTTAGCCGTGCTGTGAAGCGACTCGCATTTACATCTCTCCATGTCTTGTTTCTGCACATTATTCCTTCAAAAAACAGAAGCCCACACCTCGAGTGGCCTTTGGGCCTTGTAATGGGCGAATTGCATAAAAAAAAAACCATTTTTTAAAGTTCAACACAAACACAGCCTAGGCCAAACTCAAAATTACCATGAGGGAAAATTTTATACGCTTTCCGGAAAGCTCAATAAACATTTAAGTTGCACATTCAAGCACTGTTTAACTTTGAAATAGTAATATTCGCATACGATAATGATGCAATATATTTATATAGCTACAAATCCAACTGCTTCCCTTGACATAAAAATTCAAAATAAAAAGTGCATTAGCGAGACAACTTAAAGTACTATGCAAATACTATCAAGGATTTAAAAAAAACACTCTACACTTACAGTACTCACAAATTCTCCATACTCTTTCCCCGAGACATTCAACCCAACTTGCAACGTGTACATCAATATGTACATATCCAAGACAAAAAAAATATTTCCAAGATGTCTTCGATAAATTCAATCTCACGTCCTTCGCTCAGTGACAGCTACCTCATTAAAAGGCACATCCCAATCTTCCTCCGGACTACTGTTAGAGAAGCAGCGAGCCGACTCGAGTGTCAACTCTGCGCTCACTGCACATGACACCAAACTATGGATATTACAAGGGCAAATCACTGGCATAGTAGCAGCAGGGGCTCCCAGTGGGGTCTTGAGGTAGGATCTGGCGGTACCGTACGTTTAGAAGAGAAACAACATTGTGAGATTTACAAGGACACAATTCTCAAACCCATAGCAGGGACGAGAGTGGATGGAAATGAAAAATCCACGGCGCACCGGTGGAGGGTTTGGTGGCTACCAACCATGCCGTAACCCGTATCAATGGCAGCTTTCTGTGCTTGAATATAGATGGGGCAAGCACCTTGGAGTAGTCAAAATACAGTACATGTACTGTGTTAAGGCTTCACAAGGCTTTACATTTCATCACTATTTCACTTTCCCAACAATTTCCATAGCCATCAACTATGTTAAACTGAAGCATTTGAAGAAACAGAATCTCGCAAACGTAAAACTCAATATGGTTGGGACCAACTTGGTCGCAGAAGTTTGAATACGCGGGAAACTTGCACAATCTATATACATTTAATTTATTTTTCAATTTTTAAAAAGTTTCTCATCACAAGAAACTAAGAAAGGCCACTAAAGGCAAGGGCTAAAAATGAGGGGAGAAATGGAAGCTAAGTGAACCAGGAATTCATACTGTATTATTATTATTAATTATTATTATTAAATCTTTCTGGTAATGAAACCAAGGGATACTCAAAAGTGACTTGTACTGTGACCCATAGGCCTGAAGATACCTGTGTAGAGAACATGATGAAGAAGGGTCAGTTTTAGATGTGGGAGGAAAACCACAAATAGGGAAAACCCACGCAATCAGGTAGGGACTGAAAACCCAATCCACATGCAAGGCTCCAGTCCGGGATTCGAACCAGAGTCCACAGAGGTGAAAGGCAGGGAAAGAAACCAATGAGCCAACCTGAATGCCCCGCAAATAATAAATAAATAATAAATAATAACAATAATAATACAAGACATACATAAAGTGCATAATGCAGGAGCCTCTGTATAATACGGAGCAACAAACACAGAACATAAAACAAAAATAAAATAAAGTAAAGCTACGAAAATGTAGAGTCAAACAAGTGAGTCTTTAAAGGTCCTTTAAAAATCAGCTTGCTGAATATGAAGTGGTAAGTCATCCCACAATGAAGGTGCAATGAAGGTAAAGGCTCTTTGACCATAGAATTTTGAAGAAACAGTCGTTTGTGTCAGTTGTAAATCTAAATAAATCGAAATGCTTTGATAATGTACGCCGTAACGTTTCAAAATTACAAGAAAACAATTACTCATTATTGTCTGCTTGTTTTCTTCCCAAAGCAGAACTTTACCTTACGCTGGGAAAGAATTGTAATATTAAGCTTAATGTTTACATCATCATTTATCATGATCCAAGAATTTTAAAGGGCATGTCAACTCCTATAGACTATTCATTTCCCCCGCAAGATTCCAATAGATGTTCAATTTGCATCGGGATAAAGAATATCATTATTACTTTTAAAAAGACTGTTTCACCCAATTTTTTAACACAACGGTGTATGGGTAAAACATAAAAATGTAAACAAGATTGATAACAGGGCTTGAATTTGGGCAAAAAATCCACAAGCCCGGAGGGGTGGAGTTAAAAATTCTTACTGTCAGACCAGAAAATGTTTTGCAAGACCTGTTTCAAAATAAAAGAAACTATCTAAAAAGTTTAACATTTTGCTTTGAAAAAATAAAAAAAACTTAGTTTTGGTTCATATCTTCTCTGATAAGAGAAGATTGGTCTCTTTTGTATTGTGAGTAAGTTACACCTCAACACTCCACAGAATTGAAAGATATTTATCAGAATCAAAGTCAACACTTAACTCTTTTTATCCTACAGATATTACACAGTGAGGTATCGTTATTTAATTGAAAAAACACAAGATCGCCGGACTTGTCCGGTCGTGAGTTTACCGGCCTGGACGCTTACATCACTGGCCTCGGGCCTGTGGTCCAGTGTAAATTTTACACCCTAAAGTTGGCATTCCTTTGCCGGTGAAGAAAGAAATCACCATCATCAAAAGAGTCCTCCTCAGAGACCCTTTAAAACTCCGAGAGTTTGGAGACTTCATTTTGATTAGAAGCTGTCTGCATCGTAAGTCTTGAAGGGGTCACGTCCCTAGGCTGGACAAGCACCCAGCGCCCCGTGATAGCGGATTAATGACGAGGGAGCTATATTTGGATTGAAGTGGACCCCGGCACCAATTGGAGATGGCCGCCATCAAGTCAACAGCTCGATGGCTTCCACCAAAGGGGCAAAATCTCTATTAGTTTCATCGTTATAAAGATCCCTGTGGGATATAGGTCACCAAATTGGGTTAGGGTTTTTTTTTTTTTTTTTTTTTTAACTCTACCTTTCCTTGATTAACAGCAATGTCATAAAACGTTCAATTAAATTTTGTTTCCCAGGGATGGGGCTTGATTTTCAGATCGGTACGTGAATGTCTATAGTATCCAATTACAAAGATTCGGTGTAAACACAGCCAGAAAAATAGGCGGTAATTTTTCTTGGTTACCAGCCTAACTTCAAGGCAGATTATACGGACCTTTTTAGCTGGTTGCGGCTTCAAAAGTACTCCATAAATCTGTCTGCTCGACAAACTTTTCAAAAAAAAATTAATATATAAATTTAAAAAATGTGTTGATATAACATTAACCACGTCCACTTCACACAGACTATTCGCAATGATTCAAACTACTTTCAAACTACACTGACCAACTTGTTCCGATGGGAACTTTAACAAGAAATTGGGAATCTCCAAATTTGCCACTAAAACTCTACACGTTGTAAAGATCCAATGTCTTAGTGGCGCCGCTAACTTCTGACATCATAAATGTTTTTTGACTGGGGCACATTTTGGCAGACCCGACCCGAAACATGTTTGAGCCTCAGTCATTGGTTAAGCGTTTCGCCTTCTCATTTCAACCAGGGGGAACCAGCTGTTCCGACCAAACCCTAACCGAGTTGTTGGCTCGGTTAGGCTTGGTTTCAAGATGGCCGATTCTACAAAATCTAATGAAAAGAGTCTTCGAAATTCTTTCCAAAAATGAAAAACATTGAAAGCCTACCAATTGACTAATGTTGATCAAATTAAAAAGGCTAAGTTCCATTACTTGAAAATAAAAAGAAGGCAGTGTATTTTGAGAAGATGAATTTTCAATACATGTTCAGGTCTACGTCATAAACTGTTTCAGGTTACTGACGCATTTTCACTTAGCTCTCGGATATGGTTTCGGCCAATTAAATTTCGTCAGAAACTTGCCCATAGTTAAACCAAGAAGTAAAATTCCACACAACTCTATGTTTACCGCTTAACTAGAGGATCCATAAGTACAAGTACATGATGTAAGTAACACTATGGTTAGACCAAACTAGCAGGTGCTGTTTTTACTGGTAAATACACCTACGTATATGTTTATCAGTGCATGTCTTTAAAAAACAAAAAAACAAAAACAGTCTGTATTATTTACACTCGGCAAGTTAATATTTCACCTTTGGTTACAATTATAAAACAAGCGACTGCCACATTATGCAAATTAATTCCTCACTGAACAACCGACAGACTGTAAGTAACAAAATTCTCTTGAGATCTGAAACCGGAGTCACAAAGTACCAACTACTGCACGGTTCCTCTCAAGTATATGCGGCCTGGTCCAATATTGGCAGTGTCGTCATGATATCCTACTGGCCAAGTGCTCATTTGAATGCAACATCCCTGCAGGGAGTGGGTTCTGGACTCATTTGCATACGCCATCCCTGTAGGGAATGGGATCTGGTTCTGTTTCGACCCAACAAAAAAACAAAACTAAGATTTCAGAAATGCATGCTTCATCTTAGGCACTGTTGAAGATTCTTTAATTTGTTGCCATTGGGGCAGGAGAGAAAACCGCGGACATGATTGAGGAAAAAGAAAGAAACAAAAACTCCCCCGACTGGATTGATGTCATTGCCGGAGAGGGAATGATAAAGAATGTGTGAGGTTGTTTTTGAGCCGCAGACACTCTGGTCATTTCTCTTCCAAAACTCCACAGATGTATATATTAATAATAAGGATAAATTGTATTAAAGGGAAACCAGTGTAAATCTGCCCAACAGTCCCTGACAAATTAAATACGAAAAAATGGACGGTCCCTGGTCCCCCGCAGAATTTTGAAGGTGTCTTGTGCTATGAAATAGATGGTTCGAACGTTATGTATGAAAACATTTGGAAATAAATGACCGGAAGAAATGCTGGTTGATCTCGAAATTGATCTTGAAATTGGAAATTTAAGAGTTTAGTCAGAAAGGAAAATACCCTTTGCAAAAATACGGTACGCTACCTTTGCAGTGGAACAAATTAATGACTTTTCATCTGAAATGTTTTCCTTTCATGAACAGTGTACCAATTGTCCTTGGAAATATTTCCATCTGATAACAAACACCATCTTCAAGAAATCCTACCTAAAAACTCGGTTCATATTCTGATTTAGTGATGAGTACAAAAACCCTGAAAGACATTGAAACTTGTCCGCCTATTTTTATGGAATTTTCAGAGGCTGGTAGTATGGTGTGTGTATTGAAAGATGTCTAGAAATGGAACGATTCTAATCTTCTAAAATCCAATGTATAGCTTTTAAAGGGAATCCGTTCAATGTCATAAATGAAAAGTACAGGAAATAACTAACAGGGAAACAATAATTGTCTTAGTGCAAAAACATTGGATATGTATTTTTAAATTTACTAGACAGAGTTTGAAAGTGGACGAACATTGAACTTGCACAAACATAGTAACTCGCACAAACGTAGTCTCATCAAAATACATCATAACTCTCACAAACATCATAACTCGCACAAACGTAGTCTCATCAAAAAACATCATAACTCTCACAAACATTGCAACTCGCACAAACGTAGTCACTCATCACAAAACATCACAACTCTCACAAACATCATAACTCTCACAAACATCGTAACTCACACAAGCATAGTCTCATCAAAAAACATCATAACTCTCACAAACATTGCAACTCACACAAACGTAGTCACTCATCACAAAACATCACAACTCTCACAAACATCATAACTCTCACAAACATCGTAACTCGCACAAACGTAGTCAATCATCATAAAACATCATGACTCTAACAAACATCGTAACTCACACAAACAAATCACTCATCACAAAACATCATAACTCTCACAAAACATCATAACTCTCTTAAACATCGTAACGCACACAAACGTAGTCTCATCAAAAAACATCATAACTCTCACAAACATCGTAACTCACACAAATATTGTAACCCATTCAAACATCACAACTCACGCAAACATTGTGACTCGCACAAAAATAGGAACTCACACAAACATCGCAACTAGTACAAAATCTATGGCGCCAAGATACACTGTTTTTGCATGAAGCACCTCTTATGCAAGATACACATGTACGTTACTACCAAATTTAGACCTTTTTTTTTACATTGACAAAACGCAAAAAGTTATCTATATGTAGACAAATATGAAGAATGGAAATGAATTTATTTAAGAAAACGTGTTTGCAAAATTGAATCCAATTATTCAAAATTAACCCCTCAAGGAACTGTTGAGCGTCATACAATTAACCACAACTTGAATTTCAATTGGGACAAATTTACTTATACTTTCTTCACAAACAACTCCGAATCAGATTGGCAACATCTAGGAATATATATTACGCACCACCTTTTTTTTTTTTTTCAAGACTGACAGAAATTCAACCCTGAGGTGACATGGCTACATCTGTAAACTAAGCATTTTGTAATTACAATTATTACTTTTATTATTTGAATGACAATTAAAGGGTGAAAAATGAAACTTGGAATTCGCTGTTTATAGTGTTATTAGTTTTACTCAGTTTTACTCACCTGGTTTTGTTAGTTGTTTATATAATTGCCTTGGAGCATTCAGTGTGTGATTAGGGTGACTGTTTACCTCAACAGTTTAGTCACTCTTTCAAGAACAGAGACGTCTAAAGTCAAAGCAAAACTCTGGTAATCTGCCAAGCAAAATTGAGTAGGGAACCAGTCACAGACATTACATCAATGTGACATGCCATTTTTGGTTGGGAACCGTTTATGCTAAGTAAAACTTTTTCTATACTTAGCAATATTTGGGTTTCAATGCTTTATTGAAATCAGGCCTATGTCTAATTTCATAGAGCACCTTAGCACAGAATTTAGCTAAGCACGAACGTTTTTTTTTTTAAAAGGTGAACAGGAAAATGGTGCTCAGCAAATTAAGTAAGATTTCTCTTTGCTTAGCAGTTTTTTGTGCTCAACAACTTTATGAAATTGGGCCACGGTTACCAGCCAATTGCCATGTGATGTATATTTCCTGTAACTGGTTCCCAGGCTAATGACTGCCGGCAGAAAAATTGGTCAGGTAATTTTCTGCTTTACAGCTCTACGAAATTTGATAAAAGGATGCTGCGCAGCGTGCACCAAAACAAGAGGGAGCGGCATCAACAATTGCTCTACATGTAAGAGGGTGGAAAAAACAACACCAACGATCTACCCATATCCCTTTCTGTTATCCAGGTTTGAAGGACGTGCTCTTGTTTAAATCTGATTTCCTCTTCAATTTATATCTTAAGTGTAACGCTCAACTGTCTGGGAGATGACGTTTCCACTAAAGATGAAATTATAGAAGAGCATGGACAGGAGGAATTTGCCAAGGCTATGATCACAAATGAGTCATGCAGTCCAACGGCTCTGATTTTATTTAGTGAGATTAAACAAATAGTAAAACCTAAAAAAAGAAATTGACTTCTGAAAGCATTAGTACTTCATGTGCTATTCAGGCAAGCACAAACCTGTGCCCGGTTTTAAAGCGCTGTTAAATAAAAAAAACGGACGTTTCCTTTTGCGTTTCACTGCACGATTTTCATTTTCTAGACTCGCTAACTGATAAGCATGGGAATTGGCTCTCAAATGAGTGTTGTAAGTACAATGCATACATGATGAATGCACAAGTTTGTGGTCTATTTTTTCTCAGATAATGTGTGAAGTACAGAGGTGGGAGCCATTGCTGACAAAAAGGTCAGAAACTAGGAACTAAATGTTAGCAGGTACATTGAAATGACGGCATTTCCACCTTTTTGATAACCCTCTAGAGATACAGATTTTCCAGGAGCTTTTGGGAAAAGTATCCTCAGCACAAGAGAAGTAGATCAGAGAGCAGGATTTCTTTATATCTGACGAAAAATAATTGTTTGCATCCCTGGAACTACGCCCAGATGCTAAAGCATATTTCTCCTTTTCGGGATGCTCGACGACAGCAGAAAGTGACGTTAAATACCTATTATAATATGCGCTGAAGTAAAGTCCTACACGTACCAGCCCCTAGTACTAACACAAATTTATGACAACATAAAAGTGAGGGATTTTCCTGTTGATGTTTTCACAAGGGGCAGAATAACATCATGAAATATTCACAAGAACCGTTGGTGTTCAACAGTGCAAAACATCTTCAAAATTTATAGAGTCTGTATTAGGTGAGTTTGTTATTTACATACGGGATGCGCCAAAAGATAAACTTTCCAATAAGGCTATAAATAGTACAAGGCCAAATACCTTAAACCTGGAAACTGGTAAGAAAATTTCCGTGCATACTACAAGGTGCTGTGGCGCAATCTGCTGCCAACACTGCCAGAAACAACGGGGCAATACCCCTGCTCTTAACGATGACCCATTATCAATCGCAAACAAAACTGTTCACACTGCTTTCAAATGGCTCAATTTCAGTTGATTTGATCTACATGTATACTCCATGTATAAATGCCAGTATATAATTTTATTACGTCTTTTCCGTCTTTATTTCTGTCGTTTTTTTTTCACCCCATAATTGTAGTACTAGGCCCCACATACTGGGGTCATCCCTTACATACGCAAGACCCACACATGAATTTGCATTAATCACCGTTGATTTGAAAGTGAGCCTGCCATATCAAAAAAACCTTCTGTAGCTGATATGCCCCAAACGTTGACATTGCTGAAAACTACAGACAATCTTAAAGTTATCAAGCACTAGTTCACTCCTGACGTCAAGACTTAAGAGGTGGATGCACCTTTTTTGTGTTTTGTAATCGCCAATCGATAAGTCATTTTGCAAGCGTGATTGCCTCTGCCAACCAACAAACAAAATTAGTCTAGTTACTCAAATGAGCCCGTTGGAAAGTCATTGCTTCACGCCAGCCCACATTGGTGTGTGTGTACAGACTTTTTTGCAACTTTGCTCTCCCCTTAACAACCATCACGATTACAGAACCTTTACATTATGGGAATTAAACATTTAAGATAGCATTCTCGTGACGACAGTGAATGCATGCCAGCCAGCCTTTGTAAAGTGAACAAAGAACTGAACAGCCCCTGCAGTTTACAGTGACCATGGTCGGTAAACCTCCCCAATAAAACCAGAATGACAAAATTAATATATTCAAAATGAGAGAGGGCAACAAACATTTCCTCGCCCCCTAAATCCCTCTTTTTGTTCCCGCGAAATCCCTTGCGTAAACGGAAAGCTTGTAACCGCCCCTCCCCTCCCCCCCCCTCCAACCCAATCAATAAGCATTCAGACACGAATAAATTAGAATCCGAAATGAACGAAAAACCGCTGGTTTGTTTGTTGGTGGGTTGTAGACATTTTGGCGCAGACGTAACCGTGACTGATCATAAATTCTCCAACCCTTTCCCGACTGAGCCATTGATCTAGAATCACCACAGCTCACATAAAAATGCCAAGCTGAGCAAGTGATAGTATTTCCATGTGAGAGAATACCTAAGGACCCTTACAAGCGTTTGGATCAATAAACTTTCCGAGGCGAGGGGGGGGGGTGGGGTGGGGGGAGGAGAGGAGAGGGAAATCAAAGGTTTTCCTCTTTTTATTTTGGACGGCAGGACGGTGTCCGAGATACACACCCACCATGAAATCAATTAGTGGGAAAAACAAAAGATGTAGTTTGCGATTGTATCCTTGCTCTCCAGAGCGTGTTTGTGAATAATTCACACGTGTTAATCAATGCGCTGCACGGGCATATAACACTTGCTCAAATTAATCGCTGTGGTTGTAATATTAAAACCGTTTGAGCAATCAGTTTAATGATGCCATCTCCCCTCCCACTCCCCACTCCCCCCACACACACACAGAGCACTGGATCAAGCAATCAGAATGATAGTGAATTTTGTCTCTTGTATTTTCCCCACATTAGATATTAACACGTCTGGGCTGATGTGTACAAATCAAGATCTTTTCCAAAAGTACCAGTACTACAAGTTGTATGAACTCAGATGAAGCTCATGCCAGTACAACCAAAACCTTGCGAAGCCAATTCTCCCAGAATTGAGACAAATTCGACAGAAAGAAAAAATCCATAATTTTTTTTCTTCAGGAAATGCATGAAAGAACTTCTATATTAAAGCAAAACATCCGATAAAAAGATGTCCCTTTTGATAATTGTGTCACAAACGAAATGTGTTGAAATATTCCGGGTATTCACGTTGGTTTAGTGGTTTCTTCCCTGCCTTTCACTGTACTCCTTATTTGGGGTTTTCCTCCCACACCCTGAAAAACCCACACAAAGAGAACATATGATACTTCACCCCCTTTTTTTCCCACTAAAACGTGAAATAGATGAAGCTTTCACAGGTTGATGTGTTGAACATGGACGACGGGTACAAATTCACTCTTCCATAAACAATGCCGAATCTACCATTTACGATGAAAAAAATAAATAATATATGTAAAAAAAACACGTTATTTTTGCTTTTCTCTCATAATTAGCTCAATCCTTTGCCGAGGCCACTACAGAGAGATGCATAGCACTACAAGCATTGTCAAGGTTGTTTGTGTACATGTAGACAATTGTGAAAACAATCCCACAGCTCTGAATGAACCCATTTCACCTTCAGTCATACACGCCTTGCGAATTTGCAATCAATTTTAATGTTGTCACTTTCTTTTATTGATACACACGATTTGCCGGAATTCCCAGGGTACAACGCCACCCCCCAAACCTTCTCTCTCTCTCTCTTTCTCACCGGCGGCAGCGGCAAGAAGGGATAGGTAATTCCATTACGGTAAAGTATGAAAATAGATAGCCATGACCTAGGACTCAATCAAGCAATTAAATAAGTAAGCGTGTGTTTGAAGATAAGATACACTAACGCATTGATGTCGTTTCTTGAGGCAAAATCGACAAAAGTACATGTGTGTACACTACTTACTTTTTAAAACCATCCCCATTCCCATTCCATTTGAAACAGTTTTAAGAGCTGATTTATTTATTTATTTTTTTTCCCCCTTCTCTTTCATGTTAACAAGGGGCACGCTGCCTTCGGATTGGACGTTTTGGGGCTACAAAAAGTGTTTGGTATGAAATGAATATGATTGGAAAGACATTCTAAAAGTAGAATATAATGATTTACATAAACATCCCTTGAAATTGTGTGGTTTTTATTTAAGAACACGGTCTGCCATTTTGTCGACCAAATTTTTTGACTGAGAGTGTGGTTCCACTGGTTGTATTTCCAGAGGCAAATGTATGTTCTTTTTAATTACTACACACTAATTACAACACACTGTATGGTTTAGAGGGGAAGGGGGTACTTCTGTACAAGAGGGGGAGAGTGGATTAGAGCATGGGGGGGAGCCCTTCCTCTGTTACATATCGGGCATGGTATACAAACAAGAATAAAACTGAAATAAATACCCAGCAGCTGTTCTTAAGATGTCAACAAAACATGTCCTAAAATACTTCACAAATATCCACCTCTCACAAAACAAAATTAGGTTTGTTAGGAGAGTAATTTGATTGAGTTCCTTTTTCCAAATTTCATCCCACCAGTGATTGATGGGAGATTTTGACCGTATCGTTATTTTGAAAAAAGGTGAGACTGTTGTTGACAGGTTCCGGCTTAGACAAGCATCAGTATGAAATAACTCACTTGCACTTTCGAACATAGCGTGTATGCCTTTCGCAAGATGTACAATTTGTGTAGTCTTACATTGTATTTAGTGATTACCCTGACCGTCTGCAACCCATCAGAACCCAACAGCATGTTTTGTTTAATTCTGTAGGACTGAGGACTGCACAAGTAATTGATTTCTTTACATGGGATCAGGCAAACCACCATAATCAGAGTCCAACAGTTTGGGTGCTAAATTATCTAACAGTGTTGAATTTTATTAGAGTACGGAAGGCTCCTAGAAAATCACTCAAGGGAGTAGGCCCTTAATACAATTTGTATAAATTTCATTCAGTTGGTTTAAGTATCTTGAAGAGTCTGGTGAATCGAGTTTATTATGGATATATATCTTCCTCTAAGTAATTGCTTGACAAAGATTTCAAACGCGATTTTTGTTAGGAAAAGTTTATGTGTGGTGTTTGATAATTACCATTCTTTTTTTATATTAAAGCACAGTTTACACTTAACGCAAAAGCGAACATTGGTGATGCAAACAATCAATCAAATCAATGGTTTCCAACTGTGATACAAGAAAATTCGCTTCACTTTCACAACCGGCGTGAAGTATGAACTAGGCTTTTTAGCCATTTAAGATATAAGGCCTTAAGATTAAGGACCTTATAGCACTGAGCTGACCTAATGCTCTAGAATACTGACAGTTACAGGTTCACTTCCAACTTTTTCTAAACTTTGCTAACCCCAAAATTTAATTCAAATTTACCCAGTCAATTTCCTTTGTGGTTAATTGCTTAAAATTTGTCAAAACTTGTCACCAATTGTTACGAGAATTATTTCCGTCGGAAAATACTATCTTTCAATTTTCCCGCAGCATTAAAATTCTTTATTTTTCAAAAACCAACAAATCTGCAGAAAAACCTTAGGAAAATATAATCCCTCACTAAGTATTTATTTATTTATCTATCTATTTATTATTAATTTATTTATTTATTCATTTATATTTTTTTCAAATGTACCCAGTTGTTGTGTAGGCCTGATCCTTCACGGAGGCAACAGAGGCAATTGCCTCCGTTGCCCCCTGGTCATTGCCTTGGTGCCCTTAAAATGTTCCAATAGAAATTGACAAGTTCCTCACAGAGAGGTGCCCTTTATCAAGACGAAAATGCCTTGGTGCCCTTGCCCTTTCAAGAACAAAGCCTACAGGCCTGGTTGTATGGCGTGTGCGTTGAAAACTAGAGACTTAGAAAGAATTGCGGTCGTCCCAAAGCCAATAATGTATCATTCCTTGAAGAGTAGCCCTTGCCCATGTCAATATATAGCTACTGGTGAGTAAACGTACACACACGTACAACATTGTTGATTACAAAATTGGCGCACATGTACACACTTGAACTATTCATGTTTCCAACCACACAGATCCCGAGCATTGATTAAAAAACAAAAATCTCCACAAGGGCAGAAAAGCTTACAAATTAATGCACTTCATGCCCACAAGCAGGGAAAAACCTCCACAATGCCGCATCATAAGGGAACGCGGCGACCGCACACATCCCTCGCGAAATGGATAAGAATCTGCAAGTCTAAGCGAGTCGGGGGGGGGGGGGGGGTGGGGGAGTGTCTCTCCGATGTTTTGACTCACCGACATCCACACACTGCTACATCTTTAAGGTATATGTAGTGTAAGTTAACACTTCTTCAAGTGTATAAGGTTTTTTTTTTTTTATTTTTTTTTATTTCCTCTCCATCGAGCCGACCCCTTTGGACAAGCCGGGCCCCTATTGACATACCGGTGTAATGTACTTCTGACTCTAGGGTACGAGGCTTTCTTGATGATTGAACCTAATAATGTCAGAAATGTGCAGTTACACATGTCAGTTCAGACCCTGAAGGGGTTAGCGTCCGGTAACGGGTAATGTTTGATTTAGCGAAATAGAAAAAGAAGAAAAAAAGGCGAAAAAAAAGGGGAAATTTCAAACTTTAAAAATCTTCCATGTGAAAACAGTTTTGAGCAAAAGTATTTAAACTAAAATGCCAAATTCTATTACATTTTACACTTTGTTATCCTGTAACATTTTGTGTTTGTTTACTTCCGGGCAATTGAACAGATGTGAAAGTAACAGTTACTATGTACATCCCTTCCGTTTTTTTGTTTGTTTGGTTGATTGTTTTTTTCCAGTTGTTTTCCAGTTAGTTTTTGTTCAGTTAGTCTAGATGCATTATTATAAACACATGTACGGATGCTATGCCAAGAGAACACAGTTTCAGTGGTGTTCTGAAACAACAGCAGACTACAAAAAAAAACAATGATGCAATAATAATTGTACAGTTTTATTTATGATTTACTTATTTCAATCTCTCAGGTAATAAAACCAAGGGACCCCCAAAAGCGACCAGCACTGTGACCCGTAGGCCTGAAGACACTGTACAGAGAGAAGATGATGGAGAAAATGTCAGTTTTAGATGAGAGGGGGGGGGGAACTAAATTTATCAAGGAAAAAACACGCTACCAGGTAGGGACCCAATCCACACGCGA
This sequence comes from Marthasterias glacialis, assembly GCA_911728455.2. Classification (NCBI taxonomy): domain Eukaryota; kingdom Metazoa; phylum Echinodermata; class Asteroidea; order Forcipulatida; family Asteriidae; genus Marthasterias; species Marthasterias glacialis. The sequence continues at coordinate 6,706,081 of OU452228.1, forward strand.
GGCTCAAGTTTTTACCAGTTCATGGTAATGCTGTTAATGATTGTTCTTAACCTAATGAATAAAGGGAAAAAAGTCAGAATAATTAATGAATTACAATGTACATAAAAAAAGGTAACGAACGTCACTTGAGCTGACAAGATGGGCTTGTAAAGCAACACTGGAACAACTTACAGAGCCTGACTGATTAATTTTTTTAACTTACATTCTTTGGTTTCAATAATGATAGAAACAAAAATTTGAATCATTCTTCAGAGTATTAAAACAATGAGACGGTAAAATCTGTCACATGGACGGACAATTTGGACAAACGGTTAACCACGTCACATACATTACATTTTTAATAAAACCCTATAATTACTTAAATAATCAGATCATGTCTTAGTTCTGGGTTGTAGGTATCCAAAATCTCTTTTAAGGATAAAGAAATAACGAGTGGGTGAGGTGAAATTTATTTTAGTTTAACTTTAAAGCCACTGATGAAATTACGTCTGTCCCGGTGACGTTACAATCTTAAAGATTATCTTCATCAATTTCTTGAAGCCTCGTAACATTGTTTTTTTGTTTGTTTGTTTGTTTGTTTGTTTGTTTATTTTTTATGGTCAACTACAATCCTCAAAGGTGTTCCAACAAACCAAGCAAACAACTTTATTATTATTATTATTATTATTATTATACATTTCTGGTAATGAAACCAAGGATGCCTCATAAGTGAACTTAATCACTGTAGCTCTCAAGCCTGAGGAAACCTGTAGATAAGGGTGCTTGCTATGTGAACCAGAAACACCGGGGTAATTCCCCTACTCTTCCACGATAAGTGTTCTGGGTTCTTTTACGTGCACTACCCATCCTAGTACACGGGACCTACGGCTTAATGTCCATCCGAAGGACAAAGCAATTATGGTAAAGTATCTTGCTCAAGAACACAAGTGCCGCGACCGGGATTCGAACCCACACTCTGCTGCCAACAACACCAGAACTTGAGTCCGGTGATCTTAACCGCTCGGCCACGACACTCCACAAGTGTCTTCATCCACATTATGTTATCATCACTATGCTATACAACCCAAAAATGTCACCCAAATGTACGCATCATTGTTACAACACTTTTTTTAGCGGGAAGTTCCGAAGCTTCACAGCCTTCTCTATAGAACATCCATTTCAAAATGGCCAATGTATTTATTCCAAATGGGCGCCTGAACGATAAACAGGATACAAATAGACCTTTACAGTGACCAATTGCCATCTTTGTCATATTCCCTATATTCCCACTAATGATATTAACCAATTCTCCTAATTAACAAACTAGGCTCCAGACTATTTTTTCCCTTTCAACCTCCATTTGGCTGTGCATTGCTTTACAGGGATAGAGAGGCAAGATGGTTTCACCATCATTAAAGTCTGCAGAACCCCCCCCCCCACATTATAAAGACGTCACGTAGCTGGCCTACATGGCATTATGAGAGTCGACCTATTCGGGTGGTACGCATATAGTCATAGGCAAAGGTGTAGAGTATGAAAACTGCATTCCGAGTGGTTAGAGTGTACACAGATCACCGTAATTTGACTACCAAAATGGTGCATCAGTAGGAAATGACGCCATTATCCAAAGAGGTGTATTTGCTCAAAAATGGACTGGACTGGTGAAATGGATGGCAGTGACATGTGCATAAACAGTAAAAGAAAAAAAAAAAATGCAATGAACCTCAAAGTACCCCGTCATCAAAGGAGCGTGATTTTTGGGCAGCATCTTGGGAGACAAAAGTCAGTCTTGCAAAAAAAAGGTCTTGCAACTTTAAAAAACAGAGACAAATAGCATACAAATGTTCTCACTGCTTTTTTTAGTTTTCTGTAGTTATAATATTATACAAACATTGGATGCATCGGAGTACATTAGCACAGAAAATAACCATGAGGTGAAATCTGAAGCCAAATGAAATGGAAAAGCCAGACCTCACCGAGCAATTATATTCTGCGACAATGCACAAACGAAATGCATTTAATATTTGTTTTTTATATAACTCGCACATAGATCCTTGTCATTTGAAAAAAAAAAATCACAACAAACATACAATAGACACGGAAACTAGGCCAGCCCACACTCACGAAAAAAAAAGAAGGGAAAAAAAAACTAACAAAAAACTTCTTGACAACGTAGACATCGACCTTGTCTGCTGTGACATGACCTTGCCTCCTTTGGACAAAAGGCCGGGAAACTATTATCTTGGAAAGGACAATGCAAAATGACCTGTACTTTAACCTTTTTGAGTCAATGGGAAATAGGACAAATCTTGGCCGTCTGTCGCCGCTATGGGCATTTTAGTATAAGCCGCTTGCAGCCACTATGAACTCAAACGGGTGAAGAACATTGACGCAAAAAACAAGATTTCTAAAAACGTACCACTGTACCCATGGTGTTTGTCAGTGAGGAGTCTCGGTGTCTTTTTGGTCACCCCGTTTTGAATTTGAACACCTGACTTTTATCTTTACACTCCGTGTATGCCGGACAACCTTGTACGTTGAGCAATTTCATTGCCCTGTTTCTCAACTGTCGGCAAATTTGAACAGCCCATTTCCAAAGTCCAGCCAAAACCTCCACTGTACAAACACACGAACCTGATCCCTGCAGGTTCCAGCATGCAAGCTACACAAGGCCTTGAAACGCAAATACTAAAAAGAGCACGACCGTGTGACATAAGTAAAAAGAACTTCTATTTCAACAGCAGAATTTTTAATAAATTTTGGTTTAAGAAAGAAATTAGTAATCAGTAAAAACAAATTGCACTTTTTAATCAACGACTGACTACTACCAGTCTCTGCGTGAATGGCTTCACCATCAGCATGGTCAGTGGGTTTGAATTTGATCCTTCCTCTTCTGCACTGCTATGCAATGACAATTTTGGATCAAAGCGAAGCAAAAAATGTACAGAATTTTCTTATAAATAATAAAAAATAATAACACGCAGTTCTTATATAGCGTTTTATCACACCCGATGGGCATCTCAGGGTACTCAGGTTTTTTCTCTGCAAGGTATGCCGAGGTATACGTTTGGAAGTATGAGACCTGTTCCTTTACATAGCACCATGTAACGGGTTACAAGGTGCTGTGGTGCAATCTGCAGCCGATCAAACCAGGAACATCGGGGCGAACCCCTTCCCTTTATGATAACTACACTGGGTTCTTTTACGTGCATTACACAACACATGGGACCTATGGCTTTTCAGTCCCATCCAAAGGATGCAGAAATATTGGTTAAGTGTCTTGCTTAAAGGCAAAGTATACCTTTGGTTTTTGGAACCATACATTTGCCTCAATGCTATATAATTGTAGATATATACCATAAAACTGACCTGTGTAAATTTCATTTCAAAAGGTGGCAGCGTTTTTGAGATATCGCCAAAAATCTGGAGCGGTTGTGTTCATGCAGAAGAAGTATCCGTCATTGGAATACACATTCTGAGAAGCATTACGGCCATAACGCTTCTCAGATTCAAATTTTTGGGGATAAAAAGTGATATATTTTTCCATAACTGCAGTACTTTGAAGTGAAACGTTTCTCAAAATGCATTTATACTATCCAAAGCTGCTGTACTTCTTACCAAGTAAGTTTTTATTGCCATAAATTTTCAAAGTCATTACCAAACGTATACCTAGACCCTTTAAGGACACAAGTGTCACGACCGGGACTCGAACCCACACTCTGCTGATCAGAAACACCGGAGCTTAAGTTCGGTGTTCTTATCCGCTCGGCCACGACACGCCAATGTCCGACCTACCAGCCCAAACAAAACGTTTCAACTGCTATAACTTATTTCTACCAAAACGAGTGTCGTTGGGCATTAAAGCACAAAATAATGGAGGATTTTCTTTTTCCCTGTGTTAAACGCAACTGCCAGGTACCAGTCCATCACGATGCACATCACATGACATTTTGACTTGTACCCTGTTTTTCGCTCAGTACTGTACATGAAAGGTAACATTTCTTTCAGATTCAGGCCCTGTGCAAACAAGCGGCTACGGCTCCCTCACCACGTTAACATGCGTTGAAGCATAGGCTGCTCTTAGTAACACCCTTAGCCACAGCCACAGCCGGACCTGCCTTAGTTTATGCCCTACAAAGATATATGACAAAGCAGTGTAAACTCAGAGCTTTCAAAGTCCAGAGGAAAAAAGTCTTGTAACGTGTACATGTACAGTACCACAAGCAGTGTTTGAACCCAACGTAAGGAGCTCATCCAACAGTGCTACTGATTCTCTACACATGGCAAAGGGCTAAGCTCTCTGGGCCCAACTTCAGAAAAAATAAGCAGGATACCAGTCACAGATTGTACAAATGACACGCTATTTTGGCTGGTAACCTAATTCTGGTAAGCCTAATTTTGTTTGTGCTTAACTACTTTTTTATGCTTAAGCAGGTCTATGAAATTGGACCCTGGAAGTTGCTAACAAGAACAATTATAACCATTAAGAAAAATAATTCAAACAAGATCGTAGCAAAATGTCTCAACAAACTGTCAAATGTGTGTGCTTAAAGCACACACATGGCAAATGCCCACAATGAAACGTATCAATGACACGAATAACTCAGAGACGACAGCGGCTCTTTCCAGAGCCAACACTCCTCCCAAAAGAGATTTACACATGGTTGTACCCGCAAGTTTACTGGTTAATAAACACTTCCTTCAAATAACTCAAATATGAAAGAAGTACGATTTCTCAACACAAGGAAAATTTACATGCTAGGCTGTATGGAAGATGCCACAAAATAAATGTATCAATAACAATAATTACTCGTACACCCCCACAGATTTCAAATCGCTGCATTTCTTGCTAGACAGGCCATATTTTTTTTACCATAACGCCGAAGACCATTAAGTCGTTTCCGACTGAATGAAAACCCCCAGGTTCCTGTTATTGTCTACAGTATTGTATCATTCTTTTCCCCCTTCGGAGCACCGCGAGGAAATGAAACGCATCGGTGTGGTCTGCGTGCGTTCCCCGCACAGAGCTCACGGCTACTGCACTCTGCGTCTAAGGTTTCCAGCCGCAAAGGAGAAAGGGCTGTACGAGCTGTACCATCCTCCGGTGAAATGACAGATGCTGATGTACACTTGTCTCACCATTTGAGCTATTATTTTCAGTAAAATGTGATATAAATAAAAATTACCCAAAAACGAGTGTACGCGACATAAGATTTCACTACGAGAGGATTTTGGGAGGTTGGTTCTGGGAAAATGTGTACATATTTTCTAGGGGGGTAACGGTGTTTGGAATTCTGTTTTGCAAATTGCATTTTGATAAGAACTCTTGTGAATAGGTTTTCGGGACAGATGTAGATTTAAATCGTCATCAAATGTGCTGTTTGTTTCCAGAAATGAAACCAAGATGCGTCATCGTGCATAAAGTATGAGTCGCTGAAATTACATACGAATGATGCGACAACCATAGACTTACTCAACTTGAAATGTTACCTGTGTTCAATTTAATAAAGCACAAAAGTAGCATAATTAGCACAAAAAGTAGCCAAGCCCAGAAAGAATATTCTTTATCCCCGATGCAAAAGTTTAACATCTATCTTAAAGGTTGCCGTACCCGCTGCTAATGGATTCGAACTGCCTCTAGCTAACCGGGCAGACATCTGCTCTAGAATGGCGGGGGTCGTGGGTTTCGAATCCCACCCCAGGAAAATGCCTGTGAATTGTTTTTATCGAACTCGGGAAAGTACTGAGTATACAGTGCTTAACACACGTCGGTGTATGGGTAAAACATTACAAATAATATTCTTTATCTCCCGATGCAAAAATTTACATTTATCTTAAGCATAAACCAATGAGAGACTTTTGAGGCGTTAGCGGGCGCCCCAGTAACCGGTCCTTTTCTATTATGAGAGCAATAGAAAAAGACCGGTTACTGGGGCACTGCTAACGTCTCAAAAGTCTCTCATTTAACAATAAACAAATAAAGCCTGTACTTGTATAGCGCATATCACAGCGAGGTCCCCATACATTGTTATTAATTCAACATTTAGATAGACCATGTAACCTATGTTTACAAACAGAGTGACCATGTCCATTCTAATTTTTCGCTTTGTGTCAAAATTTCCACATAAATTCAAGACTTGTACAAATAACAGCTGTACAAGTTTTGAGACGTGCCCCCTTTCTTCATATCAAAAGTTGATAAAAATCAGACAGTGCGATCTCTATAAAATACGAGATTTGATGTGGTCTTTCAATTTGGCTGTGTACATGTACAAACCCTGCCAGAAGGAAGTTCAGGCTATGTGGCTCTTTTGTAAACATGTTTTGTCTTGGCCTAGTTATGTCACAGGTCACATGAAACAAATCGGTCAGATGTGTTGACCTGGGTCTTGGATTGTTCTAATTTTTCCGCCTGGTTGACAGCATCATCCATGTGGTTCCATAACTGAAAAGAGTGGGAACCATGGAACTTAGTTTTAACAGCTGGGGGTGTCAGGAAAGATTATGGGTAGAGCACAGATTTCTAGTAGGCTGGTACCCCTGAACTAAACCTGAACATTGACATGTAAGAAAGAAAACTTTAACATCTATCCTTGCCCGTATAGGCAACCAGTGCAAATCATAGGTGTTATGGATTCACGTGTGCAAGTCCTGGTGACAAGTGTATCAGCCGAGTTTTGTAAATATTGCAATTTACTCATTTTAGTGTCAGGCAATCCGTACAGTCAGCTGTTACAATTCGCTTACCAGAATAAGGTTACCAGCCAAAAAACACCATGTCGCACGTACCGTCCGTGACTGGTTTCATAGCTTTGTTTTGCTCGGCAGAAAGTTGCGAAGCAAAATTTTCTTGCTTTAAGCTGCTTTATGAAATTGGGCCTTGGTAAATTTTATTGCTTGGCGAAAGTAATTGGGACAGGTCTACGGAAACATACATCACATGATGGAATTTTTGGCCGGAGAAAGGTTTGAATCCAACCCGAGTAATATGCATGTGGATTTTTTTCTACCAGAACTCGGGAAAGTACTGAGTATACAGTGCTTACACACATCAGTGTATAGGTAAAAAGTAATATTCTTTACCCCCGACGCAAAATTTAACATCTATTGGAATGTATGTGGTACCCGCTGCTTAAAAGGATTTGAACTGCCTCCAGCTACCTGGCAATCTCGATGGTCTAGGTTGTAAGACATCTGCTCTAGAATGGCTAAGGTCGTGGGTTCAAATCCCATCCAAGTAACATGCCTGTGGATGTTATTCACAGAACTTGGGAAAGTGCCGAGTGTACAGTGTTTAAACACATCGACGTATGGGTAAAACATAAGTAATATCTTTATCCCTAATGCAAATTTAATATCCGTTAAAAATTTCTTGCTCAATAAGATTTCACTTTAATTGATGTAATACATCTGGCACAGTGCAAGAAAAACTGGGCACATGCTAGGTGGTCTAACGGTTTAGACATCTGCTCCTGAATGTGTGGGTCTCGGATCCGAATCCCACCCAAGTAGTCTGTGGATTTCTATCCCGCAGGACTAAGAAAGCACCGAGTATACAGTGCTCATCACACATAAGAGTAAAGGTAAAAACCCAAATAATAAGATTTTTACTGCCCTCTAGGACAGTCTTCCAATTAACATTCAGGACTCTTCTTCAGTAGTTATAGTCAACTGAGCCTCTGAGCTAAAAGACCCGAGTGGTCTTGTGGAAATTTTCTTGAAATTTGAGCTTCCCTTCTAGTACGTTGAACAGCGCAATCAAATCGGCTGCTCAAATTACATGTCAGTGAATCGTAAGAAATATTTTTGCAGATATGATTGCACTAACAGGGGGTCTACGTTGAGAGAAAGGATACATGTAAATGTAGCCCTCCCGGGTTTTGGTTATTCGTTCTTTTCTTTCCAGTTTTGCACAAATGCGTGTTCATTCTGTCTTAGCGTCTGGCATGTCTAGAAGTGACATAGTTTTGTTGTGGAACATCGCGTATGGCACAGATGATAACTAGCAAAGGGCAGCGTAAATTCCAAGTGCCCCCCCCCCTGAAAAATATCTAGATACATGTAATTCATTAAGACACATAGACCCTGCCCCCCCCCACACACACACTGAAAAGCAATGCCCCCTCCCCCATTGAAAAATCCTGGCTACGCCGCTAGTTCAGGGAGGGGATCAGGTTGTATCTTGCCCTGCCTTCCCACTCTGTGGACCCAGGTTCGAATCCCTCCTTGGACCAGATCCTCACATGTGGATTGGGTTTTCAGTCCCTTCCAGGGCCCCATTTCACAAAGCTGCTTAAGCAGGAAAACAGTGCTTACAAATTAGACAAATTAAGCCGGATAACAGTCACAGATTGTACATGTAACATGCTAGTTTGGCTGGTAACCTTATTCTGGTAAGCATCAATTTTAATTGTGCTTAGCTACTTTTCACCCTTACACAGCTCCGGGTACAATTTCATAGAGCTATGTTATTTAGGCAGACAAAAGTGCTGGACAAATTTTTGTTTAGCAAAAATAAGCAGGAAATCAAGGTCACAACCAGTACATATGAGATGGTATTTTGGCTGGTAACCTATTTCTGGTAAGCACATTTGTTTTGTGCTTCGCTATGTGAAATTGGGCCCTCTTTGCGTGGGCTTTCCCCTTTTGGCTGTTCATCTCACATCGAAAACTGAACATTTCTTCACCTTCTCCGGGAGCAGGCCGGGAGTTACACGGAGGCCATGGCCTCTGTTGCCCTGGTCTTGGCCTTGGTGCCCCTTCAAAAGTTCCCCATAGACTTTCAAGATTTTCAAAAGGAAGTGACCTTTGCAAAAGAAAAATGGCCTTGCCCTCTCAAAGTTGAAAGTCCTGGCCTGTTAGTGCTAGTTGCTTTATATAAGGATCACTTGGTTTTATTACCAGAATGATAAATTAAAACAATTTTGGGGGGGGGGGGGGGGGGGGGGGTTTCTCAACACCTGGATCCGATTAATTAAATGGACATGTAGTACACGGTCAAAAAACAAACCTTTTACAAAGGAGCTAGTTTTTCTAAATGTTGGTCATATCATATTCAACAGTGCGACAACCGCATCTTCAACACTCCGATTTGGCGGGTATGCAAACCGAATTGGATTGATCGATTTGTTGACAAAAGGCACTAATCGTTTCATGACGATTCTCTCCAAACACTTCACTGGAACTGAGTCCAGAGTTGGCAGCCAATATAGACTCAGTCCCCGAGAAGATTGCATTACCACCGGGTGTCCACCGCCTCGTTCCAGCCTGTCAAATACAGTTCATAGATTGACCAATCCATATCACTTGAAACACTGACAACCCATTGAAATGCACCATATACCCTGGCCACGCTTTACAGTTACAATGCTTGTCCAAACCGTATGGGCATTTCCAACGGCTCAAGCAGAACAAGACCACGTTTCTCACTATGGCCTACGGTCAAACCAGAAATGAGATCGTGGGGCAGGCTGATAATATCCATTAAATGAAACCGCCCACCCGCAGGGTTTTTTTTTTTTATATCGTGGAACTGGGGTGGGGTTACCAGACCATAAAAATCAATTAATTATTCTAGACCGTCGCAGAAACTTAATAAAACATGATTTTGTGTTTAAGCGCTACATAGGAAGTGTGAACCTGATAACAAATGATGTCCACACTGTGTAGGAACTTGAAGCACTGTGTGGACTTACACACGTCCACACAGTGTTTTCACGAATTAGATATTCCCGTTTTACTCAAAAAGGAAGCATTTTCTGTACAGCATTGAAAAGCTCAAAACCGAGTATTATATTAAAGGGATCGAGCGTCCGAAATACCAGCTCTCACAACATGATAGAAATGGCGGTGGTTTGAAAGATTTCTTGTTGTTAACTGCACGATGACAAAAGGAATGTCCACACAGTGTATGTCACAAAGGACTGTGTGTGTGAACTTGTCTAGTTTTTGTTTACCCATATTTTTTTTATAGTTTACCCATAGTTTTTTGATAGTTTACCCATAGTTTTTTGATAGAGTGAGGATGTCTTTGCTTCATTTTCATGTACAAAAACCAACAGGGATGTCGCTCAAATAATTAAGTCCGAACAATGGCAGAACAAAGAGAAGTTCTTGATGTACAATGTCGACAAACATTTGTGTGTGTGGGGGGTGTCTATCCATTGAAACCCAGGACTGTAACAGAAGGGATCCGTGTTTTTTGACAGACCAAGGAAATTTCTCACTTTGCTTTTGTATACAAAACCAGTAGAGATGTAGCTTGAAAAAAAAAGTAGGTCCAAACAGTGAGAAACAAAGATAAATCCTCAATTTACTGGGTTGATTTATGCATATGGTTTTTAACTAAGTGATCTTGCAGTTATGTTTATCAGAGGACCTATTAAAAAAAAAAGAAAAAAAAAACATCACTTGAAACTAGACCATTAAAAAAAACAAAAACAAAAACAAAAACAAAATTAAACAAACTTTTTTTTTCTCTCTTTGAATTTTTTCGCCATGAAAATACCTTGGCTTCCAGACAGCCTATGCGTTCGATTCTAATGACTAAAAAACTGCATTTACAGGGACAAGGAAATAGTAGATCCCTTTTGGTGTGAGATTTTATAGAAAGCCATGTGGGCAATCTCAAAATGGCTGAGTGTGATTTGTAACACTTTTAGGGCGTGTCGTGGCCGAGCAGTCAAGCGCACTGGACTCAAGCTCTGGTGCTTCCGATCAGCAGAGTGTGGGTTCGAGTCCCAGTCTTGACACTTGTGTCCTTAAGCAGGCACTTAACCATTAATTTGGATGGTACGTAAAGCCGTAGGTCCTGTGTGTTTTGTTTAATGCATGTAAAAGAACCCAGTACACTTATCGTAAAGAGAAGGGGTTTGCCCCGGTGTTTCTGGCAAGGTCTGGCAGCATAATGCGCCACCTCACCTTGTATACCTTTCAAGGTGTTCAGGTGTTGTATTATGGTTGCTTTGTCTCATAAAATCATTTCTAACAATCTTCACCAGATTTGATAATTCGGCGCCAGGAGTGTCACTTATGACAAACATGGCGCATTATACATGTACATTATTACTACTATTTATTATCATTCAAGGTTCATTACAAGAAGTACCTTGACTTCTCTGCATTTCAACTAACCTGCTGTAGACCTTCATCATGCTGCCACCATCTTTGTCGAGTCCCTTGTGTGCAATCTTAATAATGTACACTGATTCGATCACAAAACGAAAATGGGCCAGACTATTTGCCCTTCCAGCCTCACTTGGGTCACACTGATTTAGATGGCAGTGAAACAAGATGGATGCCCCCAAATAAAAGTCTTTTGTCTGCCAACAAATTGTCATGCCGACGATATGATGTATTCGATGAAAATTTCATAGCTTAGTTTTACAGATGCTGTGGACTGAAATGAATGTAAACTCTTCTTAAACACATCACTAATATTCATTGATCTGCATGATTTTATTATAATAAAACCAACAAAAAGGTCACATCAAACACTCTAAGTTACACAATAAGCATGCTCCGATTCCAAATACTTTCTGCAAATACGAAGATGCCATTAAAAGCTGGCGTGTTTGTGACGCTTAACGTAATAAAATAAACGGTAATGAAGACAAATGCTCTTATGCAGTCAATTAGTCTCATTAACTTACACGCTCGCTCGTTTTTTCCTTGCCACAGCTGCGGATGCTTGGTTTGGTGTCCGGACTTTTACTGCGCCACGATCAGACTGAAATGCCCCCTGGTGGCGCGGGCAATTTGTGGAGATTTCTGGCTCGGTTCCCAAGACGACGACGGGAGATTCTAGAATCTCGTATTTTATATCCACGGGGAGATGGCATTTTGGAGTGTTTCCGCACGTACTTTGTCGACTGAGATTATGTGTAAAGTCAGTTTCATGAATCTAAAATAGAGCTTTAAAATATACATGTACCGAGTTAATTCTTCTTTTTTTTTCAGATCTTTACACGTTTGATGTTTTCGCCAATACAAACATGTAAAACTGGTTAAAATATACAAGACTACACAAGATATCCTCAAAATAATGCTTGAACATTTCATTTTTAACACCTAGAGCCATGAATAAAAACAAAAACGTTGAAATTTACATTTATAATGTCAATTGCATCAACACTCCTTGTCTTCCCTTGGTGCTATGGCAAGACTGGGAGGAGAACTTTTAAGGGGGGGGGGGGAAATACAAGTTCAATCAAATTTAACAACAATTTCCAGAATCTCCGGGTTGGGGTGGAGAGAGGGATGTGGGAGGGAATTGTTCATGTTTTTCTCCTTGGAAATGAACATAATGGAACACAGCACTCATTTGCGTTGTCCGATGTTTTCAGAGCCACAGTGCGCGGAAATTTAATTTTAAAATGCAAAGTTTTGTATAAAATCTCGAGAAGTATCTCGAGTTCGCTACAAGCAAATTCTCTGGATTGTACACTTTATATAAAGAGAATGTATTCTTTTAACTCATAAATGTTATCCGTTGATCGTTGGTGGGGAATGAGTTGCCTGTTTTTATTTAAACAAGTTAACTTTCCTTCTCGCAAGCCTATGCAGTAGTGAAAAAACCTACAAATTGTCATGATTCACGCACTTTGAATTACCGAAGCCTGTGTACTGCGCATCGCAGGTTTATGAATCAAGCGGCTTCTTGAAGCCGAATATTTGTCTCTTTCCATGAGTGTAACATGAATGATGATTCGTTGATCGTAACTAGTTGCCATTTTACAGGCCAGCAAATCATATTCAATGGAAAAGACTGTTTCATAGCATCTGTTAGAGGTCAGAATACGCGTTGATGTCGTCGTGTGTGTGTATGTGTACAGCGTGCGTTACGACTGGGCTGTCGAAGTGTTTACGATGTTTTCTAAATAAGCCCTTTTCACACTGTATCTCTTGTCCTCGGAGAATACAACCACGGAGAGGGCCCAGGATTTTTTTTTACCCCTTGCTTACCCCGGCGCACTTTCACACTGTACCTGCATGAGTATCCCCTGGGTTGTTATTCCACGGGGTTCCGGTCCAACGTTTCACACTAGTGATGAATTTGCTGGTAAACGGAAGTCATCGCCACGTGCGCATGACATAACTGGGGTAAGCAAAACCCGCTTTCGTTTCCCACTAGTATTTTTAACCCGGGAGATTAAAAATACCCCGGGGTTTTGCCGTTTACCCCCTACTCCGGAGCAGGGGTGGCCTTTCCACGGGGTTTGCTCATTCGCCGGGGCAGACCGGGGGTAAAGTGAATCAAGTGTGAAACGACCGACCGTTATTCCCCGTGGATATCCCCGGGGAAAAGCATAGTGTGAAAGGGGCTATAGTAGTATTACGATCTACTGTATACATGTTGACTTTTTGTTTGTAATCACATTTTACATTGTACACACCTAAATTTCATTGAGCTTTACCAGTATTTTGTATTTCTGCAATTGTTTCAAATGTATACTTATTTACTTGCAAGGTGCAGAACAATTTTTGATGTTGATCCTGAAGAATACAAACGAACTGAAGTGAATTGAACTGAAGTGAATTGGATTGAACTTTTTTTTATTGAATCTAAATCATGGTAGCTAACATTCACAAAAATTGAAAAAAAAAGTTTTTTTTGTTTAAACGCCAGGGAAAGCTTACAAACGTCAAACTTATTTTAATTCAATCTTCTAACACTACAAATTGTAATGTCCCCTTGTTACATGTACATTTATGTCTTAAAAAAGGAAAAATAGGGCCTATTTTATTCGGTTATAATATTTTAAGTGTAAGCAAGGCCAACTTTACACTGACTGGGTCAAACAAAAGCCCAATAGGAAATGCATTGAACTAGTTTTTCTTTGATGATGTATGTCTGTTATTATTTGTGTTTTTTTACCCATACACCCATGTGTGTTAAGCACTGTATACTCAGTACTTTCCCCCAAGTCCTGCGAAACTGGCATACTACTCGAGTAGGATTCCAACCCATGCGATATACACCTGAAAAATAAAATAACTCTTTTACTTGCTTTTAATTTGCTTTGCAAAGACTTAAAGCTCAGGGCCCAATTTCATAGAGCTGCTTAAGCACAAGAAGTAGCCTAGCACAAACAAAATGATGCTTACCAGAATAAGGTTACCAGCCAAAATAGCATGTCACGTGTACAATCCGCGACTGGTATCCTGCTTGTTTTTGCTTAGCAGATCATTTTTAAGCACTATTTTCCGTTTAAGCAGCTCTATGAAATTGGGCCCAGCTCAACATTGGCAAACTGACTGTAAATGCTTCCATTCTCTGCACAAATCAAGATTGTATGTAATTAAACCAACCTGTGAAATGTTCAGCTCATTTTGTTGTTTCATTTGCGAGAAAACGGCAAAAATGCTTCCAGCATTTTTTGTGCACATTCTTAGGCAGAGTTTTGGTCCCACATAATTATGCCAATTGAATTAAATTTACCATTACCTACCAGGCGACTCTGTGAAACTGGGTCCCGACGTACAAAATATGAAGATAACCAGATCTGAGATTTTCTGTTTTTTTTTTTTTTTTTTTTTTTTTTTCCACTAAAAAACTCGACAAAATCAAACGATTCTACATCCACGTTCATGCAAACTATGACAGGAATGAAAAGGAAGGCTTACCTACTCAAGTGGACATTTAACAGTGGTGAACCCACGCATACAGCTTATTGGTAAATTTCACTGTTTGGCCATACATGTAATTCCATACACAAGTGCCTGCTCCGTGTACATGTCCAGCACCATTTTGCTTGCAAATGTACAGCATGAGAATCTGACATCCCGTTGCGTTTGATAAGGACACCATTCACCGAGAATCAATCCTTGTGTTGGGACGACCAATAAGGCTACACCTATCCATAACAACTGTTGCTATGCGCTGATGTCCCCCCCCCCCCCCCCAAAGTCACAACTCATCAAATGAACGTAACGGAAGAAGAGCACACGTTTTGAGAGGCAAGATTCTAGCTGCAACTATTACAAGTCAGCAGTGCTTGGGGCAAGATCACTGGGCCACATTTCTTGCCGTTTCTTGCTACAGTATCGCGCACTGAAGATTACCTTTCCTCTGCTCATAGGGCTAGCATTTTTCTCTGTGCCAGTCACGCAATCTACATAAGCTAGGAATTCTTGGCATTCCAAACACTTTCCCTGCAAAAAACTCTCAGGTAATTGCAGAAACTTCGTCTGTCGTAAGTTCTGACTCTTCTTAAAAAAAAAGACCAGGGACCAATAACAAAGAGCTGCATACAGCACAAAAATTAGCAAAGCACAAAACATTGGTGCTTATCAGAATAAGGTTTCCCGCCAAAAAACAAAACTGTCAAGCACTATTGTCTGCCCATTTTCATAAAGCTATTGGGCATAACAAATTACATAGCAAAGAAAAATCTTGCTTAGCAGATGTACACGGTTACCAACCGAAATAACACATAAGTATATTGTTGGCGAGTGCTTTTTCCTGCTAATCTTTGCTAAGCAGAAAAAAATTGCTGAGCACTATTTTCTGCTAAACAGCTTCACAAAAACAGCATTTCGTATGATTGATTTTCTTTGTCACAAAATTAGACAAAATTAAAACAACTCCTGAAGATGGCAGGAAATTACAGGAAAATGTTTCTCATGATGATGTGAACTAACATCAACTTAGGGTAGTACTTAAAAGCAGGACATTTATTTTCAGAACTATTAAGTTGTCCCCCCGAATTCCGAAATCTACTCCGCGGTAGTAGAATAATAACAGGACAAGTTCTCACAAGAACAATCTACTGTATAATAGCTACAATCATATGGTGTTACCGCAAACCAAATAATTATACATTAATACCTCACCATGCAAAGCCTCAAATCCTATACGACAACCATCCAGTGATGAAAAACAAACTTTTTCCAAGAATAACCCATATTTCTTTTTTAAACGAGGTAGATTTCAGAAAAAATTTATTATGTAAGTTCTTTAGCAGTTACTCCCAAGACATGTACTTTTTTATATTACATTAATGTTTAGGTGCATGTACTATCCAGTGGGAGCTAGTCTATTGCTAATACATTTTACACGTAGATGATTTCTCTCGAGTTTGATAATCTTCATCGGAAAAGAACTTAAAGTCGGACTTTTCAATGCATTCCTCCGAAGGTCAACTGCAAAGCAATTTCCCAGAGCACAATCTCACTGCTCTAAATGAGTTTATGGAATGTTAATCTAATTAACATTTACCAACATCGATATCCCATCCAAGATAACTTACGCTATGACAGCACGAAAGCAAGAAAGACAAAACAAACGTTGCCATCAATAGTGCGTGTGATGTACTGCACACGCACTATTGGGGTTCATGCCTAGAGAGACTATGGGCGTTTAAAAACACTTTACAATAGCATTAGCGTGAGAATCGGTTTATACAAATAATAAAATTACCCAACTACAAATGTTGGGGGAGGGGGAGGCTGCAATTGTTAATACTTTATACATGATCTACTTTTTTCATCTATGACTTGTTTGGGATCTGGAATAGGCCGTATTTTTGACAGGAAGAGGGCGCAATACTAATTCCATTTTGAAAGTACAGAAATATTTCAAATTATTAAAAATACAAATTTTCCAAGCAACTGTCTTACACTGATTACATTGTAAAAAACTGTCAATAAAAAAACCCTCAAAAGTTGTGTATTAAGTGCTTTATTAGAAGTTTAACTGCATCTGGTTTACCACACTATTTCTATGGTTTTGCCCCCAATCTACCCCCAAAGGGCGCCCTCTCTTGCAGTCAAAAATAAGGCCTATTGGACATCTGCTACGGTAAAACCTTGATGAATATGAACCCAGGAATGCCTCAAGAGAACACCAGCGTCAAGAAGTTACCTTGCAGTCCCATCGTTATACACAGAGGCTCTCAATTCTAACTACAGTCTTCCACTTTCATTTTGAAAGATTCTTCAACACAACCTGGAATTGTCTATCGCTTGAAATACAACAAAATGCTCAGTATTTGGCAAGACATACAAACATACACGGAACATTATACGCATTCATTCAAACACGTGTGTATGGACCCTCCAATACGCATGCTGCAGCTATTACACCCTGTCTGCCATTTTGAACGGATCAAATAACACGAAAGAAGTGGTGCGTGTAAGTGGTTCTAACCAGGAAAAGTGTTGCCTGAAATTCGGCCAGATCGATACGTGGCACGGCTTTTCAAAAAAATACTCTTGTGTCGCACTACAATCAGTGCAGGCATCGTTATTGTGCAGACAACTTGATCTCACTACAACTTTCTGTAAAAATATACGCTGCACATGGGACTGATTTTCTTTCACAGCACGTTTAGTTTCAGCAAAATGCAAAACCACAGAGAGAGAGAGAGAGAGAGAGAGAGAGAGAGAGAGAGAGAGAGAGAGAGAGAGAGAGAGAGAGAGAGAGAGAGAGAGAGCGAGAGCTTCCAATGAGTACATGTAGTTATTTGCGGAGGTAATTGTACAGCAGAACATGACAAACTTACTGGGGATGTTTGTAAAGCAAAACACCATGAGTGCAATGCATTCTTGATTTGTCAAACTTGAGCACAATGCTCTACTCGTCAGGAAGTCATGAGAGTTACATGGAATTTAGAGGATCAGGCCTAACATGTGCTTTGTTCTTGAAAGGGCAAGGGCACCAAGGCATTTTCTTCTTGATAGAGGACACCTCTATGAGGAAATTGTAAATTTCTACTGGAAAATTTCAAGGGCACCCAGACAATGACCAGGGGCAACGGAGGCAATTTTCAAGGGCTCTCTATTAAAATGTGATGGGTATTTTGTTTTAATACTTGTTGCTTTTATACTTGGTATTGGTTGGGGAAGCAAATGATCAATTATCACAAATATAATCACTACCAGTTTAAACAAATAACAAAAAAGGGATCTTTTCGTCACTCGTATTTCATATATTTTTGCGTCCACAGCTGCGCACCGTCATGTCTTCAAGAAAAGTCATGGGCAGATTTTAATATTTTTCTTTTTAAAGTATTAAGTCATACTACTAAACTGCATTATAATTTTGTGACTGCTGCTTTGTACCAAGAAAAAAATGCTAACAAATGAAATGCACATAAAGTACTTTTTTTTAAGCCAAACATAACAAGGAAGTTAAGGGCTCTTGCTTAGCACTAGCCCGGCGTATATTGTCTAGTAAAAACTGCTATGGGCTAGTAAACACCACTTCTCAACTTGCCCTGTGGGCTACTAAAAACTGTGCAACTTACTTGTTTACAATGCTCATACTTCTTCCTTTTCAGACGTGAACAATTCTTTTTAGAAATGTGTTAATTATTTTTGAGTGTGTGAGTGTAACTTCATTTGTTCATTAAACTGGTTGTGATCGCTACCATTAGTATCAGAAAGAAACATTTATGACAATACATGTTTAAAGTTTGGGCAACAAAAACTTCCTGGGGGTAAGTATAATGCACAGTTTACAAGCCCCTTGGGCTGCTTTACAAAAAGCTGAAGCGCAAGGCCTGACTGGAAGAAACGTGTGATATTTCATAGAAAACGACAAAGATTCGACCAAAAAAGTTTATATCCTGGTCCTTACATCTATTAGCAATAACTTAAAAATTAAAATATAGTTCACAAATAAATTTGATTTTTTGGGGCCATGTTCCCGTTTGCTTGGAATTGCCCAAATCTTTTGATTGCTGCAATAAAAATTTTAAAAACTACATTGTATAAATAATGATACACAAAAAACATGACAAAACATAATCCATTTCTTGTTTTCACTAAAACGAAATCGCTAAATTGGACGAAATTTTCACACTTTAGGTAGGATGGTGTGCTCATTGAAAAACGAGAGGATCGGAATGAAGTTACTCAGATTTACGATTTAACCAATGATGTAATGCACCTTTAAGGCTGCCGAGATTGCCCAAGCTAATATTATGGGACCATGGCCAGTCATCCGGGAAATACCCTCATGTATCATTTATGAAGGAAAGGTTGGTATTATTATTGGGTTTTGATGAGGGACGGATGAGATTATCTCGGCTACGCAATAAATCATTCGTATTCAGAGAGAGTTTAATTGGATTTGCAGATGCCATGGTAATGGTCGTATTGACTTGGGAATTATTAAAGATGCTCTGGTGCTACTTCCAAGTTTTACCAGAAATTTCCATCCTTTTTTTTTTTTTTTTTAGCCTTGGTAATTTTCTTTTTACGAGACCTTTTCCCAGAACACTTACGCAGAATATTTTTTTACCTTGGTGCAACTTTTTTTCCCCCCCATCCATGTAACTCAATGTAACAGACCCGAAGGCTGGAGTGAAAAATAAGACTGGCACCCCTTTGTAAACATTGCAAAGGAGAACTGTCATTTGTATCGCACCTTCAGGACACTCGACCAAGATGACCGTCATACTGGTTAGCTTCTTTTTGACCGGGTTGTGGTCTGTGGTCTGAATCCAGACTGGAACATTGGTGTTAACCGACGGAGGATTTCTTACCTTTAACTCGTATGTGGTTAAAAATAGTGTCGCCACAGCAGACAAAGTGTGCATCGACCTCTTTGAATTGAGTGAATGACATGAACTACTTGCATAAATAATGTTGCTACAAACACTTAAGTCTCAGTCAGAAGCAACTTTGAGTACAACAATATTTCTGGAGCGTCTCAAAAGCCCACACAGTAGGATTGTTCTAATTGGATTGGTTAAGTATTCCAGCGTGCGTACATGGATCGGTCCAATGGACCCCAGGAACGTTCCATCGGAACGTTCAAAATGCTAACCCGCGTATTCAGTCGTGTAGGATTGTTCCCGAAGTTCAGCACAATGCTGCAGTCCAGTAGAACGTTCCTGCTGTCTACTGGATTGCAGACACTTGCAATTTTACAATTTTATAATAAAACATGAATACAAAGTTTCCATAATAAATTTTGGGCACTTTATGTACATTATGTCATTAAATCACTAATCAATGGATCATTAAAGTATTGTGTTTTACCTACAGGGATAATTGTAAGCACATCGTATAAATAACAAGTGTATACGTTGATATATATGTATTTGTGTTATGCACCCTTAAGATTATACAAATATTGAATGCATATGAGTGCATTGTCACAGAATATACTTACAAGGTGAAATCTGGATGATTCAACTTCATGAAGCGAAAATGCAATGAACGAAATGCGAAAATCTCTTTTCTTTCTGTTAAATGTGACTTTCATTGTGCTACATATATGAGCATCACTTTGTATGTTCATCCTGTATTATTGTTAATATTTGTTTTATATTAAGTAGATTAATCTTGAGTAGTAATAAGGGAATAAAAGTGTGGTGAAGAGGATTTCAACTAGTTGTTTAAACACGGTGAGGCCTGGTTCTCGATAATTTTACAGAGACAAAGTTAAAAACAACCAAAAACCTTCAAAAGTTGAGAACAAATCTGACAGTGACAGCTCACATCCTCGAGTCAAGTCTGCATTAAAGTTCTAAATTCCATCCATGTTGAGCGCCTTGCGCAAATTATGATTGTGCACGCAAGTTTCAAACTTGCGCGAGCCAAATTTGGGTACTACCATCTACCTCCATGGGGCTACCAATTTGAATTGGGCCATGCAATTTGCGCACTGTGTGCAGTCGTCTGATAGCGCCCTCTTTTGACTTGATTTACGGAGTCCATGTTTAAACACTTTGAACATTATGCTACATGTACATTACTTTTACTTAAAGGTTTGGTGAATTAGTAAGTATTGACGTTTTTATTTTACACCTTATAATTTTTGTACAAAAAGTCAGTTGGAAAAATCATGTTGTGCCTTCCTGTATATTTTGACATGAATTATTTCCTTAAAAGTCTTCAGGAACGCCCGCAAAAAATAGGTCACTTGCTGACATGGCTGGATTCCTTGTGTTATGTCACATGCATTACATGATATGTATTCATGAGTGAATTTCTGAATAGAAAGATAACATATCTGTCATTTCTTTGGCGTACTCTGTCCAAGAACAATGTTCCTCTAGAACAGCTCATGAATATATTATGCAATAGCGTCGCAGGCGGAATCCAGCCACAGGCCTGATACTTCACGGAGGCAAAAGAGGCAATTGCCTCCATTGCCCCTGCTCATTGCCTAGGTGCCCTTGAAATGTTCCAGAAGAAATTTACAATTTCCTCAAAGAGGTGCCCTTTACCAACGAGGAAAATACCTAGGTGCCCTTGCCCTTTCAAGAATGAAGCATACAGGCCTGTACAATTTCCTCATAGAGGTGCCCTTTATCAAGAAGAAAATGCCTTGGTGCCCCTTGCCCTTTCAAGAACGAAGCAACCGGGCCTGCAGCCATGGCAACAAGTGACCTATTTTCTTGGGCGCTCCTTAAGACTGGTAATTTTCACTGAAAATCAATCGTGTAAAAATATACAGGAAGGCACAAAATGATTCTTTACCAGCTGAATTATTGTGTAACATAAAAAAAAACATCAACACTTAGTGATTCGCAAAACCTTTAACAGAAAAGCTGTTGCAACTTTTGATTTAGTCAAACCCCTCTGGAATGTGTTCACTGAACCAATACAATTTACTACAAGTTTTTTTTTTCTCACGTGCGATACAACCTACACTTGTGAATCTTTATTAAATATGTGTTATTAAGTTCATAACGAAACCTATAACCTTTACTCTCCGTTTAATCTGTCAGTCTAGCGACTCTCACAAAGTTATTATTAGTCGTCACGCCCTGTCAACACGATGCTCAATCCACTCGTTCAATTCTGCCAGAACTTTTTGATAAAATGCGTAATGAATCTACCATCTACTGATATTTTTTTTTTTTTTACAAGCTCAATATAACAATTATAATAATAGGCTGTTTTTATATAGCACTTTATCACACCTGATGGGAGTCTCAAAGTGCTCAGTATTTTTTTCTGCAAAGTATGCGGAGTTACGGTTTTGAAGTATGAGACCTGTTCCTTTACATAGCACCATGTAACGGTTTACAACACGAGTACAAGGTGCTGTAGTGCAATCTGCAGCCAATCAAACCAGGAACACCAGTGCAAACCCCTTCTCTTTAGCGAACAACTTAAGCTGCATTTATGCCTCAAAATAACACAGTTCTGTTTATGCCTTAAAATATTTTCTTATAATGTTTAAAAAGTATCTGAATATGTATAAAGGATGTTCATACAGAACGCTGGAAAGATGTGTCCATGAAGACGTTCACAATTTTAGCAAGGCAGTTATGCCTTAACTCTTTCACTAAGACGCGCCGCTGACATCGGCTCAGTAAATTACCCCACACGCCAGAAAGCCACTGCCAGCAGCTTGCAGTCAACAAATTTTAAACTTACTTCCTTTCCCGAAACTATGGATAGTGAATAGCCAATGAAATGATTTGTTGTATACCTTGCTCACTTATTTAATATAACAAGCTTCTGAAAGGAGCCGAAAACATGAAAGAGCCGAAAACATGAAAGACCCCCCCCAAAAAAAAAAAAAAAAAACAAACTGCATAACCTGTTTATTTTGTGTTGGCATTCCGTGTGTATTGTATTGCACAAAATGACAGTTGCGAGTAAAATTTTATCATCGCACTGTAGGTTCCAGACCAACGACATGACTGTAAGAACACACTAAACAGTGAGTGTTTTCCGAATTACGCTTGCCTAGAAAAAGAGTCATAACTTCGCGGAAGTTTTTCTGCATTCTGAATGAGTTAATTTTTGCAGACAGTATTGCCAATATGTATATCAACCATCACGTATTGTTGAAAGTTTTGTTGTTGGCAAAATAAATTTAAAATAAAATGAGTAGTTCCAAAACAATTTTTCATGTTCTATGATGTTGGTGTTAAAAATAAAATGGATTGACCCACAAATTTAAACACATAAATTTTCATAAAGAGTACATTGCAAGGTATATTTTTCACACGAAATTTCTTCTATTTACAATATAAAAGGAGGAAGTTACCAGGCTTTAAACGAAGGAGTGTTGGGAATATTTTGTTTCTGTGTACAAACAGTTCAGTCACAGCTGCACATTAAATTCCATAGTGCAGCCATTCCAAAACCCCACTCTCACATCTGTGGTTTTACCAAGAATAGCCTGAATAATATGCAAGATGCATATCTGGCCTGGAATTTCATCTGCGAGGGGGCAATGCTATTTTCACTTTGCAGTCACATCTATTGGAAAATCTTAAAAATCTTTGGGAACATTGTTCAAAAGGGCACCAAGGCCAAGTCCAGGGGCGACAGAGGCCATGGCTCCCGTGGCCTCCATGTAAATCCAGGCCCTCTCCATATTTGTCTGTTTGGCTCAAAACTCATTCAAAGATTCACAAATTTTCCCAATCTCTGAGTGGGTAAATATGAGTAAGCTACAAGTAAATAACCTGAGAGCATCTTCTTAAATATCAGTTTTCAATTTGTCGTCATGAACTCCATTAATTCTTCCCCGTGATCCTAGAAAGACTGAAGGCCCCTGCACCACCCCCCTACGGTCAATAACCTCAGAGAAACAACAATGTACTGTGAAGTGAAATGTGTAATGTTGCTCGTGGAGATGGCGTGCCAAACGGAATATTGAAGCGCAGTGTGCGATTCAAGCAAGTTGACAAGTAGAAAATTTCTTTGCAAACAGAGGACGTCCCCGTGGAGCCCAACTTGATGTCTGTCTGAGAGCTGATGGCAGATATGCACGTGTTGGGAAACTCAAAGCATTGGGTATGACAAATCGTTTTTCGAAGAGTACAATCATAAAACCATAAAACCAATCTGTGAAAATGTCACCCGACATGTACATATACTCATATCGGTTGATTTTAGAGGATTGAGGCAGTAGGGATCCTACATAAACACATATTGGTTGATTTTGGAGGATTGAGGCAGTAGGGATCCTACATAAACTCATACTGGTTGATTTTGAACGATTGAGGCAGTAGGGATCCTACGTAAACTCATATCAGTTAATTTGGGAGGATTGAGGCAGTAAGCATCTTACATAAACTCATATCAGTTGATTTTGAATGATTGAGGCAGTAGGGATCCTACATAAACTCATATCAGTTGATTTTGGAGGATTGAAGCAGTATGGATCCTACATAAACTCTTATTGGTTGATTTTAGAGGATTGAGGCAGTAGGGATCCTACATAAACACATATCCGCTGATTTGTGAGGATTGAGGCAGTAAGCATCCTACATGTACATTGGTTGATTTTGGAGGATTGAGGCAGTAGGGATCCTACATCAACTCATATTGGTTGATTTTGGAGGATTGAGGCAGACTGGTTGATTTTGCATGATTGAGACAGTAGGCATCCTACATTAACTCATATCGGTTGATTTGGGAGGATTGAGGCAGTATGGATCCTACATACACGTAAACTCATACTGGTTGATTTTGAACGATTGAGACAGTAGGCATCCTACATAAACTCATATCAGTTGATTTGGGAGGATTGAGGCAGACTGGTTGATTTTGAATGATTGAGACAGTAGGCATCCTACATAAACTCATATCGGCTGATTTGGGAGGATTGAGACCAATTCATACAAGTATCTACATCTAGGTAGTTGAGAGATTTAAATTCACATCTGTAAGGATGCAAGGAGCATCAGCATCAAGAAAACAGCCATGTAAATACACAAATTTCAGTAAAGGTCATTTAATACTCGATACGAATGCGATTAAGCGTCGTTATCTACAAGCCCCCCGTAAATGTATTGCTATTATGTCATCTGTCTACAAATTGTAAGTCGTATTGATCACCCACCCTCAAATAAAACCAGAAAAGAAAACAACAATTAAAAATCAGTGAAACATATGGCAGTATGAGTGTTCGGCCGTCTGTATGTTTTGATATGTATGTAAATTATTTCGCGTGAAAGTACAATGCACTCCTGGTGATATTTTGAGTCATGCAACAGATGTGATAAATCTCCCAATGTTCTGATGTTTGTCAATTGAAATGACAAATGTGTAAAATTACAGCCACCGATAACAGATGGACATGCAGTGGTACTCTGTCCATGAGGTGATTTACAAGGTGAACAATAATCAGAGTGACATTGCAAACTCATGCAGATTTGTAAGATTGCAAAATACAGCTGTACAAAAGTACAGCCTTGCCTTTCTGGCACCATTCCACGGGTGAGAAATGATTTGAAGGGTGCTGAAGATACATTGAGAAGTACATGTACATTTAGGTTTGCGGGAAGAATTTAATAGTGAGTTGACCAACCACTTCAAATCATTAAACTGCACGGATTCTGTATGGTGAAGCAACTGTGCACAGAATTGTCTGTCCCTCCCTGTGTACATGTACTAGGTAGATGTTATCACACGAATCATAGTGTGTAGATGTGATCACATGAATCATAATGTGTAGATGTGATCACATGAATCATAATGTGTAGATGGGATCACATGAATCATAGTGTGTAGATGTGATCACATGAATCATAGTGTGTAGATGTGATCACATGAATCATAGTGTGTTGATGTGATCACATGAATCATAATGTGTAGATGGGATCACATGAATCATAGTGTGTAGATGTGATCACATGAATCATAGTGTGTAGATGTGATCACATGAATCACAGTGTAGATGTGATCACATGAATCATAATGTGTAGATGTGATCACATGAATCAAAGTGTGTAGATGTGATCACATGAATCACAGTGTAGATGTGATCACATGAATAATAGTGTGTAGATGTGATCACATGAATCATAGTGTGTAGATGTGATCACATGAATCATAGTGTAGATGTGATCACATGAATCCTAATGTGTTGATGTGATCACATGAATCATAGTGTGTAGATGTGATCACATGAATCAAAGTGTGTAGATGTGATCACATGAATCATAGTGTGTAGATGTAATCAAATGAATCATGTGTAGATGTGATCACATGAATCATGTGTAGATGTGATCACATGAATCATAATGTGTAGATGTTATCACATGAATCATAGTGTGTAGATGTGATCACATGAATAATGTGTAGATGTGATCACATGAATCATAATGTGTACATGTGATCACATGAATCATAGTGTGTAGATGTGATCACATGAATCATAATGTGTAGATGTGATCACATGAATCATAGTGTGTAGATGTGATCACATGAATCATAGTGTGAAGATGTGATCACATCAATCATAGTGTGTAGATGTGATCACATGAATCATAGTGTGTTGATGTGATCACATGAATCATAGTGTGAAGATGTGATCACATGAATCATAGTGTGTAGATGTGATCACATCAATCATAACGGGTAGATGTGATCACATCAATCATAATGTGTAGATGTGATCACATGAATCATAATGTGTAGATGTGATCACATGAATCAAAGTGTGTTGATGTGATCACATGAATCATAGTGTGAAGATGTGATCACATCAATCATAGTGTGTAGATGTGATCACATCAATCATAGTGTGTTGATGTGATCACATGAATCATAGTGTGAAGATGTGATCACATCAATCATAGTGTGTAGATGTGATCACAATAATCATAATGGGTAGATGTGATCACCTGAATCATAATGTGTAGATGTGATCACATGAATCATAATGTGTAGACGTGATCACATGAATCATAGTGTGTTGATGTGATCACATGAATCATAGTGTGAAGATGTGATCACATCAATCATAGTGTGTAGATGTGATCACATGAATCATGATGTGTATATGTGATCACATGAATCATAGTGTGTAGATGTGATCACATGAATCATAATGTGTAGATGTGATCACATGAATAATGTGTAGATGTGATCACATGAATCATAGTGTGTAGACGTGATCACATGAATCATACACATAATCATAATGTGTAGATGTGATCACATGAATCATAATGTGTAGATGTGATCACATGAATAATGTGTAGATGTGATCACATGAATCATAGTGTGTAGATGTGATCACATGAATCATACACATAATCATAATGTGTAGATGTGATCACATGAATCAGTGTGTAGATGTGATCACATAAATCATAGTGTGTAGATGTGATCACATGAATCATAGTGTGTAGATGTGATCACATGAATCATAGTGTGTAGATATGATCACATGAATCATAGTGTGTAGATGTGATCACATGAATCATAGTGTGTAGATGTGATCACATGAATCAAAGTGTGTCGATGTGATCACATGAATCATAGTGTGTAGATGTGATCACATGAATCATAATGTGTAGATGTGATCACATGAATCATAGTGTGTAGATGTGATCACATGAATCATAATGTGTAGATGTGATCACATGAATCATAGTGTGTAGATGTGATCACATGAATCATAGTGTGTAGATGTGATCACATGAATCATAGTGTGTAGATGTGATCACATGAATCATAATGTGTAGATGTGATCACATGAATCATGTGTAGATGTGATCACATGAATCATAGTGTGTAGATGTGATCACATGAATCATAGTGTGTAGATGTGATCACATGAATCATAATGTGTAGATGTGATCTCATGAATCATAGTGTGTAGATGTGATCACATGAATCATAATGTGTAGATGTGATCACATGAATCAGTGTGTAGATGTGATCACATGAATCATAGTGTGTAGATGTGATCACATGAATCATAGTGTGTAGATGTGATCACATGAATCAAAGTGTGTAGATGTGATCACATGAATCATAATGTGTAGATGTGATCACATGAATCATAGTGTGTAGATGTGATCACATGAATCACAGAGTGTAGATGAGATCACATGAATCATAATGTGTAGTTGTGATCACATGAATCATAATGGGTAGATGTGATATGTTAGCATACATGTAAATTATCTATCATTCAAATCCACAGTGGATGATATTGAGTGGTCAGTGAGTAGGAGGGTTGACTATTTACTTTATAGATGCATCAAATGAAATCACATTGCAGGCTGGCATATGATTCAAACCCACAGTGGATAAGATTGAATGGTCAGCAGTAGGAGGGTTATTAAAAGCCACTTCTATAAAACATTGCGCCAGATTTCCAAAATAATGATAATCTCAATTTTTGCTCAAACAGGCACAATGTGTACAGCAGAAATTGTCAAACTGTGCATTTTTATGAAAATGGCCGTGTAGGATTTCTAACAACTATTGATATGAAGGAAGGGGGCACATCTCAAACGTTGAGTCAACCGGTACCTTCGGAACCATGTATACTCAAAAGAGATATAAACCACATGGTGTCAGCACAAATCCTTACTTTATTACATCTCAATGACAATGACAATACATCTCAACTTCCCATACAAACATTGTAGTACATTGGCTGCTAGGAAATACCCTAATATGCCCAAGATTGCGCTTTAGTAAAAAATTGACATCGTCTATATGTAAATGATTCCTCAAAAAGGAATTATTTTAAATAGAGATGTTTTAACCATATATACTTATCAATACACTCAACATGTAACTACCCCAAAACTTGATTTTAGTGTACAAAATAATTACATTCAGCTTGAACTTCAACAAGTAAAGAAGTAAAACCTTGAGGACAAAAATTTCCAATGAGTATTTTTCCATCAACAAAACTCGCGCTCGATATATAAATTACACATGTGATTTAGTTTTCTAGAATCTCTAATCTTCACGTTTGACTTACATGTAACTCTGCAAATTCGCATGTGACACACACCATATATAACCAGGCTATAAATGTGTACATAAATGTTCTATGTAAACAGCCACTGGACAGCAAGAAAATGTTAAAGTACAAGTTTTGATTGTCCATATTTATGTTTGCAAGTTCTTGTTCAGCGTATAATTCTTTGAGAAAAACTATGTATGATAATGTTTGTAAAGCAGAATTTAGTATTTTATTTTAAAAAGAAAATTTTACCACCCAGATACTACACATGTGCACTTGCGGTCAATTCACAAGGAGTGTTGTCTTTGTCAAACTGTGATAAGACCGCGGGCATGCACGCATGTGTAATAACTTTATTGCTATACTCATGATGACACAGCCCCTTTATGACTTCAGCCCGCAGAATGTCCAAAATTCACATTCTCACAGTCAACACAGTGCACATGTAATGTCCTATGAAATGTTTACGACTACAATTTACGACTTCAATTTTGAACTGGTACCTGACAAAATGTGCCTCTATGAATGATAACCAAAATCAACACTTCATTTCAAATTGTCTGATAGCGAGTTGCCAGTTATAGTGTAGCAATTTAGAACAGCAATAAAAAGCTATTGTCAAGTGCAGATGTTTTACATACGTACAAGAGTAGGCCTATCAACTGCAAGGTGAAAAAGCACAAAGTAAATTGGAAACCATGTCGTATTGCTACAGGGGTAGGGTTGTGTTAAAATGGACAATCCTGAAAACTGGGTTGTTGTCTCCTCTTTGTCTTGAGATACAAAACCTACCCCCCCCCCCCAACTCCCAAGAAGGTTTACAGGTCTATTCTATTCATCATCACAAATAAAAATTAAGGGGTTTGGAAACAAGAAGACTTTGTATTGGAAGTTCAGATCTTTGAGAATGGTTTGACGGCTTGACGTCTGCAAAAGAAATCCCGATATCAGGAAAAGAAATCCTGAGAAATCACAGGCCTACTTGGAGCAGTGCTAGTTGCTGACTTGCTGTCACCCAAACTACACAACAAAGTTTTAAACGCACACATATAGTGTAATTCACTGGGACACGCATTTGCCCTATCAAAATGATCAGTGATACGGGGCTAAGGTAAGTATTAGTCTACAATGGGAGACTTTGGAAAGCAGACTTACCAGGTAAATTTCCATTAGCTATGAGCATGCGCACATTTCCAAAAAACAATGGGTTTACCTGGTTAAGTCTGCTGCCACCTACCGTCTCCATAAGTCTCGCATTGGGAAACACTTATGACAACTGCACAGCAATATCCTAGCACCTAACCTTAGTACATGTATCTTAGCCCCTAGCATGTATCTTAATATCTCAGCCATTTACACATGTACCTTATTTTCTTAGCCCCTCAACTTAGTAACCTCCTTCTCTGTTATACCTTAGCATCTAACAGCCCCTTATCTTTAGTATCTTTGTCACTTATCTAAGTATCTTACATTTTGTAGCTCCTTACCTTAGTATCTAAGCTCTTTACCTTAATACATAATCCCTTACCTATAGTACAATGTATCTTAGCCCCTTACCTTGGTATCTTAGACCTTTACCTTAGTATCTTAGACCTTTACCATAGTATTTTAGACCTTTACCATAGTATCTTAGCCCCTTACCTTAGTATATAATCCCTTCCCTATAATACATTAGCCCCTACGTCAGTATCTTAGTCCCTTACCTTGGTATCTTAGCCCTTTACCCTAGTATCTTATTAATGGTTAATTAGTTTCATCATTTGGCAATTAAACAGACACTTGCAGTAAAACTAGTAAATATAGTCTCTTATACAAATTGGCAGTTTATATAATAAAAGGCAGTAAAATGACTTAATTACACAAATTACAAAAGACATCTCATAGATAAAAGGGCAAATGACCCCAAATTACACAAAAAGTACATAAACTGGATGCAGTACATATACCAAACAATACTGGATACGATTGCACAAGTGTTTAAGAGATAAATAAATAAATAAGTAAGTGGACATAGCAAAAATTTGGAACAAACTAAAATTACCTTTGTATCTAAGCCTTTACCTTAGTATCATAGCCCCTTACCTTAGCATCTAAGCTATTTACTATAGTATCTTA
Source organism: Marthasterias glacialis (assembly GCA_911728455.2). Lineage (NCBI taxonomy): Eukaryota > Metazoa > Echinodermata > Asteroidea > Forcipulatida > Asteriidae > Marthasterias > Marthasterias glacialis. The sequence goes on from OU452228.1 coordinate 6,736,814, forward strand.
GCCCATTACCTTAACATCCAAGCACTTTAACTTGGTACGTGTCTTAGCCCCTTAGATGTACATGTACCTTAATATCTAACCCATTTAACTTACTTTTTTGGCCCCTTAACTTCATTGTACAAACCTCTCTTCATTACAACTCAGCATCTAATAGCCCTTTATATCCATGAACTTTACCTAAGTATCCTAGCCCCTTACCTTATTATCCTAGCCCCTTACCCTAGCCCCTCATCTTAGTGTCTTAGCCCTTTACCTTAGTATCCTTACTACCAGCCTTAGTGAGTACCTTAGCCCCTTACTTTAGTACCGTAGCCCCCTAATGAGTATCCTAACCTATTACCTTGGTAATTCAGCCCCTTAACATAAAGAATGTCTTAGCCTTTGACCTTAGTATCTTAGGTCCCTTACCTTAATATCTTGACGGAAAGGTAAGTATCAAGAAAGTAGCTTTTTCATCAATAAATGCCATGATTGAATACTGACATCATCTGCACTGAAAGGTAATAGACCTTCAAAATCTGGTACTGTCTAAAACTGTAGTCTGTTCAGAAACAAATCTGGTTTACAGATAAAGGCACAAAGTACACTTTCAAAACTGCAACAGCACATCCCTTCAAATTCAGCCAAACAAACACATCGCTTTTAGACGATTGCATTAAATTCCACGTACCGCACACAAGACTGCCGAGCCTCCGCAGTCAACAAACCCAACCGTCCTGGGCTTCAACAAGGGTGTCACACTGGCTGTCACTCCTTCCTACAAACAACCATTCTGACGAGGCAAGCTGTGACTCGGAAAGGGAGCAGCGGCAGCAAACATCCACAGACAGTCTTGTCGAGGTTATTTTTTTCTCAAGTCCAGCTAGTCAAGAGAAATTTGTCCCCCGGGAACCCCCAAACCCAGCGCCCGAGCAAATTCAGTAGCTTTGCAGATGATGCATTTCTTTCAACCACACGCACAAAACCTACACATCATCATGAGGGTTTTAATTTAAGACGTACAAAACACCGTCACGAATTCAGCGGTTCACGAAGAGAGTAGGCTAATAAAAAGCTTACACCGTTGAGTTGGTGTTTTTTTTTTCCCTCTCCTCCTCCCCACCCCCCCCCCCCAACCTCCACAAACATCCACCTTATAAGTATAATTAATTCAGACTTCATTATAATACACCAAATTCCCCTAAGGCACAGCCACACATCTGCACATAATATTCAACATGTGAGCTCATGTCAATTTATTGGATGGGAGATATGCACGGAGAGCGAAGGTTCATTTTCAGCTAGATCAATAAACTGAAGCGCTTTACACTGGTTAAGCTTTAAAAGACAACGACGCATGCAGACAGCGAGCACTGCACGTCTTTTTTGTGTGTGTGTTGGGGGGGGGGGGGTTGGTCGGTTGCGTTATATGTACCTGAACTTTCCGATGTAAAAACACCAGAGTTTTTGTTGACTGTTCGAAGCTGAACAGCGTACTACATGTATGTTAAGTAAATAACCAATTTAATGAGTGTAAAGAAATAAGGGCAGGAGATGGCATAATAAAAACGTCTTGTGCAGTACATGTGGGGCCTACCAAACATGTGTACATAAAATATTAACATACATTTGTGTTGCATCAATGTATTTTTTCCATTAACTTAAAACTCTCCCATAGACTACATGTAAGTGCATGAAATAAATGTGAGGACTCTAAAATACAAAGAGATCCGATGTGAGGACAGCATTGTTCCCATTGTGTTCCTTTGTTCTGCTGTTCCCACTCTGATTACAATCCCACGACAACTGACAGTACATTAAGTACATAGCACATCTGTGGTGCTTACAATCAAACGAAATCCAATTTAAAAAAGGAACTGCTTCAAAACAAACGTTTTGTACTTTCACCAGAGTGAAAAACAATCGGTAAAATGTACAATATGACTATCGTCACCACTGTATAGTTAGTCTACTGATACACATTATGTGACTAAATCTCACATGTTTAAAAACGCCAGATGAAATTGAACAATTAGAAAGCATGGAAAGAAAGCTTTACATTTCCATGGTACATGGATTTTCATGATGCATTCAGTACAAAATTACAAATGACATTTTTGGTTAACCAGTTGCAGCCGGATGTCCTTTTTTTTTTTCTTTCTTTGTATCGTCCCCCTGGCGGGATTCTTTTGGCAGAATTGACAGAATCTTTTTTCTTTGAGGGTACTGCTGGCACAAAGAAACCCTGATTTGACAATGCCAACAGAACAAAGATTTCTCTTTGTTGGATCGTCCGTTTTGTTTCTCGACCAAGAGAATGTCAAATTCATGCAGCGTGAATTGCAAAACATCGGCATAAGAGTGGCACTAACCACGGAACCATGGCTCGATTGCCGGCTCACTCTGACTTACCTCCATTGAGCCGAAATACAATGAATGAACAATGGTGGAAGCCTCTCGATGTCTCGTAATCCCCTTCTTGGAACAAAGGGTCTATAATTAGAAATTACACTAAAACCGCCACAAAATGAGAATATATTCAAGACCGTTTTTTGGGCCTTGTGTGGGTGAAACGAAGCATTAGATGGCGTAGGTATGGTCTGTGCCCACTCCGTAGTTGAATGACCGGGCAAACTTCGGTCTGGTGGTCCGAAATTACACGTCATCTGGTGTCAACTGGTTAATTACGACATCAAATTCTGCAGCCATTTTCAGCCGGTACTGGTGCAGGTCACTTTCTATTGGCTGCCATGAAGAGGCCAATACACCAATATTTATCAATGTATTATCAAGTACACAGTCAATCATTTTCAAATACTCCATGTTATGTGGAAATTACCGTTCAAATTGTACAGAAATTTGCCAGCCTGGAAATGGCAAGGTACCGAATAGATGGAAAGGTTTTTGCACAGAGTACATGTGTACAGTGTAAACGATGACAGCTCCGTACTGGCTATTATATGCTAACATCAATCTTGAAAGCGTTGTGTAAAATCAAATTTTCAGAAATATCTATTGGCGAATAATCGCCGGAGCATCAAAACGGAGGGATTTCAATTTGTGGTGCGCTTCTGGCAAACCAAGCGACTACTGATGCTGAAAATAGCAACGAGGCTCTCGGCTGTTAAGGGATGATAAATGAATGCGGGAAGATGATAGGCCGACATGAGTTATGAGGACGGGGATGAGGTTGAATAATGACCCTGGTGAAAATGAAGAGCAACAGCTACAAATTGCTGTTGATGACAGGAACTAAGTCAAAAGAAATGGGATCGCTCCATCATTCGGTTCACAGGGTGGAGGTTAGCAGGTATACTAGCACAATATATGCACAGAGCTTTGGTATCATAAAATCACGAAGAAATAACTTGGGAGTAGTCACAACGAGTTGCACTTCAAAGGTTTTTGATGTTTGTTGCTGCACGCGGGCGTACAAAATGTTTGCAATCAGACATGCGCACTGTTTACATACTCAGCGTTCACAAAACAGCGCTGTACAAAGATTGGTGCTGTTTCAGTCGACCTCTACAGAAAGTTGTTGCCAGGCAAAGTCGACCTTTAAAATAGATCTGAATGAATAAAGACATATCTTAAAGTGCTCCTCCATGCTCACATTTCGGACTTTTACAACAAACTTCAAAAACAACTAATCTCCAAATGTGATTTGTTTGCGAATTCCGGAAAATTGTATAAATACTCCCAAAACAACCAACTGAAAAGCCCTCTTTTGTAAATTCTTGAACAGATTTTTATCGTACATGTAAGTCAGCTTCGAATTTAAAAAGATGTCAAAACATCAAAATACCCAGCAGGAAAATCTCTATCGAGGAAGAACAATCACACCATGGAACCAGCCCACCAATCCTACTGTGCATGTAATATATGTTTGTTTGAAGTTTTGGCATTCCAATGTTTTTTTAAAGTATTCACAGTGGGTGCGTCGGGCTGTGCGGCAAGGGACATTGTTCACAAAGAGATTATCCCCGCGCGCGCACGCGGGCGGCCGTAATGCACTTTCGCTGGAGACTCTGAGGTGGGCGTTGGCTTTAACATACCGAGACTCGGGCATTGTGACTCCTCCTGAATTATTTCCTCCGTGGTACAGCAGAGTTCGAGAGTAACCGCTCGCTGGCCACATGCCAGTGAAAACAAGTGGCGGGGCGAGTCAAAACACTTCCATTTGTAGTCCACAGGGGACCAGTCTAAATTGTGTTACATGGCCATGCCAAAATAAATAACTGCACTTCCAAAAAATTCTATATCAGGAAAACACAAACTCAAAATGAGGTACTTACTTACAAACATGGAAAATGATTATTACATGTAAGGTTAAAAGCAAAAACTGCAGCTAACTGCACCAGCTGAGTGGTACTACGAATATATTTGTTGGAAGAGAAAGAAAGCTTAGTTATTTAAAACGGGAGATTCGGTTGAAAAATCACTGCAGTATACATGTGGATCAGAGAAAAACGCTTAATAAACTACTCAAAATAGGCAGGTTTTTTTTAGTCCGGCTGATGAGTGCAAGAAACAAATCACTGGAAACCCTTGTAGCAAGTATTGCGCGTGCAACGAACTAAAACAAATTCAATGACGTAATAATTGTACTGGGGATAAAGAACGATATCAGGTTGATGTCATCCTCAACACCGATGTGGGATAAAACACCGTACTTAGCAATTCCTGGTTTCTACGGGGGGAAAAACAGACCTTGTATGTAGGTCTGAAAAAGTCTGAAACTTGGAGCCAGATCTCAGGAGGCATCTTGAAATGATGGTATTTCTACCTTGCGCCAACCCCTGGAGTTATAGACTTCAAGGGGCTTCTGGAGACACTATCCTCAGCACTAGTAGATTAAAGAGCGGGATTTATTTTTATCTGGAGAAAATTACTGCATTTTTTTTTTTTTCACCAGAGGCAGACATAAAAAAAGTTGAATTCAGACAAAAGTCAGACTCTGTGTATGTTAAGGGATCTCCCAAAGAACAACAGTGTGCTTCTGGCCTTGCTAGATCATCATTTGTCGATGGAGGGAAGAAAAAACAAAAGTGTTCTAGCGGTTAAGATATCTGCTCCAGAATGCAGGGGTCTTGGGTTCGAATCCCGCCGGGGTAGTCAGAGTAGTACGACTGTGGGTTCTAGTTCTTCCTAGGGCTCGGGAAAAGCACAAAGTATACAGTGCTTATCACTCATCGGTGTATGGTAAAACCAAAAAAAAACATTCTTTCGAAATTAGCACGGGGGACACGTCTTTCATGTAAATCTCTCTTCCTGTCCTCAATGAACGGCAAGAAAAACACAACAACATTAATTACCTACTGAAGAAGACTCATCAAGTGCTGTTGGGCAATCATCAGCGTCCACTCAATCTACATGTAGGAAGGCACCACTCTTTCGTCGAGTCCCGGTTGATTTGGTTTGTGATGTCCACACTTGCTGTAAATGCCTACGAGATACAAAAAGAAAAGAAAAGAAAAAAAAATGTTTGTAACCAGATAGCTAACATGCGTTGGTGCCTTCAGTCAATACTAGAAATAATCATATAAATAATAATCCTTATTTCTTCTGTATTCATCCTAGTAGCTAGGTCAAGGCATTTTACAAAATTATTATCCCCGTTCGTCAGTCATACTTGGACCATTCCTCAAACTTTCTCAACTCCCTGGGGAGCATACAACCTCATGCTGCTTAATTTAATGCTAATGGGTTAATTCAACATAAATACTTTCTCAGCCCTCTCAGGTTCCCATTCATACACCTGGGTTAAGAGAAGCAACTATGATTAGGTGCCTTGCTCAAGGACACATGTCATGACCGGGAATCGAACCCACACTCCAATGATTCAGCCACCAGAGCTTGAGTCCGATGCACTAGACCACTTGGCCACGACTCACCATATTGGCATTACATTTTTTGTAGTTGCATGATTAGACTCTTCTGAAGCGACAACACGATGATTCATGTACATGTAAACAACCACCTGAATTCAAATTACGTGCATACATACAACCTTAAGCAACGTGTTATTTCGTTGCCCGGTACCCATGTGTAGACCTAACAGACTGCACATAATCCAGTGTCAAGTGCGTAAAATTTCCATGATAAATACAAACCACACAACACTTAATTTGCCACATTACGATGTTGATCCACGCAAACCAACTGAAAACTCATCGCAAATGAGAAAATCTCCGGGCAATTTATTGAAGTGTATTGGAAACACACTGTCGACCTTCGGGTCCTAATGAATAAAGCCAACAATGCATCGTCGAATCGTCTGAGTCGTAATCTCATCAAAAACAAATTTCAATCAAAAAATTGAATGGATGAGTGCAGGATCCTTCCCTGCACATTAAATTTGGTCTCAGTTTTGCCATCTTTGTCAGGTACCCAGCACACACAGTTTAAATAATAGTTATAATTCTAAACAAAGTCACAAGGCTCAGTCTCAGTTTGATTTCACTCAGGCTGTTTCCGGAACGATGGCTTCGACAGTGGCTATGGCCGGATAGCTAAAAACAGCCACAGCCATAGCCGAAGTCACTCGATTCGGACACGGTTGACGTTTGAATGGGAGCAATGAAAGATAGAGGCCCCATTATAAAGGTTTAGACATATGTACGCATGCCTGATACTTTACGGAGGCAAGGAAGCTTTTGCCTCTGTTGCCCTTGAAATGTTCCAATAAAAATTTACAATCAGGCCTGATACTTCACGGAGGCAACCGAGGCAATTGCCTTCGTTGCCCCCCCGGCCATTGCCTTGTTGCCCTTGAAATGTTCCAATAGAAATTTACGATTTCCTCATAGAGGTGCCCTTTACCAATGAGGAAAATGCCTTGGTGCCTTTGCCCTTTCAAGAATAAAGCATACAGGCCTATAAAATGTCTTCATAGAGGCACCCTTTATCAAGAAGTAAATGCCTTGGTGCCCCTTGCCCTTTCAAGAACGAAGCATACAGGCCTGTACAATTTCCTCATAGAGGTGCCCTTTACCAATGAGGAAAATGCCTTGGTGCCTTTGCCCTTTCAAGAATAAAGCATACAGGCCTGTACAATTTCCTCATAGAGGTGCCCTTTATCAAGAAGAAAATGCCTTGGTGCCCCTTGCCCTTTCAAGAATAAAGCATACAGGCCTGTACAATTTCCTCATAGAGGTGCCCTGTATCAAGAAGAAAATGCCCTGGTGCCCCTTGCCCTTTCAAGAATAAAGCATACAGGCCTGTACAATTTCCTCATAGAGGTGCCCTGTATCAAGAAGAAAATGCCTTGGTGCCCCTTGCCCTTTCAACAATGAAGCAAACAAGCCTGTGTATGTATTATGTAGACCTTTCTACATGGACCTTTTAAACTTTGCTACGGCTGTGCCCATGAGTTTGCTAACCTTGGTTGGCAAAAGTAAAGGTGGCCTTCGCTGCAAAAAAAAAAAAAAATTATCATTTGATACACCATTTCATTACCTATTTTCACTGATAAATCAATTGTGCAAATTAGGATACTCAAGGCCGCCAAAACAAAGCAGTGGTCAGTGTTTGTAAACAATAGAAAGATCTGTAGCATCCGGAAAAGCATCAGGCTCTAAACCATGACAATATTGTTCTTTTTGTATTTTTTACGATTCAGCTTGCAGGCCACCTTCAACAAGCAGGCCGTTTAAATTCTGCACAAAGGGCACTTCCATTGGAAAATCTTTAAGTAAATCTATGGGCATATTTTAAAGGGGGCACCAACAGTGGTGTAACCAGGGGGGGGGGGGGGGGCGGGGGCAGGGGCAGGGGGTGGGAGCCCCCCCCCCCAACCCACTTAGAATCCTTGCCCCCCCAAAAAAAAAATTATGTCTTTGCCCCTGCTTACCCCCAAATGAAAATGTCAGCTTACGCCACTGGCCACCAAGGCCAACACCAGTGACAGCAGAGGCCATTTCTAGGCCCGAGCTTGGTCTTTTTTTCCCCATGCTGTGGATGGTTTAACATTGGTTTCTAGAAGAGTAAATGCACGCATACCATTGATAACTCGTCTTTAATACTCAAGCCGTATATAAACATTTTCGTATGTTACAGAAGGGGGTATCCTTTTATTCTATTGCATTATTGTTAAAGAGCCTGCTAGCATTCGATGGTTCTTGCCTATATTGTAGCATGCAAAGTAGCGAGATAACAAAGACTACCAGCCCATTTATTGGAAACGATCGGACTGCTTGTGTATTTGTCGGCGTGCTCAGATGTGCCTTTGTGCACATTGTAACAAGTCACAAGGTACCAATTAATAAAAAACAACACTTAATTTTCTCGATAATCTGACATCTTTTTTCATATTTTTGATATCGTTTATCAACATCAAAGTTGTTGGTATTTCGATATGATTAAAAAAGTGATATCGGCAAAATCGATATCAAAATAGTATCGAGAATTTTATTGCTATCCATATATCAACGGATGTTGCATACCTTGACACTTAAAGCAGTTTTAAAAGCTTGAGTGGGATTAAAATGTACTGTATTCAATGTGCATTACTTACAGTGTCTAAGTGAAAATGCCAAGGTACATTAAGTCATTTCCATTTCCCAAATGAATTTTCCATCAGGGCAGCTTAAAGGTCTTCACTGGCAACTTATTTGGGGTCAGAGTTTCTCCTGACCCAACCTCCAGTGAGCAATTCTATCGTTTTTGTTGTCGTCCAATTGCATGCTAATTTTCAGACCTATTCCTTGTGGCTTATCAACAGAAGTTAATTCAGACCCTTGCAGAAGCTTCCATATCTATTTGGATTTTTGAAGGATAATGATTCAAATGATTACTTTTTTCTCTGTTTCATTGATAATGAACCAATGCGACACACGTATGACAAACCAGTCGAATACTTACGCATAATTCTTAACCAGTTAGGGTCAGCTGATGTGCATCCAAGAAAATATTTTTTCGAGCCAGCAAACGTGCGACGTTAAAACACACCATTGTGTAAAAACGGAATACCCGAACAGAGGTCGCTGGGACATTCCACCGCTGAGTGTGCACAGAGCACACACACGCCGCGTAATGCTTCGTTTCACCCACATAAACAGGACGCATGGCGCTCAATATTTTGCCAATTTTTGGCTATTGTGCAGGCGTTATTGGGTAATCCCCTCTTTAGGTTAAATCTCTCATCTAAAGTTCAGAAATGTTTACAAATTCAACTTTACATTTGTACATACATAACAAAAGTAGTTAGCCAGGATTTAAAAATTGGTGTCCAAATTCACTGTAAGTTTGCGAAAAAACAAACACTACATCCTTATTGTTCACTTCAATACTTTTACATGTCGATGGCAACAAGAAGAGCGTCCAACTGTTTAATTTCAAAAACAAGGCACTCCTCAGACGCCCGGACACATAGAGTTAGCCAGAAGGCTGTCTGGGTATCTTTTGGATGCACTGGATTGAGTTTCACTTATCATTTCATTGAAATTTGTCAAAATAACAAAAAGTCAAAGGACTGAAAAAAAAATGTGGTCTCCAACGATAACAAGTTATGCAAAACAAATTGAATTACATTGACAGTCAGGGTTATAGTAAGTGTAAAAATGGAATGCTAAAAAAAAAAGGTTTTTGTTTTCAACAGACGGGTTGCAATAGACGCCATCTTTGATGACAATTTTTTATTTTGGCAGGTAGCCGCGTCAAGCTCTGTCAATTTTAACATAGCTTGAGTTGCTTACCAACCAATCATGGAAGGAATTTATGAAATGTACAGACAAAACTGTACATGGCCATATATTTGAAATGTGAAGTCTTTGGATATTGACAAAATTGAGATGGAAAGGCATTAAAAAATACAATGGCATTTTTACACCATTTTGAAATGAGGCCAGAGACTTGCAAATGATTTTCTATTTTCAGACATGTCATTCATAAAGGCTCTATCTATTGCACAAATAAGTGCATCACAAAACTGAATTCTACCTTGGAGGCCATCTTTAAAATTTCATAATTCTGTTATTTCATGTAGGCCTTCATGTTGGGACACAAATAGCGCAGATGACAGGTCTTTGACAATTGGGTCATTCCATGAAGGCGGGTACAGAAACATGATGAAGTGTTTTAATTTGCACAAAATTGACAATGGTCGAACCCTACCAAAATTCATTTTCTACTTTTCTCAGTTTAACCTGATCTGAATCATATTGTTCATGCACACTTGCAATTAATAGTTACACAATAACAAAGGAATGGTTGGAGTATTTTTCATACTCGATGAAGATATGTTGTCAAAATGTGTGTGTGACGTCCCCCCCAAATTTGGTGTCCTCTTAAAAATTGAAACCAGTAACTTAAATGTATAAATATTATCTCTGCTTTTATTAATTTGTCTAATTCTTACTAATTTCATAAACCTAAGTATAAACTGAAGCACTTATTAAGGTATGAAACTCTCGACTTTTCTAAGAAATCTGGCCGATATATAACAGAAATACCATTTTGGTTTCACGTGTAACAGAACACCAAAATGCAGGGTACTCCCCAGGATTTTTCAGAACTGTGGGGCATTCTGGACCCAAATTTTGAAAGTGTGGCCGAAGCACACTGAATTGGTAGCAGGTCCTTGGAATGTTTTTATTTAATGTTTATGTTTGGTTTGAAAAGTCCTACTGTGCAATCTGGAGCATTTAAAATGGTTTTATGGTAGGATTTTTTGTGAATTTGATATAAAAATCTTTAAAAAAAAAGATTTTTTTTTGCATAACGGCCGTTATTTCTGCGTATGAGTCCGTAATTCGCACGTATCGGCCCGATACGCTAGCTTGTGCATGGGGAGAACCCTGAAATGGTGTCCGGGTTACATGAGAAAGAAACACCTTTTTGGGCATATTATTGATATTGCCTTGAAAACATCTGCATTTGATTAAGTACTGTAAAAGGAAACATCTCTTTATCAAATGATATAAAAATTGGACGTCTTCATTGGATATTAGGCTAGAGCAAAGCATCTGTACATGTCCACATGAACACCTAACAAATTGACATTCATTTCTCATCACATGTAAAACAATTGCCCCTTTCTTCTCGCACGGGTGCCTTTTTATCAATGAAAAGCTTCCTTGCCCTAACAGGAATGAAGTATCAGGCTGGTACAGGGCTCGAAATTTACACTGGTTCTCAGGCCCGAGGCCAGTGATTTTAGCCTCGATCCAGTGAACTCATGACCAGACAATTCTGCCCATTTTGTGTTTTCAAAAAATAATAATGCCTCACCGTGTGTACCAAGGGAATAAAATAGTGTGGACGAGGTCGTAATCGGCCGTTTAAAACTGTCAGTGTCCCGGCCCGTGTAATGAAGGCGAGGGCCTTTATTGCACGACCGCGACACGGTAATGTTTGAAACGGCCGATTAAGACCGAGTTATATTCCTATTCCATAAATGCCCATATATAAACGACACAACAAACCTGGCTTGCTTTGTGGTGTTTGTTGCTGTACGTTACGTTCAGGGCTCCCCACCCCCCTTTTCACTATGAGTTGAGCAGCTTTGCACTATGAGTCTCTTTCGGGCCTCTTCATTTTCAAGTGTTAGAGTAGCAAAGCAGGAAACTAGACAAAAATACCCGGTTTTAGACAACTCCAGCTGTGTCTTTATTGCCCCTTTACTACCAGGTAAACACGGTCATGTGACCACCTTTCAACCAATAGGAATGCCACGCCTACTTATGAATTGATTTTTTAAAAATAATGTTCAAATATTGACTTGGGAGTCTGAGAGCTACTGTATCTTTCAACTCTGCTGATACTGAAGTATTACCCATAAGATAAATGGGGTCAATTTTCTCCTAATGCTTGCTCAACCAGTCAATTAAAAACAGTCTGAATGTGACACTCAATTTGATTTATGTCTTGTAAACAAATTTCTGGTCCAGTACAAATTGTGAGCTGCATGTACAAGCCCTGAGGTCTTGTGGATCACCCCCCCCCCCCCCCCCCCCCCCCCCCCCCCCCCCGCCCCTGAATTTGAACCCTGCTGTACATGTACATGATGCACACGTGTAAGTACATGTATGTTTACATGTAGCCAGTACAACCACATGATTTCCACTGTATGATACATGTAGGGCCTACACGTAAAAAGACATGTGCACTAAGGACAGCACTTAGTGCATCATTATAAACCGGGTGTATCCTTGAGATAAACATAATTGCAATTAATCAGCACAATATTTGCATGTCTGGTTTAATCAGTTCAAGGACATTTCATGCGATTAACGATTTTGTTTGCTTTCCAAACAGCCCCGTTTCCATTTCAAATTGACTTTAGTGCACTCCCAAATGCAGACATGATAATTTACTCTACTACGTGCATTTCTGGGCCTGGAGGTGTACGGGTATAACATTAGAGTGCTGGGGGGGAAGAAGGAAAAAAAAAAACGACCGTGGCAATAATGTTTGGAATCATTTCAGCAAACAAGAGGCAGGCCTGCACATACATGTAACTGTACAGTGTGTGCTTTTACATACATGAGCCATAATTTAAGCATTAGACCATTTAATATGCTATTAATATGGAGGAGGGGGGGCAACCATGGTGGCGTTAATTGCAGCTACTTCCTATGCTGGGAGGTAGCGGTTAGTTGTGTGGTCGGTTGGCGAGGGTGATTTGTATTCATTGTGAGGCAGACCAATATGGTTTGGCATACCACATATGGGGCTGGGGCAATTAAAAAACTTGTTGATCACCCAAACCTTGCTTCTGTCTTTATTTATTCCGACTGACTCTGTGTGTACGTGTACAGCATGCATGTACAAATATTATTCAAGTCAACCCTCTTCAAAGAGGCTAAACAATGATGTTTTGTTGTTATATCTCTCTGGTGATGATACCAACGGACCCTCAAAAGCGACTACCATGTGACTCGTAGACCTGTAAGACATTTTTGTACGGACCCCTTGAACCAACATGACCCACGGCTACTGCTGCCACGCTCGCCATTGTGGGAGTCAACTCAGAAACGTGTTAAACGCTTTGTCGTCTCAAATGCGCACTACACTACACACCGTAACGAGGACTCCTAAAATGGCGCAAGTAAGATTATTGTGATGTTACGGGCTGAAAAGTTTCATGCCTGTCTATTTCATGACCAAATGCAAGCGGGGGGGGGGGGGGGGGGGGGAGGGAGGCATACTAATTTGCCGGCGAGTTCTTGTAATCAGATAATCATGAGTGACGAAACAATGCAACCTTACAACCTCACTTTGAAATTGATCATGAAGTACATGTAAGGCAAATTTCCCCATCTGCCCTTCATTGTTGCAATCTCTGCACTTCCCTTTGGGCAATTTCCATATCGCCCCTGTGGAGACGAGGCGGCGGGGGGGGGGGGGGGGACACTGTTTGGAGCATTTCTGAAATGCTGATTTTTAATGAAATGCCATCCACTTCCTTGATGCTCCCACACTACCTCATTCAGTGCTTTAAAGGGACTACGTAGGACACACTCATTGAACCGTCTTCTTAGTCAACATGTTCAACAAAAGGGTGGTCGGGTTGGTGTAGTGGTATCTTTCCTCATCTTCCACCTCTACGACCCCGGTTCGAATCCCGCCAGGGGGGCACTATGTGGATTGGGTTTTCAGTCCCTACCTGATTGCGTGGATTTTCCTCGGAATAAAATCTCTGGGGTTTCCCTCCCAAACTAAAACTTCTCTCCATTGGGTTCTTGGCTCGTAAAAAGTCGCTTTTCTGAGAATCCTTGGCTTCACAACCAGAATTAATTAACGAAATGAATAATTATTTCTTACAATCCCACAAGCGTGAGTTGAATGCAGGAAAGCTCTTAGCCGAAGGCCGAGTTGCATAACTTTTTTCCTGTATTTCACTAGCACGAGTGCGATAATGAATTCGTCCTCCAGCAAACTTGCAATCAAACAAACAAAAAAACACACACATCAGTATTCTCCTTTTTAAAATTTTCTCCCGGTGTTTTTGTCTTTTTTTTTTCTAAAGGTTACATGAATTTCAGAACACTTTATTCTGGAAAAGGTTGAACTAAAAACATTAAAAAAAAAACCTAAAAACATTAAAGAGTTAATGTAGTCTCTGGGACTGCCGTGCTGATAAACATAACACAGTCAAGCTCCTGTCAAGTGTTATGTTCAATACGCACGATGCAATATGGGATTCTGGCGTGAGATATAATACATCCCACGGCTGCTGACCAAATCAGCAGCGAGGATTCAAGTTTGCTGGAGAATAATTACACACAATCATTTTTGAGTGTGAAAACAACAACCTCACATTGTCAATAGGTGGTAATTCTCAGCATTCACCTTTATGACTAATGACAGGAAACACAATAACGGGGACCAACGATCCACCGTCACGTTGGCAGCTTTCCTTCTCCGTTTTTGTTTTTCAGTATGGTTGAAACTTTTTAAAGGCAAAGTATACCTTTGGTTTTTGGAACCGTACATTTGCCTTAATGCTATATAAATAATTGTAGATATATGCCATAAAACTAACCTACATAAATTTCATTTCAAAAGCTGGCAGCGTTTTTGAGATATCACCACAAATCTGGCGCGGTTGTGTTCACGCAGAAGAAGTATCTGTCATTGGAATACACAATCTGAGAAGCGTTACGGCCATAACGCTTCTCAGATTCAAATTTTTTGGGATTAAAGTGATATATTTTTCCATAACTGCAGTACTTCAAAGTGAAACGTTTCTCAAAATGCATTTATACTATCCAAAGCTGCTTCTTACCAAGTAAGTTATTATTGCCATAAATTTTCAGAGTCATTACCAAACGTATACAGACCCTTTAAGTACCTGAAACCACCTAAAAATGTTTTAACATGTGAAGGGACATGCAGGCTGAAACTGAAAATAATTTGAGTTGAATAGGATTATACAATTTTTTTAATTTCTCTCAAACTTCATTCAAAAAATGGACGGAAAATGCAGGCAGATTTTTCTGTCAAATTTTGATAAAATTTTTTGGGGTGTTTAAAAAAACAAAAAACTAAAAACATTAAATGAATTAACTCAAATTATTTTCGGTATAAGCCTGTATGTACATTCACATGTTGAAACACTTTTGGGTGGTTTCAGGTACTTAAAACAAA
Organism: Marthasterias glacialis; assembly: GCA_911728455.2. Taxonomy (NCBI): domain Eukaryota; kingdom Metazoa; phylum Echinodermata; class Asteroidea; order Forcipulatida; family Asteriidae; genus Marthasterias; species Marthasterias glacialis. The sequence continues at coordinate 6,751,883 of OU452228.1, forward strand.
AAGTTACATCCATTGGAAAAACTGCTAACGTGACGGATGCCAAGTGGCCCCCTTTACTGTGGGTCCTGTCAAATGACACATGAGGACCAGTGAAACTACTATCCAAAATTGGTCAGGCTGGTTGGTTACCTCATTGACACTTCCAAAAGGTACACTTGGAAACCAGTGCCTGCACAGATTCGAGTTCCATTATTAGAAGTGAAAATGTTAAAGGTAAACTTCGGGACATTGACCAGTGAAAAGGACAATGGACAGGACAGTAGACCAGTTGGAACTACTCTAGTCTGGGCCCAAGACGCCAGTGATCGGTAGTGGTTTGCTCATGTCCGCTGGAACGCTCGTGGTAATTCGTAACAGCACGTGCCCTGTTGCGCGGCATGATTCAAACTAACTTGACCAGCTCTCACTAACGTCTTGGGCATCCTGCAACATTGGGTGAACTTTATCTTTGTTTTCTCCCCAGCCTTTGCTACAGAATCAATCAGCACGCGATCGCAGAAATAAATTTTTGCTACGATTACATTCTGATCACTGCACAATACACTGCTGTCACATCTGTGTGTGCACACTATACACACATGTTGTCTGGTTAATGGCAAAGCAATGGGCTAGTCTTCGTTATCTGGCTACTTTGCATGCACTACAATACATGCAATAACCCAGACTTTCTACATGTAAGCATGCGCTGTAAAGGAATTTTTTTCCCGATCTGACATGCCTGATGGAAGAGCGCCAGTTTTCTTCAGGGAAAAATATAATAAAGCGGGAATTAACATCCATCAATATATCAATAATACTCAAATACTCAATACTTTTTTGATATCGATACTGCAGATCACTTTTTTAATCATATTGGCATAATGACAATTTCGATGTTAATAAATGATATTTTTTTAAAGAACATTTTTTTTAAATGTCAGATTATCGAGAAAATCAAGCTCCGTTTTTACTAATTTGTACCTTGTAACATGTTACGATGTGCACAGGCGCACATCCGAGCACACCGACCAACACACACCAGTCCCATCGTTTCCAATAAATGGGCTGGTAGTTGTCATTACCTCACTACCTTATATATGCTACAATAAAGGCAAGAACCATCAAATGCTAGCAGGACCTGTCACAACAACGCAATAAAATAGGAGTATACGAAACATACCAAAATTGTTTGTGATCGACTTGAGTATCAGATACTAGTTATCACTGGTGTGCATGCTAAAGCTGTGTATACAATGGGTCTTCCCTGGCTCACGCCGCACGGCAATGTCAGCATGGTCGACGACGCACAGTCCATCAGACACACTTGTCTTTAGCTTGCTTATCAGTACTAAAAACCAGAGATAGTAGAGCGCCCTAGAAAAATTTTAGAATTTAGGATTACTCTGGACAAATGCAAGCATTATTTTGCAGAATAAATGCAAGATTTTTTCCTTCGTTTGTTTTCATTTTTCTTTTTTGGGGCTGATTGCGCCAAGTGGAAATGCGCATCAGTGGTGACATGGATGAAGACGCAATGCTTTCATACAGGGACAGGGGTCGTGTAAATGACATTTTTTTAATTCGCGCCATCATACTCGATTCATCGAGTAATATACTTGATGCTGAATTTCCATCATTATCGATGTAAAAAAAAATTTTTTTAACTTACATTGACGAATGTTAGCCAGAATTCTGGCAATAGCAGGAAAACATGCATCCCTGGTGTTGTAGAAACCAACAATGAAGGCAAAAATGAAACTCATTGCCCCTTCATTAAATACAAAATGTATACGTTGTTGTTCTTTGCTTGTACATGTACATCATACATGTACAGAATCATCAAGAAGAAATGCACAGAAATCCGTTTTAAGCAAAGACAACAATTACTTGCAGGTTACGAGTCAGGTATTCCCGGTACCCGGTCTTCCCCGCAGGCACAACTTGTACAATGTTATGTACACAACTCAATGGTTGAATACATGTACATTGAACAGCAATATTAAATGGAGATAAAGCTAATGACTTGATATGTAATTTACAAGTGGGCCTTTTTAATACGTGTTCAGCAGTTAGCTTTAACAATGCTTGAATTTATCTTGAAATTACGATAGAAAAAATCAAACTTCCTAGTTGTACATGAATATCAACTAAAAAATGGATGTGTTGTGCATTATCTTGCCTGCCAGGAAATACCAAGGAGTGTGTGCAGATCACTCATCTTGTACACAAGGGGACATGGTCAATGTTAGTAAATAGAGCTTAAAAATAAAATGTATTGTTGGTAAACGACGATGGACAAATTACATAAACCTATGTAAAACAAACATTATTATTTAATTGACCCATTTGTGGAGTGTTGTGGCCGAGCGGTCTAGTCCGCCGAACTTAAGTTCTGTAGTTTACAGAATGTTGGTTCGAATCCCGGCCTGGCCAGTCGCGACACTTGTGTCCTTGAGCAAGACACTTTACCATAATTGCTTTGTCCTTTGTTAAGCAGTAGGTCCCATGTACTAGGATGGGTAATGCACGTAAAAGAACCCAGAACACTTATCGTGGAAGAGTAGGGGTTTACCCCGGTGTTTCTGGTTCAGATAGCAAGCATCCTTATCTACAGGTTTCCTCAGGCTTCTGAGCTACAGTGATTAAGTTCGCTTTTGAGGCATCCTTGGTTTCATTACCAGAAATTAATAATAATAACCATAATAATAATAATTCACCTGATGTAATCACCACAATATATCTTTGTTGCATCACTTTTGAAGGTCAGATTCCCTGTGTGTTTTAGGTGATGCGCACACTTTTGCATGCTCACCATATTTTCTCATGCAATTAGACTCCCAAGATGGAAGACAGTAAGCCTTGTGTGATGTTAGTGCAAGGGTTCAATACAAGCCAATCTACATCGAGAGCTTTACAAACTAAAAGGGGAAAATCATCCATTTTCTAATGCTTAAAGGTAAAACATAAGACTGGTAGACCTGATAGTGCAGTGTTCTTACTTTGTGTGATTTAATGTATAAATGAAATATAGAACCTCAGACAAAATTTGGGCTCAATCCGTCGTCTAAGTCAGGAGAAAATAGTGAAAAACCTTGCCCTTTTTTCAGCATCTAAAACACATTAATCTTAATTTTGATTGATTACAACCATAATTAAAAATCGGGGTCTGCAAATTCTATTTTCTTGACAGTATTTCAGACGGAGATATTTCCACGGTAGATTGGTACTGGTATGAACTCCACAGTCAGTAAGCTTTCAGACTGATATTAACAAAACATTTTCGGGGGGGGGGGGGGGGGGGCGTGAATACCAATCCTGTATCTGTAAAAAGTATATTTTTCAACAAATTTTTGTGGCATGCGAAACCCTTTTTACATCATTTGAAAACTCTCCTCCTTCTGATATCGGAAATGGACATAATAATCTCGTCATTAGGAAATTATTAGATATAATATGAAAGTTACTGTTACCAGATACCAATTGTCGTGCAACCTCTTTAAACTCAACGCGGTCTCCCGCAGGAAGTTAATATCACCGTGGGGGCCATTCTGCCGAGGGGAAATTAAATCTTGGACTATTACAAAAGATATTTGCCGACATCAATGGAATCATCAAGATTGGAATGGAGACAATATACCGCATGCTCAATGAAAGGCTTTTGTAAGTATTCTGCAGTGCTGTGTAAATAACCAGTGAGTCCATGTTGATGACCTGGAATGATATGGATATTTAATACCAATACCATGCGTCTTTCCGTAGTGCTTTTCTTGCTTGATGTTAAGTACAAGATCTTGATTTCGTTGTGACAGAGTAAGAGGGTTGGTTTTTTTTTTTTCTTGGACATAACCTCAAGGCATTTATTTCTGTAATTGATCAAACATACAAAATCTTTTTTTTAAAATTAATTTCTTTGGGATTTAACATAAAAAAATATTTGATAAATGATATTGCAAATATTTTTTTAAAATGTCGGATTATCGAGAAACTCAAGCTAGTTTATTTTACTAATTTGTACCTTGTGACTTGTTACGATGTACAATCGCACATCCGAGCACGCCGACAAATACACTAAGCAGTCCTATCGTTTCCAATAAATGGGCTGGTAGTCTTCGTTATCTCGCTACTTTGCATGCTACAATATAGGCAAGAATCATCGAATGCTAGCGGGCCCTTTCCCTTGGAATTATGAGCATATGAAAAATACGAAAAACGTCTGTGAACAACTTGAGAATTAATGACTATTTATCACTGGTGTGCTTGCTAGAGCAGTGTACAGAATGGGCCTTCGCTGGGATCTACGTTTATCTGGGTTCAAGCCTTGAACTTCGCTCTTGAAGGGGCACGGCAATTTTCCTCTGGTAAGGGGGCACTTCTATGAGGAAAATGTATATTTGTGTTGGAACTTTGCAAAGGGCACCACAGGGCACCGCGGCAATTGCTGTCGGTGCCGTAGGTTTATTCGAGGCCTGAGGGTTTACCCTTAACTTTTTTGTTTAACTAGCCAGCAGGACCAGTTGGCCTGATTTTTTAACTGGTCCGCCAGGTTTTTGACTGGTCCGTCAAATTGTAATGTTCATACCGATTCGAACAATATTCTGAAATTTTTGATCTTGGCTACTTCAATTCAGTGAATTGTGCAGAGTCAAAATAACTGCATCGAAAGCCATACTTTATTTTGTTCAGACAGTTATTGTATTCATACGTGTTTGCTGATGGCTGTGAATTGATAATATTTAACTTAGCTGAAACACAGGTCAGACATGTCAGAGTCTGAGGAAAGTTGGAATTGATCTTTTTAATTTATATTTTCAGTAACCAAAGGCGGCACTATCATTCAATGGAACATGTCAATTATTTATGAAATGCAAGTGAGTCAGATTAATCAACTAATGGAGAAAAAAGTAACTTTAAAACCGACTTGAGAAACGGAACAACATGTAAGTTAGTGATGGCTGTCATTAAATCTTTAAAAATTTAATCTACGGTACCAAAGAGGGAGGGTTACGTACTTGTAAATGTTGCAACAGTGGACTCTTCCAATGTATCTTCACATTGAAAAGGAGACCAAGTTCTTGCAGCTTTCAAATTTTTGTGCAGAAAAACAACAATTTAATACAAACTGCAGTTATTTCTTACTTTGCAAGCAGGAGGCATCAGTTTAGTTGTAAAACCTCAAAACACCTTCACTCAGTCATAAAAACAAACAATCCACACGTGTGAGTCAAATAAATAAGAATGCAGCGTGGTTGCAAACCAGTTCACTTTGCCTACACCGTAAGTCTGCATGGCCATACCACACAGTACATAGGCGATCTATCGAAGGAGGCCAAGACCAGATACGGACAGACTATCTAATTTACCTAAGGTGATACAAATTTTTCTATTGGCTGTTGAATTCCTCCATAGTGAGTAACAAATCTTCCAATTGGCTGATTTTGCTGCATACTGTGTGCATGCCTGCCTCAAAACCATGGGAAAGTCGAAAATTTCGCACGGTTAAACTTGGTTATTGTTCATAATTTAATTTCATTTTAAAAGGGTAGCCTCCGCAGATAAACATTAAATATAAAAAAAACAAAAAAAAACATAATAATAATTTTAAAAATGTTGATATTTTTTACTAGCCGGCTGGACCACTTGGCAAGGTGTTTCAGCTGGTCCGCCGCTGTTTTAACTGGCATTTGGCAGCGGACCACCGCTAAGTTATCTAAAACTAGAAAATTATTACTGCGCCAGCGCAATCGAGGGCCAATCAAAAGCGCCATCATCGCTTGTAGCTACCGGTCCCTATATACAGTCAGGGGCATTTTAATTTGGGATGGGCAAACATGTAGCTCCTCCCAAAATTTGAAGAAAAAAAAAGACGTGAAGTTGTCAGCAAATACTTTTGGTTTGACTTCAAGAGGCTCAAGGACTTGAAAATATATTTGAGTAATTTTTTCAATACTTAGCATTTGGCAATGGTTAGAAGACTGTCGACAATCATTTGGACTCACTGTTTTTTCAGTTTACAGAAATTGTGGACGCCCAATTTTTTTCCAGATTCTGGTTAATACATGAACGTATTGTACCTTAATGTACATTTACAGAATTTGAGTGTACACTGTTACATTTTATTAGCAATTGTTTATTCGTTGAATTGATTTTTACAACTGTATACAACACATTGTACAGTACATCATTTCCATGTACTAAGCACCACAAAATGTGACCATACAACAGTGTACATTCAATTAGCCCTTCCAGATATGCTAATTACATTCACGCATGCGTACAGACACTATTTGTTGGCAAACGCCATCTAGAGTTCTTCATTAGGCACACGCACAAATACGTATGCATCACGCCATCGTCAGCCCCATACAAAAAGGCGCAACGCTCCCTCATTTTGCCAACCAGTACAGTGCGCACACGCGATGTGCAATTTACATATTTCGTTGGAAGGGTCCATTTCTTTGCTATTATGAAAACACGACCACTGAAGAATGAAGACCATTTTGAGACAGTTTGGCTCTATGAAGCGTTTACCGATTGGTATTTTTGTCACTAAAATAAAAATTTAACGACGTACACTGTATAATCCATGCCTGCATACACTGTTCACGGCTACATCTACATGTACATAGCGATTGCCGCAGTTTTTAGGTCAACTGGTTTTAATCGGTTCTTAAAATGGCCTTGTATGTACTACGCATGACTTCACCCACATAAAAAAGTTATTAATATTGCACGTGTAGTGCTTTAGCAAACAGTACAGACAGTACAAGCACATCATCGAAATTGTACAACTATAGGCATTTTTCATTTCCAGACGATGCAATGATTCATAAACACGCAGTACATAAAATAATACCCTCTCATCATACACAGGGCTTGAATTTGGAGGGGAACTCCACAAGACACCAGAATTTGCAGGATTCGCACTAAACTTTTTCAGTAACTAGCCAGCAGGACTAGTTAGCTTGTCATAATTTCACCGGTCCGCCAGCAATTTCACTGGTCCATATTTCATACTAAATAGGGACATGTTTTAACACTGAAGTAGCCAGCCGGACCACTAGGAGAGAATTTTCACTGGTCCTCAGGTGTTTTGCCTGGCATTTGGCCAGCGGACCACTGTTAAAGGGAGAACGCTGATTTGTTTTAACAAGACCGGAGTTGAATCGCGTTTCACTGTTTTCAAACAACAGATTTTGTGAATGTGAAATCAAAACTAATTGCTTTACTCATTTCTCAAAGAATGATTGCATTTCAGGCAAAACTTATTTCAAGGGAAGTTTTCCAACGTGACCATCTTTATACCAAAGGTTATGTATAAATCTGTGAACATTCATTTTCAATGTTTATCAATTTTACCATCTTTGTGCACATATATGCAAAAGGTGACACCCCGACCATAATGTACACAATACATGATTTTGTTTTTACACCAGGTGTATGGTAAGCACTGTATACCCAGTGCTTTCTAAGTCCTATGGGGGGGGGGGGGGTCAGCAGGCAACTGGGATGGGACTCGTACCCACGAACCCCCGCATTTTAAAGCAGGTGTCCTTAAGACCACTTTACATAAATGTAAATTTGTACTCATGTTGCACTTGTGGCATGAACCCTGCCCATTTAATGTAGGTTACATGTACAATCAAATAGCTGCAGTGCTGAATCTAGCATCTGTGCCATTTCGTTTTCTCACTTCACCTTTTTGAGTGATTTACTCCACTTTGATCAAACATTTCTTTGGAGAGGAATCAATACAGCACTACGGCCAGATGCACCGGGGATTTCTCTCTGGTGACTGTTCTCGTTTTGTTCTCTTTCTCCTTTCTGTCATATATTCTTTTGTATGTAAATGCAGCCACGCGTGGTTTGTTATGGTGAGATAATCATAACGCGCTTCAAATGAGAAAAATCTATTTGTTAATCTCGGCCTTGACCATGGGATATATAAATCAGGATTATAGACACTGGAACGTGCTGATTTGTGTATATAAATTCAATGCACAAAAATCAGTGCACAGTACAACTTGAAGTGTGCACTGTTGTAAAATCACATCGCATTAATATTACATGTACATTTCATTACGACTATTTCATCCGCAATACATGCTAAATTGAGTAACATGTATGCATTAGCACAGGTTTGTGTAAGAGTTATGACGCGCAGGTATGATATTTTTGTTTGGCCAAGGCACTTTTTGCCTAGGAAAGGATTCAATGATTCAGGGAAATTCAAATTTCCGAACATTTCAAAGGGCACCAAGGCAATGGCCAGGGGCATGGAGGCAACTGTCTCTATTGCTTCCATGACGCATCAGGCCTGAATGGTTACAGTACCTTACCTTTATTCAATAAGAAATTGCATCAGTCATGCCAGTGCCAACTAGTTTTTCCGACGTACGACAAATGCAACACTGGTTCTTGCTACATGTTAAATAGGATAGTACACGCTGTAATGCATCTTGACTCACATGAACATAGTGAACCAATTCAGCAGTTATGACCATAATGTGAATCATGCACCTTATCTTGATCCAAAACACTAAGTGCTCAGCAGATGAGACAATGCTAACCACATTAACAATTCTGTAAGCAGAAACCCAGAAACAGCAGTTTTGGCTTCATATAAAATTGCAATGATGACCACATCTTGAATCTAAAAGAGGTCGAGCATACATTGCCAATGTATTACCTTTTAACGTTTTAAATTTACAATCCTCCAAATTATTTTATATCAGGATCAGGAAGTGGTTTGATCATAGAGGATTGGGGATACATGTACATGCAAATAACAATTGCTTATCATAGGGCCAGGCATCAATCTTATCCAAGTCCAAACATTTGGCAGCTGATTTACCATCTAGAGCAGAGGACAGTGGATGACCCAGTAGGGTTTCTTATTAGACACAAGGGGTTAGGGTTTTGTACCAATGGTCAGGGTTCTGCCCAGGAATTCTTTAGTGGTGAAAAAAAAAAACCGGATACAACTGGTATCTTGTCATGCCAACCATAATCCTACAATCAGCGTGACTGAAAACCCATTACAAGATCAATGCGGGTAATTTTCGCTGGATTGTTTACACTACTACTACACCATGGATCACAAAAATAGACTCAAACCAAATAAGTACTCGAAATTTATGGCTATGGATACATTTTTTCTGGTATATATGCAACTTTACACATTTTGGAGAATCCGTGAAAGGAAATTGACCAGTTTAAACTTAAAAAGTTGGAAAATGTGTGGTGGTTGGAAAAACAGAACTGCCAGTGGTGATCGTGGAATCCCGAGTACCAGGCGGGTTTTCCGGCACCGACCACCAGGGGCAGAACCCTGACTGTTCCTCTATAATACTGTACAAACTGTCTTCCAATGCACTGTTTGAACAAAATGTGACCCCTTCAAAACTAAATGCAAAGTGCACAAATATCGGGGTGGGGGTTGGGGGATGCACATTTTAAAAAACACATTCTCCAATCTTCATTTAGAAAACTTTCATTGAAATATTTCTGCCTGAAGTGTTTTGATATCGTTTTTAAATAATAAATGAAGTAAGATCCAAAATTAGTTTTCATCTCAATGAGACGAAAACCTTTTTCCTATAGGAATGCGTACAAAACTGCTGAATGCAAACGAAACGAATGGACTGACATTTTCACAGGTTGGTTTCATTGCATATTATATCTAGACTTGTGTAAAGAATGAAAGCTTTTACAGTCAGTTTACCAATGTTGAGCTGGGGCTTAAAAGAAAGCATACTTTTCCAACCTACAAATGTTCTCAAGAATACTGTACTAAAAACTGCGTCTTGGAGTTTCAGTGAATTTCCCTAGCATAGAATTTGATCTCAGTCAAAATTAATTGCTAAGTGCACGTATCGGAAGTGCATATGTAGGGGGGTGGGGGTGCATGTACTGTAGGGCCTATAATGAAGTATAATTCCCCCAATTCGGATTCCTAGAACAGTAAACCAGGTGCAGTTTCAACACAAATGTTCTCTAAATCACTGTACATTAATGTCTTTCCCTTTGATCTCTTTCCAAATTAATCGCAGGTGCACCCCATGTTAAGTAATTGTGATTCTATAAAGAGATTTGTACCTCGTCATGACGTCGAATTTGGCCTCAAATGAATCACTATTCTTCCGTTTCCGAACATCTTCACGAATCGTATGTTGCAAATTATAATGTACTGTGAGTCAGTTCCTAAACAATTCTGTCACCCCCCCCCCCCCCTCCCACAAAGACGTTACTTCCCCTGCCTTTATTTTCACATCTCCCGAACCTCATTTATTTCAGATGTCCCTAGACTCTCTTAACCCTGAAAATTGAGGAATAGAGTGATCGGACATGAAATCAGTGTTGGTAGCACAAGCCTAGACGTGTACATTGAGGTGTAATATTATCAGGGAGTCTGTTGAGTGAGACCCTCAGATCGCAACTGAAGTCACCAAAGCAACTAGAACAACGGCTTGTCCAGCATACAAATTCAAGTGGCGAGCCAGAGTTTGCAGGCTAACAGTCTACCATAGGTTTGCAGGCTATTACATAGTTTTATCCATCATTCATAAATACCCAAGACAGGGAAAGGCATTCCTATTGGTTGAAAGGTGGTCACATGACCGTGTTTACCTGGTATTGAATGACTGATAAAGACACGGCTGGAGCTGTTTAAGACCGCTTATTTTAGTCTGGTTTCCTGCTTTAGAAAATGTATATGAAGAGGTGCGAAACAGACCCATAGTGCAAAGCTGAGTTCTGGAACTTAACGTACGTTACAGCAAAAATCATTGCAAAGCGAGCAAGGTTTATTGTGTTGTTCTCTGATTTTTGTTCAACATTTTATTTCTTAACAATTAAAGGGCATATTATGAAAAATAAAAGAGTGGCAACTCGGTCTAATCATGCTAATTGGCCGTTTAAAACCTAGTTACAGTGTCATGGCTGTGCAATAAATATCACACAGGCCGCGACACTGACAGTTTTAAACGGCCGATTAAGACCTCATCGCCTCTCTTTTATTCCCTTACTCAAAACCACAGTTAATGATATTGAATGGTCAGACAGTAGGAGGGATGACTTTGTACTGTGTAGCATTCACCATCATTCACATTGCAGACAGGTATAGTTTATCCATGATTCAAATCCACAATGGAATGTGATCTGAATGAAAGGTCAGACAGAAGGTTTAAACAATTTGCCAACATTTTTGTTGGTCTTACATACATTACAATACTCTGAATCTGATGTCGATCTTCATACGATAGTCTTTCAGTCTTAGATGTGTTTACTTTGATTGCAACATACAGAACAATGTCAGTTAGCAATTCCATACATGTATCCCACAAAAAAAGCCTTCCATGTGTTTATGTATACACACCTCTGATGACTAAAACATACATGTGTAAAATATTAGAAAATAGAAAGTTACCGCCTTACATGTACATCTAGAGTATAAGCCACAAAGCCCTTTACAAAGAACAACGAGAATAAGGAAATACACGGATTAAAACAAAATTAATTGGACTAAAAACACAAGCACTACAAAAACCTGTAAAAAACAGAATTTATCTCAATTGCTGGAAACAAGGCCTGGACATGTACCATGTGTGCCTAGATGACAGTTCTAATCCGCCAAGATCTAACATGTCTAACGTCACTTCCTGACATTTCCAATGCCATCCATGGAAACCTGCAACGGTGGAATGAAACTATTAAGTAATCCCATTGAGTTATTTCCCAAGTAGGTCACGTTGTGATGCGTCAAACGAATGGACAGAGCGAATACAGGTATACATACAACTTCCTGCTGAGCCGAGCTTTAATCAACTTCACAATGAGAATAGCTTCAATTTTTTCTTCAGACTTACCAGTACTGTCAACAATGTGATTGGGGTTTTTATTCTGAAGGGGCATGACTCCAATAATCGAATATCTCCAAAGCATTTTTCAAAACTGTGGGGCATTCTGGGCCCAAATTTTGAAAGTGTGGCCGAAGCACACTGAATTGGTAGCAGGTCCTTGGAATGTTTTTATTTAATGTTTAATGTTTGGTTTGAAAAGCTCTACTGTGCAATCTGGAGCATTTAAAATGGTTTTATCGTAGGATTTTTTGTGAATTTGATATAAAAATCTTTAACAAAATTATTATTTTTTGTTGCGTATCGGCCGTAATTTCTGCGTATCGGCCCGATACGCTAGCTTGTGCATGGGGAGAACCCTGTACCCACTGGACCACTGGCCAAAGTCTAGTCATTTATAGCAATGGTCAGTCACCCCACGAAACCAAACAAGTCATTGCAGTTTGCTGTTCTTCCAAATACATACTTTTGAAGATTTACACCTTGGACCCACTTGCCCACAGGCAACCTCAACGCTCCATTATCCTCCAATCTACATGTACATGTATGTTCAACTCAATGCCAAAATGTTCAGACTGGTACATGTATGCCTGGCCCAGGGATAGGCAACGTTATCTTTTCGTCCAAAATGTGGTCTCTGTGAGTGAAATTCAAGGGATTTCCATGAAGGTTTTCCGTTGAAATGGGTAAACATATTCTTTGGTTTTCGTATCCTCCCATTTATTGGCTGAAAGAAAAAAAAAAAAAACAATAACCTAAATCTCCTCCTACCGAAACAATTCATGGTAATACGTTACAATTTATTATAAAAGTAAAATGAAGTGTGAACTAAAACATACCAAGCAGATAAGTAATCCCACTGATTTTATGCAAAAAAAGTTAAAATGTTGCATTTACATGTAATGTCTTACTTAAAGGTGAACAATACCCATCAATTCCTAATATTTTGAAACATGAACAGTAAACGAAGATGTCACCTAAACTTAAATACTGATTGGGCATAATAAATGCTGCATTGTTTTATTGACTGTGACTGATTGCTCTAAAGTTAAAAGCCCAATGGGAAATGTTAAGAGTTTTACAATAGCTTAACAAAATACATTTCTTTAGGATCTGTTAATTGTATAAAAATGGTCATCTGATGGCACCTAATGATATCGCAAGCTTCAATTTGTTGTTTTATCAACTACTAATTTGGAATTATTCACAAATTATTTGCTGGAGAAAAGAACTAAAATGGCGTTTAGCAAGTAGCGTTGTCAAGGCCAACATACACGTGAAAATTGCCTATTTTTCATGATTTCGACACTTTGTAATCATTCACAGTGCCTGTTCCTCTCTGTTTACATTCAGTCAACCTTTCTGGACAGGTGCGGATATAATTTGACATAAATTAAGGGAGATAAAGTGGCAGTCGGATACAGCATTTTAGCCACTTAAAAATAGCCGGTGCCGGCTAAATATATACGCTGCATTTTATCACCTGGATGCCCGGATGGCAAAATGATACATAAGTTAAGTAAGTCTGACCATGGTCTGACAGACTGGGCCCTGTACTTGTAAGAGAAATGTCAAAGTCAACCTGTATCCCAAAATAACCTTTCAAGTAACAAAACATTAAGCTGGAACGGCACTGAACATGTGCGACGACTGGTCAAACCTTTGCACGCTCACTTCTCCTTTTTACAGCTACAAATTGGTCGTCTAGAAGCTTGTTTTGGCCTTGCAACCCACCGTATAGGTCATTGAAAGAAACTAACAATATCAGCATGGGCCGCTGTTTGTTCCTGTTGCCTTGCTCATTTTCTTGGCCCCTGAGGGAATTTTTGATTTGTTCAAGTTTTTCTTGACTTAAAACGTGGCTCGTAATTTTCGTGGCAAAACTCGAGAAAAACTTTAAAAGAATCCATCACTCAACCTACCCAGCCGGCCCGCGCAGCTGTCAGACACCAACTGTATGTTCTTGTCACACACTATACAGCCTAGGCCTACTTTGCAAGCAAACGAACGACAGCTAGCCAGGGGGAGGGGTACTGCCTCCGACGGTACTCTGTATTTACTGCAAACCCAACTATAGTTGGGGCGCCCCAACTGTAACACTTTATAGATGGGACGATTGTCAAGTTGGGACGGAATAGTGACACTGTACTCTCTAAGTCTAAACATTGGTACTGCACACATACAAATTGTAAGTCAGCAAAGTTCAAAACCGTGTTTACAACTTACCAATAGTTTGTGGCAATGTTCCTGAGATTTCCGAAGCTCATAAGATTATAAACCTACACGCAAAGCTTTTCCAGAACATGCAGATAAAGGGTGCTTTATCTCTGCGTCCAAAATGTGGTCTCTGTGAGTGAAATTCAAGGGATTTCCATGAAGGTTTTCCATCAACGAAGTACTCCGTGTGCGTGTTTTGATCTCGAGTAGCCTACCTAGTAATAGTTTGGTAGCCATAGTCTGTTTCCCTGCAAATACAGTTAAACGTTAAAGAACGTTGCTGAATAGGGAACCAGATCTTGAGCGAGTACCCAGACTTCTTCATGTTTTAATGCAAGTACTGTTTTGTCATCACATACATGAGCCGAGCACACACATCGTCGATTCGAACATAGACGCCGGACACACCACTGTCTCTGAAACTTAGTACGACTAGTAAAAGTAGTAGTTTGATTATACACATATTGGTCATTTTCGAATAAAATATTACTCTAAAGAGTTGAAATGATGTCGCAATTTTTATTCACATCAGTTGGCAGTCAACTTATAAAGATTTCAACTTTGACACCTTGGCCAGGCGCTGAAGACGGACCTGCACAGCGTACAGATAATGTCAACGTGACCTCGGTTTTGGCAGAAGCTTTTCATTTTTCAACCCAAAGTGGCAGCTTTGAACCAGGACAGAATAAAGCCGCTCTAGCCCTTCACTCAACCGTAAGATTGGTCAGAATTATCAAAGTGTCAAATGTCGTGGATGAGCAGACAGGATTGAAAATGCCATGCGTCATTGTTGAAACTGAAAGATGTCCACAGGGCCCTGGACCACAGTTGACTGCTGCAGGGGACGGAATCTCCTATCACGAGATCATCATTGCCTTCCTATCGGTACAAAAGTGGAAATTTATGGTTTATGGCTCCGTCCCCTTGGGATACTCTCTTAGCAAGTCATCCGTCAATGTTTTTCTCACTGATGGACCCACACTTTGCTGGGAACGTAATAACAAAAAACAAAGATGCCTTTATTATATCGCGCGTGGCCATCGTCCGGGATCGAATGGGAAAGAGATCAGGGTTACGTGGTTGAGTGAACGCTTGTGGAAGCCCTCTAATACGCTGAAGTGGTTTGGTACGATAAATGATGATGCAGTTGCCATGGGAATGGAGGAGCGGTCTGAAGCTGATGGGCATCCAAGCAGGACTCTGTTTGATGAACCGGCTCACAAATGGACTGCAGTCAGATTACCTATGCACGATACCCAACCTATAACAGACAGGGGTACCATCATACGACATGAATATTCAAACATCATGCCACATGAATATTCAAACATCGTCACCTGTATCCACTTCTGCACTATGAGCCAGTGGGGTGGAAGATCCTCGAGACGGACTGGGGTGGTTTGGGCAGCCACGAACCAGTTCCAACTGGTTGAATTTAGTGGAGGGGTGGTCCGGAGAGTGTGCAACGTCCCCTTCGATGATTCCTGCAGAATTTCTGTTGCCATGGCTACGGGAGGAGAGGAGTTGTTTGTAGTGCAGTCGACCATCGGGAAAATTTGTGCCGTGTGGAGGAAATCTTTTGAGGCATGTTTACCATGGTCATGGGTATAATCCTCAATGCCAGAACTTATTTATTAGTTAGTCACCAACAGCAATGTTTAAAAAAAAAATGTACCCAGTGCTAGACCCAGTAACTGGGGCGCTGGACTCCTTTTGTGAGATTTTGACATTATCTGTAGTATGACCGATAATGTCAAAATCTGCCATTTTTGATTTCACAACTCTGGCTTAGCCCGTTTGAAATCTCGCACCGAAAGTGTACTTTTTCAAAAGTACTAACGGGGCCCAAGTTTGGAGTCCTGATTTCAAAAAGGGCCCATCTCTAGTCTTGAAGGTGTGATGTAGAGTGAGTTATTTATTTCCCTTCTTACAGGTTGCTGCTGAATGGTCCGGCTATCACACGGTACTAGTGGGGGATTTTTTGTCCTGCGGTTCGGAGCAACTCTTGCTCTTGGGAGACGGTGAAGATGCTTATAAGAAGCGTTTCCTTCTTACCGATCTTGGAAGTTGCAATTGGATGAGTGAAGCAAGTATTTCAAGCCCCAATAGACCTTCATCATGGTGCGGCCATCTTGATTTTTTCCCATTCAAACCAATGTAACCGAACCGAGGCTGGAAGGGCAAATAATCTGGTTGCTTTTAGTACAATGAATATGAGCATCTATTACTGTTATTGGATACAGACAACATGACCAAGATGGTGGCAGCATGATAAAGGTCTATTGCTGTCTTAGGTTTCATTGTGGTTGGGGAGAGATGGGAGGAGGAGGAAGGGATGGTGGAAGGGATTGAGGGGGGGGGGTCTCAGTTGCAAATTGCATAGAATTAAAATATAATTGTGTTTCTAAACTTCTTCCCACTTCTCAGACCACAATTCTCATTGCTTTTACCACAGTTAAAGAGGATGGGCCACGCTAGAAGTCATCTCTTCAAAAAAAGTTTGCCATCCCTAAATACACCTGTATCTACCACGAAAAAACGGTGACAGGATTATACAATGCGTGGTTATTCGTTTACAAAGGCAGTTTCCGAGCCTCTTTTCACCCCCCGCCCCGAGCCAAAATCAGAACATCAGTCGGTGCCTGATGTAGTTGTCTCCAGAAATTCTAAAGAATAGTGATGTCGCAGGAAGTACTCCTCTGTTTGTTGTTACTCATTGAACAATTGCTCAGTGCAGACCAGGGGATTCAGTACTTCCAGTAACATTATGATTTGTTTGCTGCCCTCATTTCCGGGATTTTGATAAATTTAGGCGGCTGGCTAGTTAAAGGAGTAAAAACTCCCTGCAAATATCACTTCTTTGGTCAATTTAATGTCACAAAAGAGAAGTTTGTCCAATGCAATAATTATAGAAAGCAGAAAACTAAACAATAATGTCAAACATCAATCACCATGGCCCATCCTCTTTAAAGTATTTGTATATTATTGAAGATGAGCTGAAACATTTTGAGACCAAATAAATGAATTGTCAAGGAGAACAGTTTTGGCTGCAGGGAAGTAGTCTTATAGAGGGATCTTTATAGACGGCCTGTAGACTTGTTTCTAGATTGATAAAGTTTTGTTGTGTATCCACATATTAAAGCAACGCTGTCCAGTGGCGTAGCCAAGGGGGGCAGCTGCCCCCCACCCCCTGAACATCTTGCTCTCCCTGTCAGCCTTTGGACACTGTGAAATCTGCTATAATCAGGCAGTTTTAAACTTGACCTCAACTTCAATTGCCTCATCTACAAATATATGTTGCCCCCTCCTGTAGCCCAGGTAGGACGTTAGTCTCCATTGTACTGTACAACGGAGACTGACGTCCTACCTGGGCTACCCCCTCCTGCAGACATGATGCTGGCTACGCCACTGTGATGCTATCAACACTTACAGTCAGACAAGAAAGCATGGCTAACTTGTACATGAAATGAAGTAAAATACCTGATTGAAAAGTTAGAGTACTTTTGTGTCGATGTACATAGAAATGTTCTGTCTTTTTTTTCTTCTTTTCTTCAGGAAAATGGAGAGATGGCATTATCAAGAACCGTGTCGTGTACCGACAATCTCTTGTCTGCAGTACAGGCTCTGGAGGCTCAGACACAGGTAAGAGAGGGGAGCAAAGAGACTTGTCCCCCCCGGGTCAGATGTCAAATGGGAAGGGGGGGCATGGACATCAAAGTTGGGGGGGGTTTACGCGTGTTTTCTGTGCATTGATCTAATGTTATGCCGAAGACATTCCTTGCCATCCCATTTAACTTTCACTGAACTAACTTGGTGCTGAATTTTTGTTAACCTTTCACTGGCTGACTGTTGAATCCAAACCCGCAAACATCTTAGTTTGTTACTTGAGATGGTTTGCCAAGATTCTTTTTTTTTGTGTGCAGCTAGTTCAAGGGTCGGTCTTAGGCAGCAATTCAGTCCACCAAATAGCCAGTATGCATGTCCCAGAAATGATCGGCGCGCAAACGATTCTGGGTGAAATCCAAGTCCAAACATCGGCAAACATCATGACGCGATGTTTTTGAAGCAATGCAGTACACAACACATAAAACTCCGCATAGTGACATGTAAACTGTAGCACGGCGCCCATCTTGGCAACTCGATTTCTGCAACTGGGTTTCCAGAGATGCATTGCGGTGGCATGTTTCATCCGAAAAAGCTTGAGGGTCTCGTCACACAAGGCAAGTTTTAAAAGCACTTCAGTGGCACTGCATTCAAAAATAAAAAAATTCAGTAGAACAAGAGACTTATTTTCTGATAGTGGTCTAATGCTATATCCCACAGAAAGTTATTTAAAAATTGCAATGTGAATGTTTTTCTCTTTGCCTGGCAAAGGTTGCCTGGCAAAGGTTGCCTGGCAAAGGTTGCCTGGCAAAGGTTGCCTGTAAATTGCCTGATGTGATGTGACCCTTAAAGACGCAGGCTCGCAGGCGTCGATCTTAAGAAAAAGGTGGGCAGGCCTTTCCTGGCCAAATCAGAGAAAGTGTACAAGGGCATGCAGGCCAAGCTGGTAGTGACAGTGCAATTTTTCTGAAGGGCATGCTGGCCAACTCGACAGGGCTTGAGGCCAATGGCCTTGGTGGCCTCGGTTAAGATCAAGGCCTGGGCTCGACACCATTACCCGACGCTATTTCTGTGGCACAAACAACTATGTACCGTACCTAGTTTTCGTATATCGCGTACGCCGGTCAAAGGTGATCTTTCGTGGCACGAATTTGTTTGTCGGGCGTTGACGAGCGTGCATCGACGAGCGTGCATCTTTAAGATGATGGGTTGGTTATGGTCTTAAAGTTATATTAAAATGAAGTAGGAAATCAAACCTGTACAGGAATTTATCTCTACCACTAATATTTTAATACATCTTTTGATAACCCTAGACTGGAATGGCAGCTCTCAGATCTTCGCAACAACAGTATGATCGGAAAGAACAACTCTTCCGTCAAGCCCAGGATGCATTGTACAAAATGGCTGTAGGACAGAAGTCACCGATGGAAACGCCAAACGTGAGCTATAATCAGGGCCTAACTTCATGGCACTGCTTACCACAGATTTCTGCGCTTACTGCGCCCTGTAAAAAAGCATGCGATTCTGTGGGCTGTAGGTGCAGAATTCCACGGTAAAGCAGACCGGGGGGCAAGTTCTTCTGCTACGGGATTAGGGACAGTATGTTGTTTAAATCGAGTACAGTTGTTGTTTCTAACATCTGTGTGTTCTCGATAATTGTCAGATTTCTTTGACCTGCGTCTGTGACCTCATGGAAAGAGATGAAGATGCAGTGGAGACAAAGAAGACCAAGCATGGAACCCTGAGGCGCCTGAGCAGTTGGCAGCGTGTTATTGGTGATCAGTGGGTTGTAGGTGTTGAAGTGTGTAACCAAACAGACAGGTTGGTAAATGAGTAACCTAACTACTGATCAAGACATTTTGCATTTATTATACAAATTGAGATTTTGTAAGTTCTTGGATAGAAGTCACCAATGAACATTGATAATGTCTAAATCTAACATGAAGTCCAAAAGAACAGTTTTAAGTCGACTTTTTTTTTAAAATTCTTCAGGGGTGCTACCTTTTCTTACTGTAGGTCTGTCAATGTTTTCTTTAACTGATTTTATCATTGTGTTTTTGTATCCTTCCTGTGAAATTAAGAAATGAAATGAAATGAAATGAAACGGTGTATTTTCTGTTGCTTTCTGGTTTGATGTCTTGTAGGAACATTACGGACATATCTGCATCGCTCATTCCCATTGCCACTAACCGGACTGGTCTCCCCTCAGTCGCTACCTCAATCTGCAAATTCAAATCAGTAGCCTGCACGGCAGCCTCAACATGCACAATCTCCAACTCGTCAGGGTCGTCAACATCACAACAACAGAGAAAGGTAGATGAGCCGATGGGGAAGAAGCTGAAATCAGACCCCACGAAGAACTCGGACGGGATGGCTGTCTTGCAGCCTGGACTCACAACGACAGTGATAGCCGTTACAGGTATCCCAGACTTCCAGAGTGGGCCGATTGCCAAGTTTGACGTGATGCTGAAGTGGAGCGAATTTTCCCCGAGCACCCTGGCAGAAGGAGACAATAGCCGGCCTGCATCACCACTGCAGACGAGCAGGGCTAATAGATTGCAAAGTTGTGGCCCTGTTGGTTTGCATGTTTCCGATCTTGTGACAGGAAAGTTGGAAGTAAAACCACTTGATGCAACAAGATCAGGTACTCAATCAATTCTCCCGACAAGAAAATATAGGGAATGGCGTCCTCCTAGATGGAACCATGAATTTAGAGGCACCAATAAACTGTCTACCCTTGGCAGATGTAATAATCAGTACAAAAATAGTACCATGCCCTACTTGGTAAATTGCTCAATAATGACATATAGTTTTACATTGGATTGTTATGATAAGAATACAAACATTCATATTGACCCCGTGCACCAACGTCACTCACGGCTACTGGCTGCCAAGCTTGCCATTTGGGGAGTCAAATTGCACGTAAAAATTCAGGTAAGCGTGCAAACGCCCTGTCTTAAATGCGCACTTTATTGTATAACACTGGGACATTGATTCCCGAAATGGTGCGACCAAGATTATTGTGAAGACGACTACAGGTGAATTGGGTCACCAAGAGACAAAATTCAAATAGACTTTAACACAACTTCATGTGTTTTATCAAATTCACGATATTTCGTGGCTCTCCCCGAAAGACAGAAAGAGCACACCGTTTGAAATGCTGATGAGATGTTACGCCACCAGTAGGGTTAAATTTCATAAAGTGCCTCTTGGTCAAGCACAAAGCACACCAAAGAACTACAATTTTTGCTTAGCAGAAATTGGTTACCGGCAGAAATTGGTTACCAGTAGAAGTACCATGCAGCTTACATTGTTCACTCTAAATGGTCTTCCTGCCAATATTCGCTGTCGAGCACAAAAGTTGCACTTAGCAAAAGAGTACAAATCCTGCCTTGCAGAAATGGGTTTAACGGCTACAGCACAAATACCATACAATTTACATTGTCCTTGGCTGGTTTCCTGTAAATACTTGCTAAGCAAATAAACTGGTTAATTAAGTAATTTTTTTCTGCTGTGTGAGATTGGATGCTGGTCTTTTCACATCCCACATAACTCCATGAGATCGTGTCCATTTTGCCCACTGTGAACCTTCATAATTTTAAAAAGTTTGTCCTTATTTGACTTTGCAGAAAGTCGGTATAGCTGTGACATGCAAGCACTAGATGCCATTCAGCTTGCTACATCTTTGATTGTGACGGCCAAGTGCAGCAATCTCCTGTGCCTGGACGGTCTCCTGAGAGGTCCCATGGGCTTCCAAAGTCTGAGGGGGAAGGAGCTGCTTTGTCCCCACGGGTTGCTCAGTATGATGAGGGTCCAGGTCCGGGCATCCGAGGGGCTATATAAGAGGAGAGTGGTTGTCCACAGCAGGTAAGATCCTCTTGCTTAGCTAGGAAATATAAATCTTGCTTAGCATGAACGGGTTACCAGGACAAATACCATGCGTTTTACATTGTCCTTGATTGGTTTCCTTCCAATTTCTGCTTAAAAGCTTGTAAACACTGCCATGTCACGTTTCCTGTATGCTGTGTCAACCAGGAATGCTGGTTCTCATTTCCGTAAAAGGGTCCAGTCTACTTTCATTTCAAGCCTCAACTTGATTTCAATGTGGGGAACTGTACCCTGTTCACGCTCCATTAGTCTATGGGGTCACTGCCACCAATCTATAGGTGTTATTGTTTTCTAAAAGCCTTCTACCACAGTACAAGTTCAAGGCCTCGATCTTAAGAAAAACAAGGGGCAGGCCTTTGCTGGCCTAATCAGAGAAATTGTACAAGGGCATGCTTGCCAAGTTGGTAGTGACAGTGCAATTTTTCTGAAGGGCATGCTGGCCAACTCGACAGGGCATGAGGCCAATGGCCTCGGTGGCCTCGGTTAAGATCGAGGCCTGAAGTTCACATCAAAATTCTTGAGTAACTCTTGGCAAGTTTGACTGAAAGTGGCTGGTAGTTCATTTCAATCTAACTACATAAATAACCAGTACACCTGATATTGCGTTGCACCTGTTTGTACCCTTACATCTAGTACACTTTTACAAAGAGTCAAACCATATCAAGACTGCATCCCGATTTCATACGTTACACACAAGAATTTTTGTGCGCACTGTGTGCTGAAATGAAATAATACAGCAATTATCACAAATGGGCCAGTGCAGGTTTCCAACACAGTCAAGATTGAATTACAGAAGGCAGTCCATAAGTGACAGAAAAGAGACGGTACCAACACAGTCTTCTGTCTTCATTTCAATACAGGGATCAATCAGACCTCCTCCTCTTCTGCCAGCACCTGTACCAGCTGCTACCTGATGATGTCATCATTAAGCCCCTCCCACCCGTCAACCAAGTCGAGGCTGCCATAGCAACGGCTCTAAAAGCCATTGACAAAGAACTGGCGGTTACATCCAAGCATCTGCACAAGCTATCCGTATCTTCGCCCATGTTACAGGGCCATGGCGTTCGACGAGGTGTTTCATCCGATGAGAATGGCTTGGAGAGTTGGAATGCTGGTATTAAGTTGAGAAAGATCAGAGGTGACTTTGAAGCAGAGAGGGAGAGACTGTTGAATAGGGATGCCCCTGTGGAGGTCGCCACTCCGGATGTGGCAGGAACGTTTAGACTGGAAGTGCTAGGCTTGAGGAACGTCACAGATGCAAGTGTCAGTGGTCTAGCTTGTGTACTATAGCTTATGCTATGTCACCTTTGGGTCCCCCCCCCCACCCAATGGGCCTTATTTTGGACTGCAAGAGGGCGCCCTTTGGGGTAGATTGGGGGTCAAACAACAGAAATTGTATGGTTAACCAGATGCAATTAGACTTCTAATAAAACTTTTGAGGGCTTTTGTTATTGACAGTTTTACAATGTAATCAGTGTAAGATGTTTGCCTGAATTTTTTTTATTTTTTAATGATTTGAGATATTTTTGTAAAATACGGCCGATTGGGAACCATTGGTATCCTAAATGGGCGTCTGGGTTCCGATCATGGTTACAGTAATAGTCTACCCCAAATGGGGTAGTTTGTACAGGGTGGAAGTTTACCTCAGTTGCAGTTAAAACATTTATTTTATATTCCAGAATTCCCGAAAACAATCGGCACTCGTTTTTTACGGATGTCGGTAGATGTTGTAGATGAGTCAACCTGGAGGAGAGGTTATAAATCTGAAATAATTTTTCAATTAAGCTATTTGTAATATGAAAGTTAGTTTATTTTATTTTTTCTCTATTCACCCTAAAACATGTTTTAGTCTTGTCCTGACATTATTTCCAAGAGAAAAAAAAAACCCAAATAATCTAAACACGCTTTACGATTAGAACTTTAGGATTTCAGTACTTACCACAGAATATATTCTGCTTTTCTCAGGAACTCATAACCAAACAAAAAAATACAACAAAATCAACCAAGTTAATATCTCCACAAATTTCTGTTCCAGAAACCAATTGCAGAAGTTCGTTCACTAAAGTAACGCATCCATAACTAAGAAAATATAGAAACTGTGATAATAACCTTTCATGGTTTCATCAACTTTGTTTTGTTTTGTATAAGTTAAAAAAAAACACAATCAAACATTAATCATGTTATTTTGTATTTAGATTTGTAGCTGTTTTGTTTAAATGAGAACAATTTCAACACCTAATTAAATGGTACACCATTGACTTTCAGTTGAGTATATAAGTTAGACTTTTGTTTTCTAAACAAAATTTTAAAGTGCAAACTTGATTCTATTTAGCTGAAGCTGTGCTGACATTTTTGTTTAAAAATAAAAATCTTTTTTTTTTTCTAACAGTACTTAACATTAACATGTTATAATAATAATTTGGGAGGCTAATCATCCTTTCTGGCAGCTGAGAAGCTGAGTTGCAAAGGACGCTGCTACAGTGTGTTTGAGCTGCAGGCATTCAAGGGTGACTTTGGCAGCCACCCACATCAACCCATATATGATCACGGAGCACAGCCAGAGATCGAATGTGCTTGAATTTTCCCGATAGCCTGGAGAAAACCAACACACAACTCTACTCACATATGGCCCTAGCCGGGAATCGAACCAGGGCCAGAGTGGTGAGAGGCGAGCGCTTTTATGTTTTGGGGTTTACTTTCTTTTTTCTTGCAAGTTTTTTTGAATGAATACAGCATTTTAGTGCAAAGATTTCAGGACAACAAACCAGATCCAACCTACAAACTTGCTAATTATGTTTCGATGGAATCAATAAAAACTGCCATCATACAGAGCAAGTAAAAAAAGTGTTTTCGTTCAAGCAAGAAGTGGTAATGGCCTTGTGTTTCGACCCTAGCAGAATCGAAACATGACTTACCGAGTATGAGGCCCATAACATTTAAACAACGGGTCATTTTCAAAAGTTATTCCCTTTTTTTTTTTTTTTAATTAACTCGCTGACCACCAGTATAACAACCAAACTATACATAGTAGGATAAATACAATGCTTGCATTACTGTGCTGAAAGAAAAACAAAACAAAAAACGCGGCAAGAAAACAACAGTTTCGGAATAAAATGGTCCCTACTTATCAGAGAAGTGTGTACAGCTATCACTAAATTTTAAGTTTTTTTTTTACAACTTATACCATCTGATCCAGTTGGTTTAACTTGGGCTTTGTATCATGTAGATAGGCTTTATAAATAATGAATATCTTTTTAATGCTTCTGCTTGATTTGTGACTGCTTGTAAAATTTGATGTAATTCAGCCCCGGGCTGCCATTCATGCAAACAAATAAATAAATAAACCATTTATTATTATAAATGGCTGCTTCTGTGCGTAGACTAGTTATGGACTAGGCACTGGTTACCAGCCAAAATGTTATGTGGTATACATTTGTTTACAACTGGTTCTCTGCTAATTCAAGGTTAGAATGATACCGAGCCCCTGTTGCCAAGACTGAAAGAAAAACTATGCAAACAAATTATTTGCAACACTGACGACCTTCGTGTTACAGATTTATACGATACTTCTATACCTTCTGACAACACCAGGCACAGGCGTTCTTGAACATGCGCATCCACGGTGAGACTTTCAAATCTTGTTTCCAAGAGGGCGGCATCCATGCCCACTGCCATGTGAAGGTGCACCTCTCTGGGTGGGGCATGAGGGCTAGGTGCCGCCCATCTGGGGAGCAAAGGGCGGCTACGCCCAGTGGGGATCCGTTTGGGTTTAGTGGGTACTGGGTGGTTGGGTGCCCTTGGTCATCAACGTAGCGTATGGGGGCTAGGTGGTTCTGGGTGACTTCGTTTAGGAGGGCATCCGATGCAAACTTCATGTACCCTGGGTATTGTAAATGGAGAAAGGATAAGTATTTGGGTTTCAACTGCAAAACACATCTTTTGTCGATTGACACTAAATCTTTTTGTGAAAAAAAAATTAAATGTCACTGAGTTACGATGCATTTTTTAAGTGTTTGCGGCGATAAAAAGAGAAACAATTTGTGTGAAATCACATGGAACTGGGCATAATTCATAATCAAGAAAATAAATCCTTGAATTAAATTTAATTGTACATTAAAGCCCTAGCTCAGCATTGGTAAACTGACTGTAAATGCTGCAATTCGTTGCACAAATAAAGATATTTGTAATAAAACCAACCTGTGAAAATGTCAGCTCATTTCGTTGTTTCATTTGCGAGAAAACGGTAAAAATGCATTCAGCAATTTTGTACGCATTCTAATAGGCAGCATTTTCGTCTCACTGAGACAAAAACTCATTTTGGATCTTATTTCATTTACGATTTAAAAACGCTAACACTTCAGGCAGAAATATTTCAAGGAAAGTTTTCTACCATCATTATCTTTATACCATGTAAGGTATATGTAAATCTGTGAACATTCATGTTTTTTTCTTCTTTCCATTGTTGAGCTGGGGCTTTAACAAGAAGCTATACAAATTCTTTACTTCATTGTAGACTGTCCAATAACAAACAAATGGCATCATGACATTTACAGGAAATAAAGGAGACAATGTAACTAGTAAGAATGACAAATTTAATGCAGATCTTCATACCAAAGATTTCAATATGCAACAACTGCAATAAATTCCATGGAAAAAGGAACAGTAACAAAGTATTCATGAACATGACTAAATTCACAAAGAAAAAAAAAAGGAAAAAAATCATTTGGAGCAAAAACAGAAATAGAAGAACTTCATCAACTTTAACCACTTGGCACCGAGATTTCATGCACGGGATTAATTTGTTTCAAGAATATGGTTATCACAATAAAAATCATGACTAAACCTGATAAAGAAAGCAAACCTCATAAAATGCTCATAAAAGTTGGGTTCTCTTTCGAGTAAATATAGAACCTGATCACCGTGAATCGGCCGAACCCTTAGCCGTAAGCCACGGCTGATAATCATCCACAGCATGCTGGAACCTTGGACTTACCTCCAACATGCCGAATGCAATGATAAACAATCCTCGTTTGTACAAAAAAAGGATGAAGGTCTAGAATCAAAGATTACACAATAACCCCAGGAAAAAGGGAGATTTCGGGCATGAATTCCAGTGCCCTCTGTCCCTCTTTGTACAGGGGGAAATGAAGCGTTGCACAGTGAGTGCATGCCTGTGCACGCTACACAATAGAAAGTCCAGGTGTACAAGCGTTCCAGACATGTTAATATTCCAGGTGTATACAAAAGCAGATCTACAAGACTTCCATTTGTGTGTCCAAATAAGTTGTGCGAGCATACCATCTTCCGGCCTTAACGAGTTAAGAAGAAAAACGAAACAGAGAATATTTTACCTTCACCATGAGCCACCCATATGCCTAGGATAGACCCCTCCATGCCCTGAAGTAGGATGGAAGGGCTCTGGTCTATCTCTACACTGACGAACCGTGATTCAAACCTCTCGGATTTGTTGTGTGTGAGGAAAACGCCCTGCTTGGAAGAGGCTGAATCTGAGTGGGAGGAGAGCGTCAATCATTCCAAATGTATCAGAGGAAATAAGCAGATAATTTCAAGACCAACATTTACCAGGTATGGGGTTAACACATTAAGTACTCAGGCAGTGGCGATGCTACTGGATGAGGGCCAAGATAAAAAACCAACCGAAACACATGGGCAACATGAATATCAACTGGGTACAATCTCCATTGGGGATGTCAATGCTATTGTTTCACCGCTCCTTGATTTTGCACGAACACAGCAATGCTGGTTCAACAGCACGACGTCACAGGCGGGGGGGATTAAGTCGCATAACAACCCTTGGTATGTGCTATTCTCAGAAGAATCCTTTACTTATTTAATGGCCATAGTTGTTAGTTCTGTGCACACAGCGTTCGCTTAACTTCTTTTATTTCACAAACTTCTCTAGACAAAAGCATGTCTACACAGTGCTATTATGTTATTTCAGTCTGTCTTGTGGGATAACATTTTTTACTTCTTGCCCACTAGGCCCTAGACTTCAGAACTCAGATATTTTATTGCCCCCCTCACCTACAAAAACAAAAACAAAACAAAACAACACAAACAAACAAGCAAGCAAGAGAAGACAAAAAAAAATAAAAAATAAAAAATTCACTTCATCCTTATTTAATATCAAAGTAATGCTGTAACTGGGTTCTTTGTTACCTCCATTGATCTGTTCTTGTCCATGGTCCGGGGCCACCCAGCCCAGTAAGCCCATCAGCTGGCATCCGTTACAGACGCCCAATGAGAAGGTGTCACTGCGCGCCCTGAAGGCATCAAACTGAGCGCGCACAGTAGGGTTGAACAGAATAGCCGCAGCCCAGCCTGAAGAAACAAAATGAAGAACCAACAAATATCTTCAGACAGTTTTGTAAAGAAGCCATTTGCGAGTAAGATTTGAATAACGTCTGGTACAATGACTTGCTTAGTCATAAGTGACTGTTTAAATTGGAATTCCTCAGACCAGAGACAGTTGCCATGTTGCATGGTTTGGGGGGCAAGCTGGCATGGTTAAGTTAGAGACAGTGAACACCCACACACAATTCTGAATGAGTGTGTATGGCACATTTTCTTCCAGTACGCACTAATCCTCCCATCAGATTGCTTAACGGGAGTGTGGTAATAAACCACATCATACTCCCAGTAGGCTATTAGTATCATGCAT
The DNA here is from genome assembly GCA_911728455.2 of Marthasterias glacialis. Taxonomy (NCBI): domain Eukaryota; kingdom Metazoa; phylum Echinodermata; class Asteroidea; order Forcipulatida; family Asteriidae; genus Marthasterias; species Marthasterias glacialis. The sequence goes on from OU452228.1 coordinate 6,780,107, forward strand.
CATGCTCCATACGCGGACAGTGCAAAAAAACACTCTAATCATTGCACGTTGGACGTGCTGCTCATTAAGTTATTTCTTCAAATTATACTTTCATCACTTAAAACTGTACTTTTTCTAGTTGGCTAGAAGATAAATTCGTTATCACACTCACGCGCTCGTGGAATACGGAAAAGTATGGCGCGTCTGCATCCAATATCCCACTCGGCCTGCGGCCTCATGGGATATGGGACACAGAAAAGCCATATTTTTCCACATTCCACTCGCACTTGTACGATAACTAATAATGGTACCAGGCTTTGCCCATCTGGAGGTTGCTATACAAAAGCTTGCCAAGAGCCATGTGACACAGCAACACTGTCTTCAGTCTGGGGAATCCAATTGGAGTGTTTACTTGACACCAATCATGTCATTGTACCTGACATTACTCCAAATCTAACTTGCAAATGGCTCATTAATTCTTTATTCCAATTCCAACAGCGTTGTGTCTTGCTAAAACTATCCCCAATGTACTCAAAAACAGCGCTAAAATACGTTTCTTGCACCGAGTGTCTCAGCCCTTGCAGAATCCCATTTCTACATCTGGGTTAAGAGAAGCAATTATGGTTAAGTGCCTTGCCCAAGGACACAAGTGTCAGAACCGGAACTCAACCCTACACTTCCATGACTGGGCCATCAGAACTTGAGTACAATGCACCAGACCACTTGGGCACTCCACATTGTGGGAGATGAAACGTTATATGACATCAAGATACAAGACTTTTTGCACGGAGCTTCTCTTGTGCGAAATACAATTTTTATTACATAATCCACTTTTGCCTGCAGCCTCTTTTGAGTAAGATAAAAAAGGTTATTACAAAACTGAGATAAGTTTAAGCACTGATGCAATGGTTTGTATGTATAACTGACCTTTTGCAGAGCCACACACATCTGCATAGCTGAACCCGCCGACAAACACCACCCCTCGGAACTGGTCCAGCGTGGCCCTCCCCGAGGCGAGGTCCTGCATGTTGACATCCCAGACTTCAAATCCGGCGCTCATCAAGGAGGCAACCATCTCACGATCACCGTTACTACCCTCCTCACGAATCACCCCGACTTTGGGGCTGACGAAGCCTGGCTTGGCCATTTCTGTCAATAGGGAGATCAATTGGTACTGCCAGTCTTATATTAGCACAACCAAAATCAACTGCATTCATTCACTTTATAGAGAGGTTGCAGGAACCCGGGAAAAGTTCATTTCGCAGCTATGTTGGGTCCAGCCATGTACAAACTCAATGGCTGACGCATCGTCTGCTGAATGATTTCCAGCGTCTGTTTGCGAACACAGCATTAGAAAAAGGTCTCGGGTGACGTCACGTGAAACCTCTCTATAGGAGAACCAGAACAGATGTCCCAGACAGCTCAGTGGAAGAGCTAGTGGTATAACTGCCAAGCTTAAGGACCACTGACTGGGGTCACAGTAATTGGATGGGAGACCCAGAGATGCCAACATTTCAAATTTAAAAAGAGTAATTTGCCCTCACACAGAAATTCCCTTACAAATACATCACATTACAGAGCTACTTGTACACGAAGCCATCGTTGTATTCCAATAACCGAAGAAAACTAATCTCATAAAAGGTTTTATCCAGGCACACGCACACACTGCACACAACCACCGATGTATTTTGTAAACACTCCGTAAAACACGCGGTTCAAACAACCGCCCCATATAAACATAGTAGTAGCATTGGGGCGATTTGGTTTACTACTAGTACAACTGGCTGCCAACCTTCTTACACGCATTATCTTGGTAAAAATCGGGGAAACCAGACTATTATTCATTACGCCCAAATAGGCTCTTTCACTGATCGCTGTGGTTTTTATGCACACACCACTACATATGCGCTGTTTTATGCGCTAAAATTTGCACAATCAATAGTCTGATACCAAATATATTTTATTGATACGTGCTATGCAAATAAATAGGAGTCAAGACAACATGTTATAAAAAGTGTGCAGCGCGATCGGTCGATCGGTGCACAACAACATAAATACATTGGATTTTCATAAAATCGTAAAGAACGAAGCAAAGATCGTACAGTCGTAATTGGGATGAATAAATCATATATAAATTACGCCTAAATCGTATATGTTGGCATCTCTGGAGACCATTCCATATACATGTATAGCGGTGGTTGGTGGCTTGTCTGGGACATGATAGGGCTCCTTAACATCAAGCCTGCATGTTTTTGGATGGGATGTAAAACTGTAGGTCCTATGCATCGTGTCATGCACATGAAACACCCAGGACACTTATCGAGAAAGAGAAAGACCTGGTATGTTTCGATCGGCTGCATAATGCGCCCTCTCTCAGCATGTTTGGAAGTATAGTTTACGTGATGCGCATTTGAACATATGCATACGAAATTTGCACAATATAAATGAATAAAAAACAGTCCAATTTTTTAAAACAAGGAGAGAAAAAAAAATTAAAAATAGAGGGCGCTATTTCACCGATAGTTGGAGAAAATCTAACAAAGGGTGCCATTTTGTACCAACAACATGAACAACGTGCGACATAAAAAAAATGTATATCTCTGAGATACAAGCGTTACGGGATTTATTTAAGCAAGATTGGTTAAAACAACCCCCAAAACAGTTACAGAAATTTTACAAGGAATATAGGCAACAATTTCTATTTGTAACGAAATCAAGAAAGGGTGATAACTTTGCTTTTTGCAAGGTCTGTCGGTGTGACTTGCGGATCGACGTAAGGCGTTCCAATTTCTGACTTTTCAATCTTGGCAGGAATGTGCTAATACATAAGTTCTAGTGAGAACAAGTTCACACAGGGACTGCACTCTAGTCCTAGACAGCCAAGTCCATCAGCCTTGAGGTTGCTTGTTCAACTATCGCTTTAGTCAAGCCAAGTTTACCTGGCTCACCCAAATGTTCATTATTTTAAATCTGATCAGTTAAGTTCTAGTTGCCATCTTAAATCGTTAAACACTATAATGCCTCACCTTCATCAATTCTGTGCTGGTTAGGGTCAAAGGTCAATTTGTACGGGGGAGCCACGCGCTCGGAGAGTCCTGCCCTCTCTTCAGCGACACACTCTGGGTTGGTTTGGAAATTCTCCAAGCGGAAACTTGTCTCCTCCCAAGTGTCCCTCAAGATAGTCATCTTCTCTGTCAAGACGTTGGCGCCGTTGACAGAGAGACGGACCTGGGGAAAAAGAAAACGTAAATTTGGTGTATTTTGTCGCACACCCGACAAAGCAAGCACCAATAAAAGGATAAATATCAAAGAGATGGTGAAGAAAGGTTAAGGTTTTCAGATGTGAGAGGAAATGGTATTGCCATGTGAGTCAAAAGCTTCAGCCAACTTGACTTGACTTCAGCCAAGTTTTCTGATTATTCTACAAATTTTAAAGTCCAATTAGCTTTGGTCTGGCGCACATTAGATCCTTACCATGGAGTCCGGACCCTGTCCACAGGATTGACCAATCACGGAGCACGGTACACCCATCCCAGTAAACCTCTGGCAGACCATCTGGGCATGTTCAGTCGACACCTCCAACGCTAACCCTAACTCCTCCGCAAAGAGGGTCTCCAAATCTGAAGCTAGAAATCACCAAAGAGAAAATGACTCCCTAATTTCGGCTTTTAATTACTTTATCCCCATCATATTCACCAATTTGTGGTCCACAGAAGATGCCTAAATTAAACATTTCTACATCTAATTTTTACTTTGGAGCTTAAACTACTTTTAGGCATGTCAATTTCCCATTTTGAATTTTTTAATTGGAAAATAAATCGAAATGAAATGAATGATTGAATAGCAAACCATATTCAGCTGTTAATACAATACTTGATTGTCTAATAATGATAATTGGCGCTTCCAATAATTTGAACGTGCAATTTGACTCCCAAAATGGGGAGCATGGCGGCCAGTAGTTGCATGTGGCGTTGGTGCGCGGGGTCATCATGTGGATTGTAGTGTCTATAGTTAGGGCATCCACTCTAAAATGCAGGTCATGGGTTCAAATCCCTTTCAAGGATTGTAGTGTCTGGCAGTTAAGACATCAGGGGTGGATTGCAATCAAACAGTCTTCATAGCCAGCAGTCTAAGACCAGTCAGTTCTAGCCGGCTATCCGCCTTACATGGCCTTACTTAGCTTAGTCAGTCAGTCGTCAAGCCTGTCTCAATAAGCCGGTCTTAGATAAGTCAGTGAGGAGTAGTGAAATACGAACAAACATCCCTAAAGAAGTTTTGTTAGTTACGACGGCTGCCATTGTCCAGAGCATACTGACACTGACAATGGCTTTGAAAGTTAAACAAAGTTTGAATGCTAGGCGACGGCCTTCAGTCAAGCAGAGAAGTTGGCACTTGTCGAGTGTTACATGAACTGTAGAGAAATTCTGCAGTCACAACTAAGCAATTTGTGTCTAGTTGCCTTTCAAGAAAGCATGTAGAATTTATAAACAAGAGAACCGTCTAGTAATTTTAAATCATCAACAACTAACAGATGTAGAGCCATATTAAAAACAAAACAAAGACCGAGTACAGCCAGCTCAGCACAGGCTTAAGATTTAAGACCGATGATAATTATAGACTGTGCTATTGCATTCGGTCTATAATTAAAGACTGTCTGAGCGTGTCTCAAGTTAGCCGGCTAAGCGCATAGACCGGTTTAAGACCGCTTGTTGAAATCCAACCCTGCTCTACAATGCTGAAGGTCATGGGTTCAAATCCCATTCAAGGGGGCATTTGGATTTTTTTACTAATTTTCCGCAGGACTCTGAAAGTGCGGAGTTAAGATAGCGATTATCATACATTAGTGCAGGGCAAAACTTAAATCATATAAAACAAACCTTTGTTGTTGTTATCAATGTTGACCTCCATCCCACAATTCCCTGCAAAGGTCATCTCCAATAGGCAAGTGATAAGTCCACCATCGCTGACATCATGGCCACTTGTCAACAGACCCTCTGTAGGAATTCAACGGGGGGGTAGGTATACAATAATCGCTAATTTCAAAGTTAAAGTTCACAGACTCTAAAAACAAATGGCACATCAATCATAGACTATCACAGCACATCCATCATGGTCTTTTGACCATTTAAATCAATGTAACCAAAGTGAGGCTGAAGGGATTAATAGTCTGGCTCCTTCTTTTTAAGTATCCAGAAAATCAATAGTCATGATCCAGTAATTTTAGCATTGGGCTAGTAACCGCAAAATTTAACAAGTCCACCAATCCAGTGCTTTTTGAATGAATTTTCACTAATTTATTCAACAGCTTTTTTTCAGAACAAGCTTCATCGTTAACAAATTAAGATATACAAAGTTTGTGGTCATTGAAGCGGATTTTCTGAGCTACAATTCATGTGGACTAGTGGAGAGTCTCTTGACATTCAAACCCTGGTTAGAACGGACTCACCAGCTATGAGTTCTTGCATGATGTTCAATGCATGAGCCAGCATACTGGGGTTGTCCATGTCCGGCACCCTGTCACCAAGCTGCTTGTAGCACTGAGCTAGGGCCGATCCCCCTAGGCGCCTGTGACCACAGCTAAGGTCCACGAACAAGATGCTCCCTAAAAGAAAAATCCCAAATCCCAAATCAATACTCCATTCTCATAATCTGGACATAGACAAGGGAAAATAAAATGTTCAGTTAATATGCCCATTCGTTAACTACTTTTACCAACGGGATTTCCTAAATTGTCAAACGTTGAAATGTTGAAAACAACAATACAGTTCTTTTAAGAACCACGTTCAAGAACAGTTCCTGTGAAGAAACAGTCTGAAAAGGACAGGTGGCCCACCGACTCTTAACATCTTGATCGCTGCATTCTCATCATCTTCAAGACATAGTGACATTCTGATTCAATGGGTACATTCATTCATATGCATAATATAATAATAATAACTTGGGAGGCTTATCATCCTTACTGGCAGCTGAGAAGCTGAATTGCGAAGGACGCGGCTACACATGTTTGAGCTGCAGGCATTCAAGGGTGCCTTTGGCAGCCAGCCACATCAACCCATTATGACCACAGAGCACTGAAATCGAAAGCGATTGTTTTTTTCCGCAGGAAGGAAAACCGGATGGTCATGAGGAAAAAAAACCCTTGTGGCACAGGAGAGATCCAACGCACAACTCTGGCCCTAGCCGGGAATCGAACCAGGGATACATTGGTGAGAGACAAGCGCTTTACACACAAACCACCCATGCCACCATGCATAAACAACCTACTAATAATTCACACTCACCACAGCCGTTCGGACACTTCAGGTCAGGGGTGACAGTGGAGCTAATGTCTGGGCAACCAACATATGCTGAGATAACAAGAGCACCTGCATATCAATCAAATACAAAATATCATCAATATACACCACGTAACATGTGATATCACTTCTTTACAAAAGAGCTACAGAGCCTACTTCATGTAGGCACATATTGCACACAGCTCAATGTAAGAAAACAAAAAAAAATTATGGACATTGCAACATTTAATTTTTTTAAAAAACTTTTGATATAATGTGAGGGGGCGCATCATTATACTTGATAGATACTTGATAGATAAAGAATATTATTTGTATTTTTTTGCCCATACACCGATGTGTGTCAAGTATTGTATAATCAGTACTTTCAAATCCCACCAGAGGAATATGCCTGTGGATTTTTTTTCACAGAACTCGGAAAAGTACCGAGTATAAAGTGATTAACACACATCGGTGTATGGGCAAAAACACACTTAATATCAACTTGTGCAGCTGTTACTTTCACAATTCTCGATTTTATGTTGTCATTATGATACAAAATGTAAATTTTCTCACATGCCCAGCCACAAAATTTGAACTAAATCAAAGACTGTTAAAATGGTGCCTTGTTCTGGATTTTAAAACACATAGAAAGGCTTAGTCATGAGACAGTCCCTGTTATTTTTTAAGCAAGATTTGACAACATTCTTTGAAAACGTCATGCATTGAATGCCTGGCCGACAGCCTCAGCCTACCAACCTTGGTTTGACATTCATTTGAGAAGTTGATAAGCTGTCTGAACAATGATAAAAGTCTTTATCAACCACTGTTGCTATAATCAGTGGCGTAACTAAGTGGGGGCATGGGGGGGCACGTGCCCCCCCCCCAACTGAGGTCTGTGCCCCCCCCCCCCCCCCCCCCCCCCCCGGGTGCCCCCCATTTGAAATCTGGACTTTTGAGATTAAAAATTACCAGAATAAAATGTTACATTTTATGAGCTTTTATGTAGTAATTTCAATGTTTTGTTTTACCTCAACACGTCAGAAAACCGCTTAAAAGGGGCTTGTTTAGGCATTACAAACAGATACTACGGTTGTAAATGGCCAAAAGTGCCCCCCTAGGAAAAAGGGTGCCCCTCAAAAATTTTACCCTGATTACGGCGCTGGCTATCATGGCCGAGCGATCTACCGCATCAGACTCAAATTCTGGTGGCTTAGTCAACAGGGTGTGGATTCGAAGCCCAGTCATGACTCGAGTCCTTGGTAAAACCCTTCTCTTCCCCAAGAAGTAAATGAGTATCATGATGGTAGAGACTACTGATGTGAATAATTATCAAGCTGTGCACCCGTTTGACTGCTGGTGCTGCATACTCCTAAGGAGTTTCAGGAATGCTTCAGGCCTGCCGAACAGGGGGTAGTAACAGCTAAGGTGTCTTGAAACTTGGTTTAAAAGCACCTAATAAATGCAGACTATAAGACACATTTCTCATTTCTCACCTGGAGCTTTGACCGTTTCTTTGCCAACGCGAGCGGCCATGCTTAAAGAATCCTTCCCACCATCGACCGCTATCCCCAGCTCCTTCATTGCGTCACACATGGCCGCGCACGCATCAAACAAGGCAGCGCCCTCGCCTGGCAGCTTGGCAGGCCACATCCAGTTGCCACTACATTTGACATCCTAGTAACAACAAAGGACGGGTAAGAGATGAAAAGCAACTTTTTAATTCGAGAGGTTACCAAGTTTAAATCTGGTTCTTTCAAGGGTATATCGGAAGGTTTGAATAATAAGGCAGGCCGGGAATTACATGGAGGTCATGGCCTCTGTTGCCTTAGTATTGGCCTTGGTGCCCCTTCAAAAAACTCCCTTAGACTTCCCATTTCCACAGAAAATGCCCTTTGCAAGATGAAACTGGTCTTGCCCATTCAAAGATGAAATTCCCAGCCTGAAAAGGCTATGTATTTATTCCCTTGACGATCCTCTTACGTCTTCCCTGGCAGAAGATCTTTCAAAAAAACAAAAAAAAAGATGAAAAAACGCAGACCTGAACCAACTTTAAAAACAGAAGCCTGAAAGGCCTACCTTCAGCGAGGACACTCTGGCAAAGACAAGGTTGGTCAGAGCTTCAGCAACGGACATCCTGGCACCACAGGCTGGATCTATCAGACCCTTGACTGGCTGCTCACCGATGGAGGTAGCCGAGCCAACCGTATCAAAATGAGTGAGTGCAGTGACGGCGACATCAGCTAGCGGGGTGTGGAGGGGGCCGACACACTGCTGCTGGGCTACAAGACCAGTCACTGATCGATCAACCTGTATGGGTACAAAGGTAACACCACTTTTATATACAGGCTGCACTTAAGTATGTAGAGCCTGCAGCAAGTTTTCTTGCGATAAAATTGGAAAACAACGCATACGGATTGTTTGTGTCATGTGTTGTGTGTTCCTATGTCCCTACAACATCAATAGAGGATATGCACAGCCGTTTTCCTACAGTAAACTTACAGCCGTTTTGACCTCATTGAGGGCGCTGTTGTACATATCTCTATGGGAGGCATGATGTCAGACGCATAAGGTTTATAACTTGATCAGGGAAACAGGTAACTTTGCGTCTTTTTCTTATTTTTTTTTTTTTATATTTTTTATAACCCATACACCGATGTGCATTAAGTGAATACTCAGTACTTTCCCGATTCCTGTGAAAAAAAATCTCATATTACTCCGGTGAGATTCGAAACCCTGACCTTTGCCCTAGTAGCTAGAGGCAGTTCGAATCCCATATAGCCTAGGTCTTGGGTTTGAATCCCACCTAAGTAATATGCCTCTGGATTTTTTTTTGCTGGACTGGGGAAAGTACCGAGTATACAATGCTTGTTAAAAAAAAACTATTCTTTATCCCGCATGCAAATTTCACATAATTCAAATCGCCTATTTCTTGTTGTATTCGAGTGTTTTCCAAGGTACATAACAGACCTTTTGCACTAGATCTTGCATGATTATACAATGATATACTGTTTTAGACCACTGCAATCCATGTTACCTTTGATCCTCAACTCCCTCGATATCAAATTGTTTTGACATAAACAACCGCTGGTGACCAAAGTGTTTCATCATTCATGCATGCGTTCAGAAGCCAATTTGACAAACTCTAACCCAAAGATTTCATTTTACAGTAAAAATAAGTAAGGATAACTTTCTAATTTCTTTGATTCCCTTTCATGTCAATATCAGTCAATAAATGGCCAAGTTCTCCAACTTTTTTTCCCGAGTGTGATCTGTAAACACCAAGACTGTTGTTGAAGCATTAAAGGCCTATGAAACAGGATTTTTTATCTCTAGAAACAACTCTACATTCATTCTGATAAAATAGTTCCACATTTTGATTGCCAAATTTGGGGTGTTTTGACCCTTTTTTTCTGGATTTTGTTTTTTTTGCAAATTGAACTTTGCATATTTATGAGCAAGTGTGTGATGTCATCGAAGGCAAGCTGCAACATCATGGTTGGTTTGTGCACAAAAAATTACAGATTTTTTGTCTGTTTTTCAAATGGCTACTCCACTAATATTTGGTTGTTGTCTTATTGATGAGTGTTTAAACTTGTCAGAATATATTTTGGGGTGACCGCTGTTTTCTTTTGCGGATCTTGATTTTGTACTTTTTTAATGCTGCTGTGAGACTTTGTTCCTGTTATGAGTCACACAACAGAGCCCTCATGTGTCCAGTTTAAGACAGGTCATTTTTGAAAATTCAATTAGTACATTAAACCTTAATTTTAGTACAAAAATTACTTTTTCATTTTCCTTAAACTGTCCTTAAGCATGGATATTTGATAAAAAATGTATTTGAAAAAAAAATTCCTCTTCATAGGCCCTTCAAACAACAAAGTCACTTTGACAGTTCTTCTGACTGCTATTTTTTCCTTTCTGGGAAATAAGTTCACAAACAAGTGTCATTAAAGCTGTGTACATTTTTGTCAATGTATTGTCTTGGATTGCCCGTCAGTCTCTTCAATCTTTCCTTATCAGCTGACCTTGTTAGTGAGGTAGCGCTTGCTGGCGACAGACGGCAGACGTAGAACACGATTAACGGCCTCTTTGACGGTGAGACTTGCCGGCAGGTCAAGAGGCTTGAGTTTGGGCTTGACACGGTCCATGTTGAATACCTACAGGTTGGTATGAAAAGAACCAAGACCAATAAGATCGATTAGTTTCAATCTGAAAGCCCAGTGATTCTAAAGTTCACACCAGTACCCCGGGGTTGACAAATCCTATAGCCCGATGCACGGGACACACAAAACCTGGCTTCAGGCTGCTGCTTTTTGTTAGCGGCCAAGACCGACAAACAACCCTTATGATCATCATCGGGTACAAATAAAACTGATAAAGGAAGTAATTAAGCCTGTAATGGTTACACGGTTAACCGACCGATCGTCCGGTTACACGTTTACAATTTTAGTTCGGATAACCATAAAAAACTTCACTTGAGAGTGACGCGAAACGCAGCCCACTTTGCGATCATGATTTTAACCAGGCCTCGAACTTAACCGAGGCCACCGAGGCCATTGACCTTATGCCCTGCCGAGTTGGCCAGGTGCCCCTCCAGAAATATTGCACTGTCACTACCAACTTGGCCAGCATGCCCTCTTTGAGAAATGTCCAATTTCTCTGATTTGGCCTGCCACAGCCTGCCCCTGTTTCTCTTAAGATCGAGGCCTGTTTTAACAACGCACAAAACACAATCGAGCAACGCACATGCAGTCACATCATTTCCAATCATTTACAGGCTGACAGTCTTCATTACCTCGCTACTTTGCATTCTACGTGAGAGGGCACTTTCAGATCAACTTGATAGAATGGGCGCATACGCCCTCTGTTGGTGAAACATACCAGGGCATTATGCCATAGCATACCAGAACGCCTTGATCTAAGACTGCACTTGTCTGCGCATGCTCAGGAAAAAAGGTTTTCCCCAAAAATGTTGCTTATTTTGATTGCCGTAAAACTTACACAAAATCCCTGACAATTTGCTAAGATTTTCTCAGGTTTGTCTGTAGGGTGTGTTAACTGAAAACTAGTGGAATGGATTTACTCTCTAAAAACAAGGGTGCGCTTTTTCTCTTTCCTTTAAAATATGGCAGAAGTGTGATAAAATCATGGAGTAATACAGAGGAACTAGAGGGAGCACTCGCAATGTCACACACGGAACTCCGCTGACCCATCATGGGCGAAAAATCCCTATGGCTCAATTGCATACGAATGTCCACTTAGAAAAAGTTTGCTGTGTAAACTGAGGAGTGACCAGTGTAATATAATTGGTCAGCGCCATTTTCTCATTGGTCAAAAATGATTCTTGTCGGGCCGTGTCGCATGGTTTTGTACGCCCTCTAGTTCTTACATATATGACTTTATGGATAAAATGTAGATGGGCAGGTCATCTAGCGAGAATCTTGAACATTTCAGTGAACCATACAATCGACAGAATGGCAACAGCAAACAGGCAAATGTAAAATTTCCCAAATGACCAGTGTAATATCTTGCCTGCCAGAAAGGCCCTGGAATGTACAAGGTCACTCCTTTTGTGAACAAGACTGGCTAGAGATAGAGACGAATGGAAACTTGTCCTACAGATTATATTAATTACCATGATGAAATGTTACACACACAAAAAACATGAAAGTCTGACATGGCAAAGCCTTGGACTAAGGTCTTTGTGTGACCTTTGACTTCCCACAATGCTTCTCACCTTCCTGGGCATTGACCCCAAGACCCACTCCAGGTCAAGGTCAACAGGGTACGAACATGACCTCTTCTTCTTATTGGCAGACTCGCCGTTGAGGGCGCCATTTTCCACACATTCCTCCTCTTCTTGTTCAAGCCGTATCTGAGGAAATGGAAACAAAATTCTAATCTTGCGCCATTCACCAGTAAATGCTGATTCACCCAAAATCAAGCAATTTGACATATCTGCCAATAATTATCAAGATATTTTTCTAAAGTTTAGTATTACTAAACTTAAAAAAAAATTCATTACTGTAAATGAAAAATATCCACGATAAAAACATGACAGGTCCATTAAGGTTCTTACTTTACCATCCCCAGTAATGTCACCCACAAATGACACTGGGCATTTTTCCCTCTGGCAGATGTCACTGAGGATGCCCTCTGCCTCCCCTGGAATGAGAATGGCATTGCTCTCCTGGTACTCGGCGCCCCATAGCTCCATTGTGTTGATAGTTGGATCTCCCAACTGGAACTCTTTGGCACGGATCAGGGCACCGGCTGGCTCAGATATCTCCTTCAACACATTGCCTATGGACCAAACACACATTAAAAAAAAATATTTAAGTCAAAAATATTTCAGCATGAAGAATACAGAAACGGGAAAACTATTCATATTCATTCACCCAAAATTTGATGAAAAAAATTAAATTTGAAATATACGCAAGCTGGGTTGCCCATGCAAACAAACAAAAATAGTCAGGGTTACTTAGAAAATTTGCAGTGCAAAGACATGTTGAGGATCTAACTACGCACGCGTTACCTAAAATGCACACTGACCGCACAGTAACTCATAGGTAATTTGACTCCCAAAATGGCGTAAACAAGATTTATCGTGGGTGATCATGTCAGGCGAGTTGCTTCAGAACACCCCTTGCCATTGACAGCACACACAACTGTCCACGGTTTACAGTCTAAGGCTGTGTCCAAATCGGCACCGTTTTCATGGAGGGACGAATGAGACCAAATCACCAACTTTGGCAAACCGTTTTTTTGTACAAATTCTTGATGTACAAGACCTATTCACTGCTGTTAACATTTTCAGCAAGATTCAGGACCCAACACGCAATAGTTTTGGAATTACACCAATTAGCATGACTGACGAATCACTAGATTTGACATTTTGCATTTTCACAAACCGACAATTCTGTTGACCTGTTTAAGTTTAGCATTTTCCAAAGTGATGAATCTCAACATGCATTGGTTTGTCCGCAATGCTCTGCGTGCACGTCTCATTTTTCGTTTTCACAAAGTGACAAATGTGTTTAGTAATTAATAACTCATCAAAACAGTTGTAAACATATTGACAGTTCTGTATGATTGGAGCTATATTTTGGTTGCAAAACTTCAAAGAAAAGAAATATAGTAAGCAGTCTCCGAAACAGCAGTTTAAAAAATAGTCCAACTTCAAAAGTGATTTTCTCTAAACAGATTCATGGTGCAGTGGCTATGGCTGGAACGCCAACAATTCTTATTCTTCATCATTGTTCATTGCAGCCAACCAACATAGCCTTAGCCAAAGTCAGCCGCAGCCTAACTTACCATTTCCACCAGCACCCTGGTCATGGATGCTACATATAGGATTCCTGGGACCCATCTCGATGCACGCACGGATAACCCTGTTCATTTTCTGCTCCATCTCGGCGTCCCCTCGCTGCACGGCTCCAAAGTCAAGCTCCTCTGTATTGTCCCCCTGGACCTGAATAGAAGAGGCCGCACCCCCACCGACCCCAATGCGGTACACAGGGCCCCCGAGCTTTACCACTTTCATTCCTGGGGAGGGAGAGAAAACGTTTTGTAAAAGGGAACTGCTATTACGCACCATTTTATTTTTATTTTTCTCCTGATTAGAGCAATCTGATCTAGATAGCACATTCTAACTCTATAAAATCGAATTTCTGTGATTTTATTGTTATTCTTATTATTAATTTCTGGTAATGAAACTTAGGATGCCTCAAAAGCGAGCTTAATCACTGTAGCTCAGAAGCCTGAGGAAACCTGTACATAAGGATGCTTGCTATCTGAACCAGAAACCATGATAAGTGTTCTGGGTTCTTTTACGTGCACTACCCATCCTAGTACACGGGACCTACGGCTTAACGTCCCATCTAAAGGACAAAGCAATTATGGTTAAGTGTCTTGCTCAAGGACACAAGTGTCCCAACTGGCCAGGCCGGGATTCAAATCCACATTCTGTAAACTACAGAACTTAAGTTCGGCGGACTAGACCGCTCTGCCACGACATTCAACGAGTGTTATATTGGTGTTAGCAAAAAAAATCTTAATCATTTTGTTTCATCCCTAACCCACGTGTGATAAAGCACTTTGTACTTCCACAGTCCTGTGGAAAAAAATCCACAGGCCTACGACTCGGGTGGGATTCGAACCCATGACCCCTGCATTCCAGACCAGATATCTTAACCACTAGACCACCGAGGCCAATTCAAATTATCTAATAGAGGGTATGCACAGCCGTTTTCCTACAGTAAACTTACGGCCGTTTTGACCTTCTTGAGGGCGCTGTTGTACATATCTCTAAGGGACTCATGACGTCAGGCGCATAAGGCCTATTAGCAGGGGGTGTCGCCACATTCTATAATCAAAATATGTGTCTCAAACTGCAATACGCTGTACCTCTCTGTACACAAAACCCAATAGTGAGAGACGTGCTTGTGTGCTTGTAAATTGTCCAAGATACAATGTTATTGCCTCATCAAGTTACAACATTTTTGACGCAATTTTGTATATTATTGGGGCAGACCAAAGTATTGTCCACACCTGCCTTCACTCACCTGTTTCTGGGATTTGTTTGGTCACATGACCACTCTCCAACGAGCCCATGCCACCGCTGAACATGATTGGCTTAACCCACTCTCGTCTCTCAGCATCACCGACTACCATGCCGAACGACCGGGCAAAACCGGTCAGCACCGGTTCCCCAAACTTGTTGCCGTAGTCTGATGCCCCATTGCTTGCCTGGACAGCCACCTGCAGAGCAGACGCCATGTTGGTTGGGTACTCGAATGATGTCTCTTCCCACGGCAGATCATACTCTGAACGTGTTAAACAGAAAATATACATTTTACCTCTGATACACAATACAGGGTACCACTTTGCATCCGTCGCGTTAGCAGTTTTTCTCACTGGTTGTAACTTTTTTTTGAAGTACCTGAAACCACCCAAAAGTGTTTCAACATGTGAACAGACATGCAGGCTTATACTATAAATAATCTGAGTAGATTCCGTTGATGATTTTTAAAGTTTTTTTTTAAATTACCCTCAAAATTTTATTAACCCTTACCATGGAGCTAAAAAACAGTCCCTAAGTCCCTATTCCATCAACTCTAACAGCAGGTTTTGTTGGGTTGTGTTGGACTGGGTACTGCATGAGTAAACTGATCATGCTTTACATGGGTTCAGGCATACCACCATAATCAGAGTACCACAGTTTGGGTGTTGAGTTACCCATATGGTGTTGGAATTAGTTAGAGTGGGGAAGGATCCTAGTAAATCACTCAAGGGAGTTTGGATTTTTTGTCCATTTTTTTAATATAATTTGAGAGTATTTAAAACTTAATATTTCTGATCAACTCAAATTATTTTCAGTATAAGCCTGCATGTCCATTCACATGTTGAAACACTTTTGGGTGGTTTCAGGTATTTAAAATAAAGTTACAACCATTGGAAAAAAAACTGCTAATATAGACTGAATAAGTCTCACATGTATTCAAACATTTTGGGGACCAGTTGGTCCCACGCACATTGCCTTAAACATGTGAAGGAAAAAATATCGCGCACTTTAGCGCTTTAATTTTGGAATACGTGCAAGACTTGCCTGGTCTATTGAAATACACACATATATACCCATGACACGAAGGAGATCAATCTTCTTTTAGTTGTAGTGCTTGTTCAAATAAAAACAGCGGCTTTTTCACATTTAGATTCTGGTCTTGTGAACAAATTTCTGGTCCAGTGAAAACTTTGAGCTACCAACCCCAGGTCTTGTGGATATTTCTCCCCCAATCTCGTGTTCTGCCCGTACCAATATTTCCCCTAGCTAATGAACTAAAACAAAGTGGTGAAAATTTAAACTGATGACTGAAGCAAACTTGACTCAGTCTGCAAACTTACACGATTGCAACGCTCACAAAAATGCGCGACGATTCTAACCACACATCCAAGTTGTGAGCTCTTGATACATGGAGGTCAAGGAAATAGCTCATATATTAACGTGTTTTTTTTTCAATTAGTATTTCATTTGCTTTCCTTTATGGCAAGTCTTGACAGCGAGATGGTAATATTGGCAAAACATGAGCGAGGTGGTCACTGAAAGTAGCCAGGGTGGGCCGCCCCATGTTTGCATGGACAGAGGGGGGGGGGGGGGGTGGAAACACTGCCTCTTATAACCAGAAATGTGCCACGGAAACACAACCCTGCTCTTTAATACACAGGTCTCACTGTTTGCTTTTTATGGGTTTTGTTGTTGTTGTTTGTTCCGAGAAGCACTTTACCAGGAATGTGTAGGTTCCCAAAGCAATATCCTGCCGTTCCTGCAACAACATGAGCACCCCGTCCTGCAGCTTGTACATCACGGATACGACCGCCGGTCCCAGTAGTTGCACCGCTGAAGGGAGCCACCCCTGTAGAAGAATTAGTACAAGATTTCACAAGGGGTTAGGTCAACTGACAAGTAACTATTTCAAATCCAGTGCATCTCAACGATGTCTAGCCAATATTAAAAACATAGTACATGATTGGTAAAAAAAAAACTGATCAAAGCAAAAGTTTCCTTTTTATAAAGTGCATACCAGTACCAATCCTCCAGAGAAATAATTCCATAATGAAGCAATAATGGTTATGTGTCTTGGTTACGAAAACAAGTGTCAATTATATCCCAAAATTTTGTCAGATTAAAAAAAAAATGGAAAACTGTGTCATTTATTTTGTAGGCGTGTCGTGGCCGAGCGGTTTAGAGCACCGGACTCGGTGTTTCTCGTCAGCAGAGTGTGGGTTCGAGTTCCAGTCTAGACACTTGTGTCCTTAATGCACGTAAAAGAAAAACACAGTACACTTATCATAAAGAGAAGGGGGTTGTCCCAGTGTTTCTGGCAAGGTCTGGCAGCAATGTGCGCCACCTCACCTTGTATCCCTTTCAAGGTGTTGTATTTTGGTTGCTTCGTCTCATATCGTAACAATGTCCACCAGATTAGATTTAATTCGGCGCCAGGAGGGTCATTTATGATGGGCATGGTGCATTATAAATGTACACATTTATTATTATTATTAAACAAAAACTTTTTGTAAGAGCATGCATGATATTTGGCATTTAAAACCCTGGTGTCAACCACATGCTGATAAAATTCAGCAGGTACTACCAAATATGGCCATTACTTTTTTTTCAATGGGCTAAAAAAGCCAAGATTCCATGTAAACCTCACCCCTGGTATACCCCACAAGCCTGTAAACTTTCATTGGCCAGACCCTAAACATTGCAGAGTAAGGAGTGTTGAAAGACAGCAGCCACCTGTCTCCGTGCAGTAATTGATTGACCCTCGTGCTAAGGGTCGTTGGCACAAGGCGGTATGTACTTTGTGAAAACAACTTGCTGCCGCACACTGATCGTAAATAACAAAAGTCTAAGTCTTGACTGGCACTCGTATTCACCCACATGGTCATTTAGTGTAGCTTTGGGCTTGCATAGGGGGGTTATTGACCTAAAAGACAGGGTGTTGATAAAAAAATCAGCTTGTGGATCAACCTCGTAAAATTGTGGAGGACCCAAGGGTTTTAAAAAAAAGTCAGGCAATTTTATTGAGGGCTGACCTACATGTTCATAACGCTACAGGCCTGGATATAATTTTTCAGACTATTATATAACAATTTTGCTGATTGCAAAAAGAAAAAAAAGGTAATCAGATTAAAGTAGGGGAATCATTCGTATCATTCCTGGGTAAGAGCTCGGAATTAATCTCAACAACTTTGTTCTGCAGTATTTGTACTTAAACAAACTTAGAAGTCACTCAGTTTAAATGGCCTTTGATGAACAATGAACATTATTTAATGTTCGTCACCATCGAGGCAAAAAAGATCAGACAGATATGTTCCGGTTTGCTGTACAACAGTAGGGCGAATGTATTATTTGTGTTTTTTCACCCATACACCGATATATGTTAAGCACTGTAAATATTCGGTACTTTTCCCCGCGTCCCCGTGAAAAAAAATCCACAGGCATTGCTCTAGAATGGCGGGGGTCGTGGGTTCAAATCCCACTCCAGGAATGTGCCTGTGGATTTGTTCACAGAAGCCAGATTTCATGCAGTGATTTTATTCTGTTACAATGCAAGAACAAAATGCATTACATTTCTGTTTATGTATCGCACACATAGATCCTTGTCATTTGAAAAACAAATCGCAATAAACACAAAATAGACACGGAAACTCGACCACCCCACACTCTGAAAATTCTAAAACCCCTTCTAAACAACGTGGATGACTCCATGTAGACACCAACCTTGTCCGCCATGACACCACCTTGCCTCCTTTGGACAAACCGGCGGGGAACGACTATTTTGGGAATGACACTGCAAAGTGTCCTATAATTATCTATATTGGACAATATTAAATTTGACTACAATATTAAATTTTGGAGAGTTGTGACAGTCAACATGGCAAAATAAAGGATCACAGAAGGCGCCTCTTCTACCATTTAAAAGGATCTGAGTGTGTGGTATATTAAAACAAAATCAAGGCTTTTTTTCACCAGGCAGTCATAAAAAAAGTCTGAATTCAGATGAGTGTCTAAAATTTCTCATCCCTTAGAAAGCAAGAAAACTTAATTCTATTGAATAAATCTCACCGGTTGGGAAATTGTGAGTTTCTGCAGTAAATATGATGTGCCTTTCTGCTTCCTGCTTGTTGAATGATGAGGAACCAACACCTGGGGTCTCTGGAACTAGCGTCTCAACTTTGTATCCCTTAATTGCGCTGCCAAAACAAAAAATATAATCATCATTGCTTTTTGGAAGTGTAAATTAATAGACCAATCCATTAAGCCCCCCCCCCCCTACTAATTTATTGACCAATCACAGCTTTGACAACCCAACTTAAAGTCCGACAAAAGTCCGACATGTTAAAATCCCATATAAAAAGTAAACTAACCGCCGCCATTGTTCTGACACACAACAGCACACACAACTGTACCAATTTTTGATTGTTTTCATATTTCTGTTGGTGCAAATCCCATAGCAGTGGTCCCTGTACAGTCTTGTAAAAGTGATTTATGAGTGTTCCTGTCTGCATTGTTCTTTGAACTCAAGGCAATGCTCAAAAGGCCATGAAACTTGAAAAATTCATCTAGTGCAGTCGACTATGGTAAGGAAGAGGGGGTATGAGTGCAGTCAACTATGGTAAGGAAGAGGGTATATGAAGAAGAGGGGGTCTGAGTGTAGTCGACTATGGTAAGGAAGAAGGGGTATGAGTCCAATCAACTATGGTAAGGAAGAGGGGGTATGAGTGCAGTTGACTATGGTAAGGAAGAGGGGGTATGAGTGCAGTTGACTATGGTAAGGAAGAGGGGGTATGAGTGTAGTCAACTATGGTAAGGAAGAGGGGTCTGAGTGCAGTCGACTATAGTAAGGAAGAGGGGATATGAAGGCAGTCGACTATGGTAAGGAAGAAGGGGTATGAGTGCAGTTGACTATGGTAAGGAAGAGGGGGTATGAATGCAGTTGACTATGGTAAGGAAGAGGGGGTATGAATGCAGTTGACTATGGTAAGGAAGAGGGGGTATGAGTGTAGTCGACTATGGTAAGGAAGAAGGGGTATGAGTCCAATCAACTATGGTAAGGAAGAGGGGGTATGAGTGCAGTTGACTATGGTAAGGAAGAGGGGGTATGAGTGCAATCAACTATGGTAAGGAAGAGGGTGGTATAAGTGCAGTTGACTATGGTAAGGAAGAGGGGGTATGAGTGCAGTCGACTATGGTAAGGAAGAGGGGGTATGAGTGCAGTTGACTATGGTAAGGAAGAGGGGGTATGAGTGCAGTTGACTATGGTAAGGAAGAGGGGGTATGAGTGCAATCAACTATGGTAAGGAAGAGGGGGTATGAGTGCAGTTGACTATGGTAAGGAAGAGGGGGTATGAGTGTAGTCGACTATGGTAAGGAAGAAGGGGTATGAGTCCAATCAACTATGGTAAGGAATAGGGGGTATGAGTGCAGTTGACTATGGTAAGGAAGAGGGGGTATGAGTGCAATCAACTATGGTAAGGAAGAGGGGGTATAAGTGCAGTTGACTATGGTAAGGAAGAGGGGGTATGAGTGCAGTCGACTATGGTAAGGAAGAGGGGGTATGAGTGCAGTCGACTATGGTAAGGAAGAAGGGGTATGAGTGCAGTTGACTATGGTAAGGAAGAGGGGGTATGAATGCAGTTAACTATGGTAAGGAAGAGGGGGTATGAGTGTAGTCGACTATGGTAAGGAAGAAGGGGTATGAGTGTAGTCGACTATGGTAAGGAAGAAGGGGGTATGAGTGCAGTTGACTATGGTAAGGAAGAGGGGGTATAAGTGCAGTCAACTATGGTAAGGAAGAGGGGGTATGAGTGCAGTCAACTATGGTAAGGAAGAGGGGGTATGAGTGCAGTCGACTATGGTAAGGAAGAGGGGGTATGAGTGCAGTTGACTATGGTAAGGAAGAGGGGGCATGAGTGCAGTTGACTATGGTAAGGAAGAGGGGGTATGAATGCAGTTGACTATGGTAAGGAAGAGGGGGTATGAGTGCAGTTGACTATGGTAAGGAAGAGGGGGTATGAATGCAGTCAACTATGGCAAGGAAGAAGGGGTAAGAAAGGGGAAGGGGGACACGCACAGTCTACTAAAGTCACCTATGATAAGCAAAGGGTTAAGAAACCAGAGGCAGCTGTGGCTAACACCACCCATCTCCACTTGTTTCAGTCTTTATTACCTGCTATTGTCTGAGAACTTGATGACGTTGTTTGGGTTGCTGGCTTCTTGAGTTCCCATTACCATTTTAAAGAGGGACAGTGGATGTTCCTCCTTGTCAATGACCATACGTCCCTTGAAGAACCAATGTCTGCTGTGCTCACTGCAATAGATGGGAGGACGCATTATGTTCATGTATTGAAATAAATCTTGGGCTGTTACGATCAACCCTCCTACTTCCTGACCATAGGTTATAGATGTCAATGTGAATACATTATAAAGTGGTTACCACTAAGAGAGTAACAGAAAGAAAAGTGCTTGGGATTACACAGTAGAGACAGGGTACCCAACCAATAACCAACCCGAAGTAGAAGACATAGTAATAATACTCACTTCTTAAATAGTGTTTTTCACACCAGAAGGGCATCCCAACGCATTCTGTATTTTTTCTACAGGTATGCAGAGCTATGTTTGGAATTACAAGACCCTTTTTGCATGTATATTTATACATTTATCACCTTGTATTGGTTTAAAAGGTGCTGTGGTGCAAACAGCGGATGGATGACGCCTAGGTACAAAGGTACAAAAGTACAAAGGTACAAAGATACAAAGGTACAAAGGTACAAAGGTACAAAGGTACAAAGATACAAAGGTACAAAGGTACCAGGGTACCAGGGTACAAGGGTACCAGGGTACAAGGGTACAAAGGTATAAAGGTACAAAGGTACAGTCAAGATGACCAGGCTTTATCTTATGTCAAAACTTTCCAAATTTTAAAGACATTTATAATGTATGTCCATGCTGGCATTGCAGTTACTCAATTTCAACATCTGCCTTTTCAAAAGGAAAATTCCCTGGGGATGTTTCCTGCCATGATCCATGCACTTTGTCTGGTTCCTAATAACCACCCATTAAGGCAAACCCTGGTTTGAAAATCACCAGTCTGTATTTGTTGACTCGAGCCTCATTCTAGTTTGTGTTATTCAAATAAAGGACAGACAAGATGGCTGCTGTGAATGGTGCTTTACCTGTTGGACTGTGCCAGGTCAAAGCACTCCACGCTGGTTGGGTTACGCTTTGCCCTCTTCTGGAAAAGTTCAGTGTAGTATTCTAAATCCCAGTCATCAAAAGCCAGCCCTGGAAAAAAAAGAAACATTATTTCAGTTTCAGTTACATTTATTTCCATCCTGTCACAACAAATTGAAACAATATGTCTGTACAACATGTACAACGTAATAATGAATAGAATAGACTTAGGTTTGAACAGGCAAAGGATGAGAACAGTATGGAGGCCGATTTAGATAGGCCGAGGCTTGTAGTAATCAGCCTGTGGACAAAGTCAAAACAAACGGACAGAGATGAACAATACAACTAACAAACAATAACGCTTAAATAGCTACAATGAAATGAAAAAGGTTTTTTTGAGAGCCAACAAATGATGTAACCTCGAAAAGCAGTCAATGGATAGATTATAATGTGGGCGGGGCGGGATCTAGTCTTGGCTCAAGCTGTCAGTGATCGAAAGTGGAATTCGTACTAGCGTGCCCTCTTAGGGCATGATTTAACCAACGTCTTGGAAATCCAGCAGCATTGGGTTAACTTCTTCTTTGTTTTCTCCCCAGCCTTTCCTAGGGAACCAATCAGCATGCTATCACAGAAATTAAACTTACATAAATAACTATGTGACACAGGATTATGTTTGTTAAGAATAATAATCTGGATAAAAAGGATGCAAAATGGCAGACTTTCAGCGATGCCAGGTAATTGTTATCGGCAATATGCGTATGCACAGAATGATGGCAAATTACCCAGTATGAACGCTACCCACAGTCTCCCACTGCCTGACAGTTGTCACTGTGTCTTTCTTTATTATTAGGTTTTTCGGCAGTCAAATTCCATGAGTGCAAGTACGTTGAATGGATAGAGACGTTGCCCCAACTGGTAACGCTGATTAAAAAAAACATGTACGGTGCAATCTCCATAAAATGTAAGCATTTATGTTTTCTTCCATTGTGGTGTGTACAGATTGTGCCTGCAGGAAGTCCAGGCTCTGTGGCTCTTTTGTGAACATGTGATGGCACGGGTTACATGGTCTATACTGATGCTACCTGTGTACACTGGCAGCGAGGGAGACACTGCTTTTACTGGCGTGCTTAATACACTCTTTGAATCAAGATAATGTACAATATATTGCAAAGAATGTTTGGGCAAACAGACGTGAACTTAAGAAATTGAGAAAATATAGAATTAGCTGTTGCAAACTGCTTACCAACCAAAAGGACTTGTTGTACAACTTAGTACAAATGCACACATTTTTAAATAGCCTCATGTTTCGACCCTAGCAGAGTCTTTCTCAAAGGCTCAAAATTGAGAAAGACTCTGCTAGGGTCCAAACGTCAAGCCATTAACAATTTTGTGGCACCTCAGAAATTGATTAAGAGGCTGGCGAAGGTTAGGTGAGACTTGTTATGTGTAATAAATAAGCACCTCACCTAGTTCCTTATTTGCTTTTTCCAGAGCACTTCTTCCGTCCTCCATCACTTTGACATCATAGACTGGTTCCGGCCGCACCTATTCACAAAAGATGAGTTTAAAGACAAAGTGCAAGATTTTGTAACCATAGAAAAATTAAGAATTATTTGGTTCAATCTGAAAGCTCACTGAAAACTCCCACCAGTGCCATTCCTCAGTGACGTAGCCAGGATCTGTTTACTGGAGGGGCACAAGGGGGGCATTGCTATTCAGAGGGGGGGGGGGGGGGGGGCAGGTATCGTGTTTTTTAATGAATAACATGTATCTACATTGGGGGGGGGGCACTGGAAATTTGTGGCGGGCAAGTGCCCCCCCCCCCCCCCCCCCCCGGCACCCTCTTGGGTATGCCGCTGCCATTCCTCCGAAACAAATTCAATCTGATAGTCTGTCAAAATTAAGAACATTACCCCACAATTCATTGCTGCCATCAAACTAAGCACATTATTCGACCATGTACAAAATCCCTGGCAAAATCACAAGTCGTTTGTCATTGTTTTCACTTTCAAAACAGGACCATCAAATTTGACGATAACGCTGAAAAGGATGGAACTGAATTTACTCTTCCAAAAAACAACGTCAGTTACCTTTAATATTGTATAGTAGTACTAATAAACCAGGTACATAATAAAAACAAAAGTTAATTTTGCATCGGGGTATAAAGAATATTATTCGTGTTTTACCCATACACTGCTGTGTGTTAAGCACTGTAAACTAAGTATTTTCCCAAGTACTGTGAAGAACAAAATCCACAGCCGTATTACTTGGGTGGGATTCGAACCCCGTCCTTGTAATCCTCACCATATAATCACGCTTCAACCAATCAGAATGCATAAACTTTCTAAGGTATTTACGATTAATAGATTTAAGGGCTAAAGATTGGCCAGGCTGGGATTTGAACTCACATTATGAACAGCAGAATTCAAATCTGGCCCACTAGTCTGATCAGCCATGATCAATTAAGTTATTGGCATCATATTTTGGATTATTTAATTTATAACAAATCCATCACTTTGCAGATAAGTTCATAAACCTGGTAAGCAAAACAATTCGCTAAGCTAAAACAGAAAATCCTGCCCAGCAGAAAAACAGTACTTCACATTGTTATGACCGGTGCCCTGCTTTGTTTAAATGCGCTAGGCAATGTTTCCTGTATACCAGCTTTATGAACTTAGATTTGGTACCTCTATAGAGAAGCTTTCCAATGGTTCAGCGTAACGACACTCCGTCATTCTGTCATGTAGACACCCGCTGATTTCTCTTTCCGTATCAGGTGAGATTGTCATGCCGGAGCCGTCCGTCATTGATGCCATGATGAAGTACCGCAGCGAACACTCGATCCGTGTGATCTGACTAAGACCAGCAGACTGACACATCGAGACAGCATTGGTCGACCAGGCCGTCGAAAAGTTCAGTCTGTGAAGACAATTTATGTCACAATTGTAGTCGTCATGTTAAAGGGTTTGTGCACAACATTGGTACGATTGAAAATTTTTCTCAGATTCGCACACAAGTTTTTACATGGTACAAAGACGGAAAACTTTCTTTCAAATACTTTTGCTTCAAATGCTTTTAGCTTTTTGAGAAAGGAGTTACCTTGGCCCTGTCTCAATGATGAGTGCGCCCTGTCTGGTTCCGTCGGTCGTCAGGGAGGAGCTAGTCGCCAGACCATTGCTCTCGAAGGGTGTCTGAAGGATCCAGTACAAGGTCTGGAGGTCCGTCTTGCTAAGACAATCTGACAAGGGAGCAAATGGATCAAGGTAAATTTATGCCATTTTAAGTAACAGATTGAACATCGAAGGGGTGTTCCCAGACTAGGACATTGCTTCTTGTGAGCTTCCAGTTGCTCAAATCCTGCGTTATTCCACTTAAATATGAAAGAAACATTAAAGACTATTCATAAATACCCCAGTCAGTTTGAGACAATTCGGACATTCCTATTGGTTGAAAGGCGGTCACATGATTGTTTAAGACCAGTTTTAAACGGATGATAAAGGCATAGCTGGAGCTGTGCAGGCGCGTTCTGCGCTCACTATAGCCACACGCGTGTTGGCGCACTAGCTTACGCAGGAGCTAGTTTACGCTTAACGCAATCAATACATAGTGGTACTCAATGTAAAGTCTAGTGATGCGCAACCATTGAGCGTTGACCTTTTGCGAAATGGAGCCTGAGGACGTGTCAAGAATTGAAAAATAATAAAAAAATAAAAAAAAACAGAAAAGTTTCACAGACTTTTCTACAATATTATGCTTTTTAACAAAAAGGGCATTTATGAATGGGAATAAAAGAGTAGTGACTCGGTCTTAAACGGCCGTTTAAAACCTTGCAGGGTCATGGCCATGTGATAAAGGACCTTGCCTTCGGCTTGGTCCTTTATCTCACAGCCACGACCCTGCCGGTTTAAACAGCCGTTTAAGACCTCAGTCACCACTCTTTCATTCCCTTAATTGTTTACCTTTGTCTGGGACCTCAACATTATAGCACAACTCTGTCTTCAGTTCCACCTTGCCAGCTTCTCCAAGTAGGGATCGGATTTTAGTCAGGCGTACATTGGCAGCACCAGCCTGCAAACCTGGGCTGCTGTAGAAGTGCAGTACAACCATTCTTTATCTTTGAAGGGAAAGAAGAACAAAACAAGCAATCCTGAATGAAATTGTATCTCAGAGAAGGGTTATTGTTTTATTTGCAGTTTACACATAATTTGTGGTGAATGTCGCCGACGTTCGTCACTAAATTTCAGGATTTATTTCTTTTCAGGAATATTCATGTCATGTCCTTTACATTAACTTGTGAACCTACATTTTGGCTGCATTAAGTGAAAAAGTTCAGTAGGATTTGAAACTGCGCATGGTGGAAATACAACCTAGTATGGTTTACCGTAACACCATTATTTGAAAACATTGCAAGGTGGAGATACAATCTAGTAAGGTTTACAGTAACACCATGTACATGAGTAGGATTTGAAACTTTGCAGAGTGGAGGTACAATCTAGTGAGGTTTGCAGTAACACCATGTACATGAGTAGGGTTTGAAACTTTGCATGGTGGAGATACAATCTAGTAAGGTTTGCAGTAACACCATGTACTTGTACATGAGTAGGATTTGAAACTTTGCATGGTGGAGAGGTGGAGATACAATCTAGTAAGGTTTGCAGTAACACCATGTGCATGAGTAGGATTAGAAACTTTGCAGAGTGGAGGTACAATCTAGTGAGGTTTGCAGTAACACCATGTACATGAGTAGGATTTGGAACTTTGCATGGTGGAGATACAATCTAGTGAGGCTTGCAGTAGCACCATGTACATGAGTAGAATTTGGAACTGTGCATGGTGGAGATACAATCTTGTGAATCAATACGTGATTGGTCTATCAAGACACAGACATCAAATGAAAAACATGCCTTGAAAATCATATTAAGTCATTCCATACTCCAGAGGGAGTTTTGTAATTGTTTTACCGGAGAATTCATACTTAAAAAAAATTGAACATCCATTAGAAAATCCACAAAAATCCCTTAGAAAGTTGCGGATTATGTGTCATAACACATGGCAGTCTTGCAAGCAACGCACCATATAATTTTGTAAGTAAAATAGCAAGAAAACTTCCTATGAAAACATTAATCAGCGTACACGTTAAAACCCTGGATGGGTAGTCAAATAGACCCATAATTAAGGCCAGTAACAGTCTGGAGTCCCGTCCAATTCTTATATAGCAGCATACCAGTTAATTTTGCAACTCCGGTCGCCATATTTGTTGCAATACTGTTTGAATGGGGTCAGAATTACGGAAAGAATTTATCACTTTTTAACAACTTTTAGTTTGCGGAGTGGATTTTCTGGACCAGTGCAACGCTCGATCAGAGTTGAAAGAACACATAGAGCCTAGTTTTGGCGAGATCTGATTTAAAAAAAGAACTGTAGCCATGTAAACGTGAAGGGCAGAAAGTTTCGCATAGGATTTTGTACATATCACTCTATGAGGCTCGTGGAGACGATAGCGGAACGAACCTCATAGTTCTAGGAGTATTGTCAGGTAAGCATCGATAAATTCAGTAGTTAACTCTACCAGTGCTTAGGAATACAATAGAAACAAAACTACACAGTACGAAACAGAAGATTACTTTATGTTCAAACTGTACACGCCAGGCCAGTAATTTCATGACTGGACAGTCTTGTGTTTTCTGTTTTTCAACTGTACCTCACTATACAATATCTTTAAATTTCATGATCAATCAATTAATTATGTTTAAATGTTGACTTTGACTTTGTAACACTACAGTTTAAAATAGACAACAGACGAGTCAACACAACAGCAAATTACGTTGAATTTGCTTGAAGTTCACTTTTGCTGATGCGCTCTAAACTATCGTCAAAAATGAGGCTTAGTTAGACAGTAGGCGACGATCTAGCCCTGGTAGTGGTAGGACGTCAGTCTCCGTTGCACTGCCACTGACCGGTCAGTGGCAGCAGTGCAACAGAGTCTGACGTCCCACCACCCAGGCACAGGGCTAGCGACGACCCGACTAAATTTGCGTTGCACTGTCATTGTAGAAGCAGATGGAAAGTGAAAATATTACCTGGTATGTGAGAAGGGGTAGCAACATTCACCGGTGTATTAATTACACAAGACTTCAGATATGATGGTTAACCGGAATTTACAAAAATGTAGCAATTCTCGTCTAAATTGAAGCGCGCTTTCGTCCGAACAACAACACATGTCATGCGTGAGTTTCAGGTGCAAAACTATTGAGGGCGCACTCATCAGGAGAGCCGTATATTGGGACGCCACCTGTTGACTTTTACTATACTATCTATTTCTGTGTGTACTCAATTTTATTTTTTCAATAATATGGAACATGTAATACTGAAACAAACGTAAACCTTACGAAGAAAAAGCGTCTATATTAGTAACAATTTGCTGCTACTTTCTGTACCAACCATTGCATACCGTTTGTTTGATTAAACCGGTCGTTTTTCCCTAAAATTCTCATAGTTGGTTGTTATTCAAATTGTAACCTACGGTGTGGCAACAACGTAACTACTTCTCTGATGACAAAATAAACACTACAGTGACATTACTTACAGCGACTGTATGTGTTATTGATTACAAGCTCATGGGTCTAAAATCCAAAGGTCGGAAAACTGCACACGGAGATCACAGCACTGATAAAGTTTATGGGAGTTTTTGAATGATACACTTATTGTGTGCAAAAGAAATCCGGGTTCGGTTTTACCATCTGAGAACGGGATGTGTAATTTCATCGCGTTATGTCATTATTGTTACAAGCTAACTCACGACAAAATATTTGTATCCAAACTGGATCGTGATCGCTGTATGAAGGTATGGCTTTTTTTAACGAAATTAAATTATATTTTAAGAAAAATTTTAGTTTGAAAAATTAAAAAATAACACAAATGATCACAAAATATATTTGAGGCATTGCATAGTGAGGTATCAATGTATATTTGGTTTGCGGTAACACCATGTGATTACTTTGCTATATACAATAGATTGTTCTTGTGAGAACTCGTCATGTTAATATTCTACTACCACGGAGTAGATTTCGGAATTCGGGGGGCCAAACTTAGTTCTGAAAAGAACTGTCCTGCTTATTAAGTACTACCTGGGGAGGTATGGAAATCGGCCGGCACTACTATTATTTCAATAAGTGGATCGAGGGGACTTCTCGGATAACTTCACTGCCAAAGAACACGCCAACATGAAACGAAACATTATTATCCTTCCACTTTTGAAAGCATAGTTTAATTATAAAGGGAAAGAACATCCGTTTGCTTTTTGAAAGAGTTGATGCACTCCCATCCTCGTTTTCAATGAAACACACTGTACGACCAAACTGTGAAAAATGTCATCAAGTTATCTATAAGTATGTTCAAGTTGTAAACAGATTGGAAAACGATGCTTTAACCTGGGTTTTGTGCTCGTTTAAACGGCTAATTTCGACGGCGGCAATTACTGTGATTTATGGAGTCTTCAGATACCGTGTCCCTGACTTTGACATTGTTTCAGACAGAAATATTCCTCTGGAGGAATGGTACTGATGTGACCTCTATAGCGAGTGAGCTTTGTGAATGTCCGTTATTTTCTCTCAGCAATTTATTACTGATTTTTCCCTCCCCCACCCCTTTCTTTCTTTTTTAGGTTCAAACTATCATTGTTCAAACTAAAAGCCAAACTGTTTCGAGCTTTTTGTGTCGAACTCAAAGCCCTTTTATTGCATAAAATAGGCCTATTGGGTAGTTGGTTCAGATTATGATTAGTAATGTGAACAATCCAGCATAGACTGTGCAAGTAGTGCGCCTATTTTGATGTTAACGTTATTATTATTTCAATTCAAATGCGATTTTTTGGGTGGTGAGGTTGGGGGTGTCAGGAATGAAAATGACTTTTCGGCAGGTTTATCCATAAAAAAAGTTTGTCCTTCCTCCATGTCCACGCTAAAATGTGGACTCCCTCACTATTTAAAACTAGATCTCTCCGAACCGAACCTCGATCCGTTACTAAATTTCCAAAGGGAACCCTCTGCCGTCTTCCTAGAACCAATTCTTCAAACTATTAAAAGTGTTTTAAAGGGGTTGGTTTACGGGCGCATCATGTCTTTCAAACAATAATCTTAAGAATAAACAGGCAATCGCAGAGTAAATAAAATTAAATAGTTTGCTGTAACTATGGTGAGAAATGATCATACACTTTGTTTGACTGACTTTATGTGTGTTGTCAACAGACTGATTGAGTATGGAGACCGCCGTATTTAACAGCATCTTCATCTTCATCAGTGTGTTTTTAGCTATTGCCATCGTGCTTGCTTGCTGTCGGCACTGCATGAAATCAGCTGACACCCGGGAAGAAACGGCTACATCGACAGGGGTCGGAGGCGGCCCAATGCTCTCCCCTAACGCCCAGCATCCCACGGTCCAGTTCCAAGTGGGTGGAGCTAGAACGCACCTCTTCGAACTTACCAACGAACGCCCGCCGGACTTTTCCGTGGTCGCCCCCTACCCGATCACGGATGACCCACCGCCAGCCTATGATGATGTTGTGAACAACCGAGTACCACTGAATTCTTGAACCCATGACGTCACCTTTATGAACATAAATATGGAGTCTACCGAAAGTTGTTTTTAAATTATATTAATATTTTTTTTGATGGTAAATAAGTAGTTTTATATGCCTATGCAACCTGCATGGTTTTTGAAATTGTACCATGTTGTCGAACGACTAGGAGTGCAATTCGGGTAGACTGCAATTGAAATTTTTAGCGACTTCGATTACGCCGGGCAATCGAAATAATCTACGGTGATTTGTGAGGTCTCCGGTTGCCATCTCCTCTACCCTTGACAGTGTTACAGACAGGAAAGACTAAGTGCTGGTATGAACTCATTAAAATGTGAGTTGTTACATTGAAACTAAAATCAACGGAAGACTTTGGCGACACCAGACACAACGGGCCTTTTTGACTGTTCTGAGCGTGCGCGCACATGCTCAGTACTGCGTGTGTAGTTCTGAGCGTGCGTACTACTGAAGCTGTGAAAAAGGACCGTCCAAAAGTCTCCCATTGTTTTCGATTTTTAGAAATTATGTATTTTCCTCATATAATTTGTAAGGATACATTATTTGGTAAAAACGCGCGAAACAAAAAATTGACCACGGAGTGTGAACTGCTAAAAAACCGTCCTTGATCTCTTTTAAAGCGCGCGGCTATCATTGATACTTGTCAAAGACCAGTACCTGCTATTTGTGTGACCCAACGTATACGTGAAATACCAAACCTGTAAAAGTTTAAGCTCAATCGGTCACCAGAGTCACCAGAAAGTAATGAAAAAGAACCTTATAATTATGTTTCACTGTTTTCAAACATCGGGTTTTAGACGCGCTAGATCAAAACTAATTATTTTACTAATTTCTAAAAAAAAAAAAAAAAAAAACTACGGAATGTCAAGCAGAAATAGTTCAAGGGAAGTATTCCACAACGACCATCTGTATACCATTATTTGAAATATGATGTAATTATTCAAATTTTCAGTCTTACCAATGATGTGCACACCCTTAGTGTGCACCTGTTGCTTTGAATGGGAGACTTTTGAGACGTTGGCGGCAGCAGACACAACGATTTTTTTTTTTACAATTCTGAGCTTGCGTGCAGATGCTCAGTATTGCCCGCAAGGTTCTGAGCATGCCTACAACTCGAGATAACTGCGTACAAGGACCCTCCAAAAGTCTCCCATTCAACATTTCCCGACATAATATTTTATATGATGAAATTGGGCTTTTATAAGAAATAATCATACACAAGAAACAGTGAATTGTTGAAATATTATTATATACGACAGTTGAAGGTTAATGTGTCAAGTTGGTAGTTTTTTAAACATGAAAAAGGAAAATTACATTAATGTTTTGGGAAGAGTTATCGTTTGAATACCTTAGTTTTCACTATAAGAAAAACCACCATTAGAACCAACCAGTGAACTTTTATCACAAGAGACCTTTGTTTTGTTTACAAACAATGACCGCCATCTTGTATGGGAGGCCTTTGAGTATTACAAAATGTATCAACTGGCTTGGCAAACAATATTGCCCTTTTACTGAAAAAAACCCCACTTTTTTTACAAGGTATAAGTTTATCATTTGATATGGGTATTATTTTGACAGCATTATTGGTCAAATAATACCTGCTGTATTTTTTGTTGTTGCAGTGACGGCCGCCCGTACTCGCCAAGTAGCGAGTGATAAGTAAAGGACGTTGTCAAAGCAATAGGCTATTGTTTTTTCACCTCAATTGTTCTCCTCAATGATAGATCCAACATCAAACCGAACACGGCTTCGGTGTGTCTATTGCACTGGATCCCTTCTGTTTATGTCCCCTGATTGAATGCCTAAGTGTAATCTATAAATCTTTCTCACATGTTCTTATTTAAAGTTGCATAGACCGATTTTCGCCGAATTTTTAAAGAATGTTTAAGTTTATATATCTTTGTTCTCTGAACGATTTTTGACAGATAAAGCTGTTTCAAACCGGAAAAAAAACATTTTTTAAAGCTCTCACATAATGCACCAAATTTATGTAACATGCAAATTGCTTGTACACGGCTGCTGGACGTGTGATAATATCGGGATCCTAACAATGATTCATCATTAATTCATTTTGATAATTCAATTTTTTAGTTTTTAAATAAATGCCGCTAATTATTGGCGGATTTTTTCTTCTTCTTCTTACAATACCTTGAATGGAAAGCTTACAACTTTCTCGAATCTATAAAAGATAGCTTTTTCATATTTTTAATCACAATTTTCGGGTCAAATCGGCCACAAATCGGACCCGGCATCTTCACTGTCTATTTCTTTCACAGTCAAGAGGCAGTCTATCGCTTAATAATAATTTAAATAACATATAGGAACAACTTGAAGTCGCAAACCACTAAACTCGCCACGCCAGGGAGCAGCCCACTTCATGCTCGTGCATGCCATCCACAAATCAGTGAACTCATTTTTATAACGAGGGGAAGGTTGTGTATAGGACCCACCGATCAGTTCGTGAGTGAGCACGTCATCTTTTTCAACTTAAAGTGTACTTATTTATTTTTACTGGGGCCACACTCCGTTGCCGGCCAAGTGGGACATTCCGCCCGGTGTGTTTTTTTTTTTTTTTTTGATAAAGTACATTACACTTGTTCCACGTGGAATTCAATCAACATTCCTGCGAGACCCCCCCCTCTTATAAAAGATTAAACGAAACCAATGGTTGACACAACCTGCATGCTTCGTCTTGGTAACGGCACAGGGACGTGTCATGATTATAAATCGCCAAGTTAAAACCCAAAAGAGTAAAAATCACCTGTCTTTGTGAAATAAATCACGCTCGAATTGTGCATTTCCCCCACATTAATTTTCCAGAATGCAAGTCACTGGGCCAAGGTGTAAAAAGCAAAAAAAATAATAAATAAATAAAAAATTGGTGGCGTGTAGCTGTAGACTTCGTTTGTTTACAAATATTGACCGCCATTTTGTATTGCTGGCCTTGAGTGGCACAACATAATATAAACCGGATTGGGAAAAACTGCCTTTAAAAAAAAAAAAGGAAAAAAATGTTTAATGAAGTTTACTTTTTCTGGATAATACATCATATTTATCAGTAATATGCGTATTAATTTGATTGCATTATTCGTCAAATAATAAACTGTTGGGTTTTTTTTTCGCAGTGAAGTCCGCCCGTAGGCCTAATTATGCCAACCACGGTTGGCAAAACTCGCAGCTGTGACGTTGCAAGAGAAAGGTCCATAGTTTGCATGGGGCAGCACAGTGGGGAAAGAAGTTCTGTCTGAGCCCGCTGGGCTGTTTCGAATTCAATCGAACTTGTCCCTCCGCCAATTTACATTAACTACAAATGTGGACAAATGTCTGCAACTATAAAATCGATCAAGTTGCGTTCAGGAATTTGAGAGACCTTGTCCGTTGGGAAAATTCCTTTAGGGTAAAGAAGCACGTATTTTGTCTGCTCCCCCATTTGGTGCTCGAGATGTGGCAGGGTGTACCCCCCCCCCTCCTATTGTGTCTTCATTGTGTTTTGGGAATCTCAGGAATTCTTTTGAGGACTTTAGGGGGTGCTTATGAACAAGAGGGGAAGAGTGTGATAGAGAATGGGAACATTTTTATTTATTTATTTATTTTTTTTTTTTTGGGGGGGGGGCTCCCTCTGCCACATAACGGGCATGGTATATGCTCCCCCTTGCCAAGCATATTCTGACCTCTTCGAAACCAGAAAACACAAGCACGCCCTCACTGGCGAGTGCATGATATAAGGGTCTCCGATCCAAAGGCCCTTTTTAAACCACGACTTTGGCTTGGGCTCCGTTCCGTCTGTTTGAAGCCCCGTATAATCGAAAGTGCAGGATTTCACAATAACTGGCAGCACCTAAGCTGAAGCCGTGGTTTTAAAAAATGGCCAAAAGTGGAGATAAAGAGCAGTTTTGAGAATTGGAAGAAATAAGTCCTGAAACCAATTTAAAGCTTTGCAAATTAGTAATAATCTGGGAAATTAACCTTTTACTACAGGCTAAACTGCAAAAACCGGGGTGTTAAATTGATTCTCTCGTTATCTATATGTGACAACACCAACATGGTGTTCATTTTACCAACGATAACGCAATGGGAATAACTAACACCATGTTGGTGTTGTCACATTATATATACCAAGAGAATCAATTTAACACCCCAGTTTTTGCAGTGTAATGGTTTTTGTTCCTACCTTTTTGAGTAATCCACGTACTTCTTGTCCCAGAACTATACTTTCTTGTCATTGTTTCTCCTGAAAGTAACAATTCAAATAAAACAGTTAATGACCTTAAACTTGTCATCGTGTTATCACGCTAGAAACGATTCCGAAGAGCTGTTTGGCACAAAACATTTCATGAGCAACAGAGAATGATTTCCCTGGAGAAACAGGGCTCCAACTCATACAGCTGCTTTAAGCAGAAAGTATAGCTGCACAATTTTTCTGCTGAGCAAAAATGAGCAGGATACCAGTCACAGCTGACTGTATATGTGAAATGGCATTTCGGGCTGGTAAACTTATTCTGGTTAGCATAATTTTGTTGTGCTTAGCTACTTTCTGCGCAGCTCTACAAAAGTGAACCCAGGGCAAAATGTCAAAGAGCTGCTTCAGCACCAAAATAAGCTAAGCACAACACAAATTTGCTTACCAGATTAAGGGTACCAGCCAAAATACTATTTCACATGTATAGTGACTGGTATCCTGCTCATTTTTGCTTTGCAGAAAATTGTTAAGCAATGTTTTTGTGCTTGAGCAGTTCTGTGAAATTGTGCCCTGGTTATCCGCCAAACCACGCGATACGTGCTTAAGGCTGTCTCCAGATTACTATTAGCAGAAAATGTACAGGAGCAAAAGTGTATTTTTTCATAAAACAAAGATCAAGAAGATTTGGCAGGGCGTGCGCGTGTTCACAACGGATTCGCCTTGCTGCGTCACTCATGTACATTACTTGGAGGAACCACTGGCACTGGCGAGTTAGCGTGCCTTTTGCTTAGCTCAGGTTTTGCAGTGCTCAGGAAATGAAAACTGTTGCGGAGGGATGCTCCATGCAGAAGACGTCTGCTTACTACAGGCTTTATGGTCTAAACTGTTTGTGACTGTCTGTTTCATGTAAAAAAAAAAAAAAAAATCTGCAGCGATCCTGTTGGCATACTTCTAATTATGTTCCAATGAGCAACCTAGAGACAAAATAAATCGAGCCCCTCCCTCACTAACTGCGAGTGTTGCTCAAAGGTCAAATTGAACCCAACCATTTGTTAGCCATTATGGAGAGAGTGAATCGTAATAAAGACAAGGGATATATCGGCTCATCAACTCACATTAATGAGTTGTACCTTGGCAAACAGTCACCTTCCCTGCGGCCTACGATGAAACGATCTGTACCTTTGCCGCGTCTGGGGGGGTTTATCAGAAGACCCTGCCCACTAATCCCATCTGAGACCCCCGTTGGTAAACTTCGCTCAACGCGCTCGTGATGTCCCCGGTAAATTTGATTAGGATCGGGCAATTTCGAGCCGGGCTGCGGCTGGGAGAGGAAGAAGTCAGACCCCGAGGCGCTTTGTCTTCCTCTTCTCCCTAGTGTGAGAGCTCGGTATGTTATCCCCCTCCACCCCCCCCCCCCACCCCCCGTCCACAATACTAACTTCGTGCGTCCCCGTGGCATGATGGCTGATTGCCCACATCGAGTGGAGAATGTAAAGCCATGGCTCACGGGGGGAAAGAGCCGGGCATCCGTGAGGGAAAGTTTGCTCAAACACGAGTTGGTAAACTCGCTTCCACCCCACCGTAAACACAGGCATTATATAGCTTTAAAAAACGACATGATCGTCACTCTATGGCAAACTGATAACAACCACACGTCAACATTTTGGCGAAGAAGAAAAAAAATTGGGGGGGGGGAAACTACTCGCTTCTTCGCTCCTCCGGATATCTTGGAGGTAATCTCAAATTATCCCGGGCTCCCACGTTTCGCCCGGGGTTGAATGCAAATTATACGGCAGGATGGTCTCATCGATGGCTGCTGCGTTCACAATTTAACCACACGGACCAAGGAACTATAGTGATTTGCACCGAGATTATTATACACAGTCTCCCCGCCGATGATTTTGACCACTGATGGTAGTCTTTCATCGCCTGTGCGTTTGATGATCACCGATTGTCAAAATGTATGAATTATTATCTGAAATTTTATCGCACGTGGGAATTGTTCGTGTGATGGTAATTTCTAAGTTAGGTTGCTGGATTGTTTTGGTTTGTAAATAATACCAAAGTGTCCCTAAGGTATATGCAGATAATATGAGTTAACAATAATACAATATAAAATACAATTTTAAATGGGAGCACCTTTTTTATTGAACGGTCCCTCGATATTATTTTAATTGATGTATTTACTTTTGTTGGTCAATAAAAGACAATTAATCCATTTTGGTTGCACATGCAAACGAAGTCCATATAGCACGTATACCACGCTATACAAATGACAAAACGTCTCTAGGCCTACACAAAAAGGAATATAAACACACAAACTAAAAATCAATAAAAATCAATAAAGAAGCAAACTGTTCATAGCTCTTGCACTGTTTAACTTCACGACTCCTATGATTTCTGGATATAAACACAACATGAAGCAATATCTTACTCGAACAAGAAGTCGTTTTTCGCTCTGCGCAGGCGGGCGTTTACCAGACTGGCTACAAGAAACAACACGCGTTAACCGAGGCTGTGCCAAGACCAGTCAATCCCCTGCGTGTATCACACGGTATACTTTGCTGGTACTTCGTCTGCGCACACATGCGCGTGCTTTTTAGTTCTGCTGCTCTTCACTCGGATTGTAGTAGATTAAGTTTGTGCTGATAATGGCCGCACGGGAGGGCGAGTTCAGCGATGCCTAATGCCTGATTTGGTTCTTAAAGGTATTTTTGCGGAAAGAATCAGGGCAAGGGATACTCCATTTTGGCCTTTCGGTATACATGTGGTCGGGAACCAACTAGTTTCCTAATGCGCCAATAAACTGTGGAAGTTCGACCCTTGTTATTTTTGAATCAGAATAAATAGAATTGTTGTAGTGTCTTGTAATTTATTCTGTAAGATTACCGTAGAAGATGGACCACACGTTGACTGTCTTCTATACTAGAATTTGAACAGCAGTAACTAAAGCACGCCGCCTACGGTAATTGATTGAAAAGATGACTATTTACATGTAATGAATATTTAACAGAAAAATAGTGACGTAAGGCTACAGGACCGAATGCAGTCAAAGTTTAGAGCGGGTTGTTCTATTAGTACCTTTTACACAAGTCACGAGTGTGTTCAAACGCGAAAGTGCCATATTTTGTTTCCAAATTTTCAAGCAATGTATGTATGGGGACCTACGTTGCCCGAAACTGTTTGAATACGCGCAAAGCACGCCCGTTAATAGAAAGTTTGTACTAATGATAGCATCCTAAAAACTACATCAACGCAGTTGACAAAAGACACACCAACACAATTGTTAATGCCCGCAATCGAAGTCATTCCTTGGTTCGCTCCCATCGTCCGTCCTGACAAACGTGGACCTATTGTTGGCTATTCGGAGACCTATTGTCCCTTTGGTGTTTGAAGTCCTCTGTTTGAAGGTAGCTACAAGACTAGTATCCCATGACTGTGTGTCGACCCGGTAGATCGAGGACTTCTCCTTGTTCTCCAATGTGTTAAACATTTTTTCATATAAAAGCAACTGTGAACAGCAGCCACATCAAAATTTGACTAAAGAGGTCATTCTGATAGGCCAATCTTAATGGTTCACTGCAGTTCAGAGTAAAAAAAAAAGGGGGGGGGGAAACGACAGGAGAAAAAAATATGTATAAAATAAAGAAAGAGACAAAAATATGTAGCAAAAAGGAGACGGACACAAGGGTAACGCACTTGAACAGTGCGGTGAAGGTATGTGCTATACATGACCTGATCTGAAAGTATCATAATATGACTCGTAACAGATCGGGTTCAAAGGAGAACCACTTGGTCAAGGATTGGGTGATCAGCACTGATGGAAAATTGTATACCTCTACTACCCGAATTGTACACAACATAGAAGCGAGATCGCCTTAAGTCTGTCAAACCACACGGATCCCTGTTGTCAACGTTTGCTCTGGCCTCTGGTCAAAGGGTAGACAAGTTCAAACACACAAACACAGGTATGTATATACGGTGTAGACCGAGGACATCCCTTTGTTCTCCCATTGTTTGGACTTAGTTTTTTTTAGCGACGTCCCCATTGGTTTTGTATACGAAACATACCGAGGACTGTCCTCGGTATGTCATTTTCCCGGATCCCTTTTGTTAAAGTCATCGGTTTGAGTGCCCAGACGTGCCCACACACACACACAATCTCATTTTTGCATCCTTGCGGATACCTCTATAGTATTTTTTTGTCCCTGTACTTAATATTTTCTCATAGACTTTGTACACAAAATTCCTTGTGGAGCATCCCTCTCTTTAGAATTCCCTGGCACTTCCCTTTTGTTGTAAGACTCCACAAGGGAGCAATTTTGAGCCCACAC
Source organism: Marthasterias glacialis (assembly GCA_911728455.2). Classification (NCBI taxonomy): domain Eukaryota; kingdom Metazoa; phylum Echinodermata; class Asteroidea; order Forcipulatida; family Asteriidae; genus Marthasterias; species Marthasterias glacialis. The sequence continues at coordinate 6,819,204 of OU452228.1, forward strand.
AACATTTGGGTTTTTCCATTGTTTTAAAGGATGACACATCAGTGCCAATGCGTAAGAACACACGTACAAAATGAGGTCTGAAACGATAATATTGTTCAGAAAGTTATTTGAGATTTTTTTTTCCACGTTAAAAATACAAACCTCGCAAATCATTTCTTAAATTTCGTGATTTTCATGAAGTAGGGTACATTATTAATGTATGCTCACGACGAGCGTGTTTCTCTGGGGGGAAAAAATCCCCATCTCACATTGTGACCGCTTTCCTTCGTCTATCTATGTTAACTTGAACGGTACGTGCTCGTGGGCAACGCGCTCTGAAACCATGTTCTAATATACAAGCCCGTGCCGTTCACCCGCGACGGCCTTCAGTTTCTGTACAGTGTAACGTGATTACGGAGCCTTTGTGGTGTGTGCTTTTATCAGCGGTATTTAGTTACGCTGACTGGCAGGACGAACTCTAAAAATGGTTTCCAGTCGCAATTTACAGGCAGGAATTTAATAAAACTGTGCAATCTGCCTTTTATAAAACTTGTTGGCTGTTATTTTACATTTATGCTAGCGTTTTGCGACCAGGACACGGAATCATTCAACACAGTGTCCTCCATTGTATTGATGGACACAATCCAGTAGACCGGTTGCCGGTCCCTACACCGTTTTCTTCTGACTGTATATAGGGACCGGTAAAGGGTAATGAAAATTGGCATATACCTGGCAGATTTCTGCCAGAATGTATATGCTAATTAGAGTTAGCGTATAGGTCTACGTAATCCCACAATGCATTGCGGCCTTTACACAAAACATGATGGGCACAGAGTCTCAGAATCTCCCATCGTGCAGACTAACGTTAGTTAAGATGTTCGTCTAAAGTTAACTTGAATTTTGATGTTGAAGGTTGGTTCACGTCCAGGTGAAGGGTTACGATACGCACGTGTGCTAGTGTCAAACAACAACGTGCACATGTTACAAACGTCATCTCTAAAACTAGAAAATTATTACAGCGCCCGCGCAATTGAGGGCCTATCAAAAGCGCCATATCGGTAATAGCTACCAGTCCCTATATACAGTCAGTAGGGACCAGGAACCAGTCTAACAATCCTGTTGGCAAGTCATTACGTCACACGCGTGCGTATCTATATCTAAAGTCTTCGCTATATCCTAAAGTTTTCGCTATTTCTGGCTACACAGCTGGACACATTTGTCTGTAATTTTACCCCAAAAAATTAACACATTTTCAATATTCAAAGACATTTCTTATGAAACTTTTAAATCTGAGAAGACCTTGATCTTTGAAGAACGTATGTAAAAGCGAAGTCCAATTACTAGACTTTTCTTGCATATTTTAAAAATTGGCGCCCTATTTCACTTTTAAACACATCTTATAAAATTGCCTCTGCTTGCATTGCTGAGAGGCTGAAGTGTTGCCTACCTGTTATCATTAATGAGAGGCAGAAAGGTTTTATGGCTGGTAGCTTTTTGTAGGGGAGACTATTCGTCTCGTGTTTGACTAACTTAATATTACTGATCAGACAATATTCCACGTGTTTTAGTATCCATCGATTCTGAGAAGGCTTTTGATTCTGTTTCACACGATTTTATTTTAAAGGTGTTGGATTGTTTTAAACCTTGGACCTTAAATCCAAAACTGGGTTAAACTATTTTATAATCAAGCCTCTTCCTCGGTACTTGTCAATGGGTTTTTATAACTGAATATTTTTATATCGAAAGAGGCTGCAGACAGGGGGACGGTTTAAGTCCATATTTGTTTCTTCTTTGTGCTGAAGTTCTTTCTTTGATGTTATGTAATGATAAAATTGTTCAGGGCATTGAGGTGGTCGGAACTGAATACCTGCTTTCTCAATATGCTGACGACACTGTTTTGTTCTTGAATGGTTCAGAATCCTCGATGCGCGCAGCTTTTCAAAATTTGCACGCATTTGCCAACATGTCTGGATTGAAAGTTAACGTTGATAAAACGAACGCGATGTGGGTCGGCTCAAAGAAGAACAGTGTCGAGAAGCTTTGTGAGGAGATTAAAGTTAACTGGGTTGATATCAAAGGGTCTCTCAAAGTACTGTGTGTTGACTTTTGTACCGACCTAGATTAAATGATTTCGCTTAACTATGACAAAGTTTTTCATTACGTAAGCAGATTGCTATGTGGTCTAAACGTAATCTTGCTGTTCTTGGAAGAGTGACAGTTACCTAAACGTTCCTTTTTCTGTCAATTTCCAACCCTCCCTACAGTGTAATTAAAGACCTCAACAGTATGTTTTGTTTTTTAATTTTTTTTTGGAAAGGTAAAGACCGTGTTTCAAGGAATCAAATGGTTCAAGATTACAGCAAAGGGGGCTTGAGAATGACCGATGTAGGCCTTTACATGAATTCCTTGAAAATCACTTGGATCCGCGTAGACTTCAGGTTACACAATGCTCAGGTTGGGCTGCACTCTCACATATAATTTTGAATATCCCTAACTTGTGTCTGTTAGAAGGAAGGCCTTTGAGGACTTGTGGGATTCATACGAATAATTCCTTGTATGGTAACAAGTTTTGGGTGGATGTTTTGAACGCATGGTCCTCCTTTACACTGTTGCATTATCCCACCACAAAAGAGGATATTTTAAAGATTTTTCTCTGGTTTAACTGTCACATTAAAGTGGGTAGAAAATGCATAAGCACTGGGAATGCGCTGGGGGTAAATTTTGTATGTGATCTCCTTGACGACCAGGGAAATTTCCGTTCCTTAAACGATTTCAAAACTAGGTTCAATGTTCGGACCAATTTTATTGAGTAGGCCTACGGTGCGGTCGTCCGAGCCATTAACTCGTCATTTCGTGAATTACTTTATAACGATGACAATTTAATTATTCGTCCATTCATGCCTTTTAATTTGTATGCTGTTTTAAGGGACAAAAAGGGTTCCAGAAGAATTTATGACATTTTTACCTCTGGGAGAAAAGCAGCACACAGGTTTATTACTAAATGGGAAGAAGTTCTGAATACTAATTACGACCTGTCTTGGTCTCAAGTCTGTGCCATCCCTAATGTACTGTAGACACTAAGTTGAGATGGTTCCAATTCAGAATTATCCATAGAATTCTAGGTTCTAATTTATTTCTTTTCAAAATTGGTAAATCTAACTCGGATCGGTGTACTTTCTGTAAAATTGAAGCGGAGACCTTGATCAATCTATTGTGCCATTGTAATATTACTATTTCGTTCTGGAATTCTGTATTTGTATGGGTTAAGTTAAAAAAACAGGCATCAAAATTACTTTACAAAATTATATTTTGCTTTTTGGTGAAACGGACATCCAGTGGAACAATGTTAATCTCCTTCTTTTGATTTTCCGTTTTCATGTGTATAAAATGAAAATGAACGAGAAACATCCGTCTTTACTTCTTCGGAAACATGATCTTAAGAAATACTTCTTAACAAAAAAAAGTATGTACGCTAAAAACGGCAATAATTCTAAATTCTTTAGTAAGTGGGGAGTTCTCTCAACATTGTGTATGGAGTAAAGATTTTGTTACTATACCTTTTTGAATTTTATTAACATTGTATTGTCATAATTTGGATTGTTATTACTTCCACTCTATGTTTCTAAATGTTGTTCTAGTGAGAGATAAGTGAACAATAAATGTGTATCCCCCGGGATATTAAAAAAAAAAAAATAAATAAATAAATCTTGCATAAATCCTCGTACAAAAACTAGCTCAACACAACTCGAAGTAGCGAAAACCAGATACGCACGCGTGTGACGCGAATGACCAACTGGACAGACACCGTGCATCTACCTCGTTCCCAGGGGTGATCGATCTCGCCGTGCCATTTACCCCCGGCATGCCTTGCTCGATCAGTGGACACACAGTTACCTGTACAGGGTGCGTTCGATTAGCTTCCCCGTGTATACCGGGGAGTTACACTCGTGGTAGCCACGAGTCGAACGCTGCGGTGTATTCACTTGACATTCTGGAAAAAATAAGGTTAAAGGTTGCTCAAACCGTATATCTTTATACGGCCTCAAAAAATATTAATAATAAATAAATATATAAATAAACAATTATTCTGCCATTGCAATGCGACTGCATTAATTAACTAAGCAAATCTGCTGCCACCTAACGTCTCTCAATAAAGTCGGCCATTGAAATGGGCCACGGTCAACTTGTTGCGTGCAAATCAATGGAGGGTTTTCGACGAGTGACGCTTTCGGTCCGGACACATAGTGTCTTGGGGGAGCCATAACCCAATACCAATATTTGGCTACGTTTATTGCCGGCGTTTATTACCACACGCCCCGGGTGGATTCATCTCCAGAACGAACTTAAGGTACACGAACTTACATTGTACACATGTGCATAGGTGGCTATTATTCAAGCATGTTACACAGGCCTTCTACGCACTTCATTTTGGACTTCTAGTCGAAGACAACTGCGACCGGTCACGCACGGTATGATAGCCCCGGCCGCCGTCGTCGCGCCCGGCCGCCGCCAATCGATACGTATCACCGACGAGAGATTTGAACACCAGAGACTGCGTCAATACCTCTGTAATGTACAAGTATATTGACGCGGCTGATGCATCTTTAAGGGCCACACGGCCCCCGTCAGCGTCTTACGCTATATACCATTCATAAAATCGTCAATAAAATCATAGGACAAATCTGTTGATTCTTTTCCTTCACCCGAAGACGGGAACTATATTCCCACGCTGATGCATCTAAGATGTCCTCAAGTGCTTCCGTCATTCACAACAAAACACACACACACATTTTTTCCTTGAAGGAATATTCTGTAGATTTTTTCCCCCTGCACACTCCAAGACGGGAACTGTGGTGCTTATGTTATGGTCTGGTACAATGTGTGTATTGACATTTTAGATGGGGGGGGGGGAGAAATCGATGCTAAATGGACGGTGGCTAAGAGTCAAGACATAGATCCCGTCGTCGTGAGTGGGGGAAAACAAAGGTCACCGCGTGCATTCATAATGTATCAGGAAACGCACGTGAATGAGAACCATAGTGACCCTCTCGCTCATGGCGAGTCCCCCGTCTTATTATTAAGTACAGTATGTACAATCACTGAAATTATATGGGCCATACTAATTCCCACTCCAGCCTCGCTTCAATCATTATACGATAATACGAAAACGCATTGGTTCCTAGGTTGTGTTCTCAACGTTGGATTTGCACTTAGATTTAAAATAAGATTGTCAGGTAGCGCTGACAGTAGGCCATCTTCTTTTGATTTTGTGCTACGTCCTATGAATTGGACAGAGTTCAAAGGTTACAAAATAGTGCAGCTCGTGTGGTATGTTCCACACCCCTGAGAGAACATTATTAACCCCATCACTCAGGGAACTTCATTGGCTACCTATTAGCGAGCGGATTCATTTTAAGCTTGCTCCTTTTTTTTATTTATAAATGCCATGGACAAAACTACTCCAAATTTCTTTCCACTTTACTGACACACTACATTCCTCCACGTTTTCTTCGTTCCACACTTGCCACTCGAATGTTCCCCGTGCAAACACAATTCTGTGCCATAAAGCTTTCAGTGCAGCTGGGCCGATGATTTAGAACAATCTCCATCCTGTCATTAGGGAATCTGTGAGTTTATCTCTATTCCCTAAAGCTGTTAAGACTCAGTGCAATCCATGTCAATTTCTATCTTGTGCGCTATGGTCTTGCTGAAATAGCGCCTTATAAATTGTAATTGTTATGTTATGGAGAAGAAACTCCAGGGTTATTCTCACCATCTCGCCACCCTCTCTGTCATGTTCCTATAATGTGCAGCAGCAATTCCTAATACCGATTCTCATTTAACTCCACCTGAGACCCAGCCCCCACCCCGTTCAGCCTCGCTTTGGTGTCAGTAAGTTGAATGAATGGTTGTTGTATCATGGTGAAGATCTACCTGTAGTCTGGTGTCGGTGAGCAAGCAACCATGTGGGGATGGAACACAGCGAGTCTATGGCTAGGCATGCACCTTTGTAGCTTGCAGTTAGAATTAGCAACGGTTCAGTAGCACGCATCCATAAAATCCTTATCATGTCTCAGCCATCTTGGACCCTCCCCCCATTCAGTTCAATATCACCGTAACCGAGGCTGGAGGGCAAATTAGTCTGACCCCCTTGCGGTAGAACGAAACTCAATGTCCCTAATCACAATCGGCACAAAGGGAACTTGACGGAGACAGTCTGATCCCATTGATGGGTCTTCACTGACAGGCTGTCCTCTCAACGGAAACTAATCACTGTCACATTGAAGGAGACGCGATTAACAGGTCAAGCAAAAATCAAATAGTTATGGAGGGATAGAAGTGTCTTGGCTTGGGGCTGACTTTAAACAGTGCGCGCAAAACTGGCCGCGACGCTTCCCGCAGAAAAGTCAATATTTCATTAAGAACGTGACTTCATTATTAGACGTGACTTTAAAGGCTGACGTGACATTACGGAGGGGAAGATGTCAACTACATTTCTCAGATCATTCCCTTATCGTTGATAAAATGTCACTGGAAGAGTGCATTGAGTAAACAACTTGGCAATCAATTTCAATCGTAGCTCCATTGATCACAACCTTGTTTGTTTGTATTTTTTTTTGTCTTAAAGGTACACTATATTTTGTGTCTTTTGGACGAAGAAATTTATTTCCATCCCCTAAATTTCAAGAAACACAGCATAAGCAACCAACTTGTATTATATAAATGTCATCAAACTCCGCGGTCACAATTTCTGAAAACAACGGGGAACGGTTGTATGTCTTGTCAGAGATTTAGTGCATGTTCGTGTTGGGCTTATGTCTATTGCAGCATTCAACAGCGACTTGTACAAGGTCCAGTCAAATCTAATAATAGTCAATCATTAGGCGCTTTTAACTGAAGCCCATTGTATCAGCACCTTTTTAATACACTACTACCACCCCTGTTCATTTGAGCTTAAAGTTCCTGCAACCTTCCTTCGGAGTATGCAGCACCGGCAGCCAAATGGGCGCACAGGTTTGCTTATCATTCTACCCAATCCGACTAGTCACCGTAGCTTATAGGCGAGGCGGTCACGTATCATGACAACGTTGTCCTTACCCTTTTAAATAAACCAATCTAAATCCGCCTCACTTATTAGAGTGGACGCTCTGTCGTAATACCATGATATTATCATGGGAGGTTTATGAGCGAGGCGTTCATGCTTTGGCGACTCACTTCTACGTGACGGTGGCTAAGCGAATTGGTCGACCGTTCACATCATCAGTCTCTACCCTCTCATGTACCCTTTTTACTCCTGTGTGATGAGAAGCAATAAGTGTCTTGCCCAAGAGCAGAAGTGTCAAGGCTGGGATTCGAACCCACATTCTGATGACTCGGCCGTAAGAACTTAATTCTTGAGCATAGACTGTAAATTTCGTTCTAGATAATTGATGCACTTCGCTATAAATTACTGTCTGCATCTACTGCACCTCTTTCAGTACCAAGTTATTTACGTCTTTGGCGAGACAAGTCAAAAAAGCCTCTGGCTTTTTATCGACCTGAGTCTACAGACAAGATACAAGCAATAGTCTGATGCGCTAGGCCACTCGGCCGAGAAATGCTATTTCCTCAACTTGGACAGTGTTTCAGATTGGTTCTGGTTTGAACTTTATAACCATAGTTATCACAGTGAGAAAATTCTGATCACTTTTGTTCTCTATACACCAAACCCTGTGAAATCTCTTCAAACATCAACATACAACATCCAAAGGCTCTTCTTTGGATGATGCCTGACTGTTTTTGGATTATGCCTGACTGTTTTTGGATGAATGCCTCACTGTTTTTTGATGATGCCTCAATGTTTTTGGATTATGTCTGACTGTTTTTGGATGATGCCTCAATGTTTTTGGATGATGCCTCACTGTTTTTGGATGATGTCTCAATGTTTTTTCATGATGCCTGACTGTTTTTGGATGATGCCTCACTGTTTTTGGATTATGCCTGACTGTTTTTGGATTATGCCTCACTGTTTTTGGATGATGCCTGACTGTTTTTGGATTATGCCTGACTGTTTTTGGATTATGCCTCACTGTTTTTGGATGATGCCTGACTGTTTTTGGATTATGCCTGACTGTTTTTGGATTATGCCTGACTGTTTTTAGATGATGCCTGACTGTTTTTGGATGATGCCTCAATGTTTTTGGATTATGCCTGACTGTTTTTGGATGATGCCTGACTGTTTTTGGATGATACCTCACTGTTTTTGGATGATGCCCGACTGTTTTTGGATTATGCCTCACTGTTTTTGGATGATGCCTCAATGTTTTTGGATGATGCCTCACTGTTTTTGGATTATGCCTCACTGTTTTTGGATGATGCCTCACTGTTTTTGGATTATGCCTCACTGTTTTGGGATGATGCCTGACTGTTTTTGGATTATGCCTCACTGTTTTTGGATGATGCCTGACTGTTTTTGGATGATGCCTGACTGTTTTTGGATTATGCCTCACTGTTTTTGGATTATGCCTCAATGTTTTGGATGATGCCTGACTGTTTTTGGATTATGCCTGACTTTTTTTGGATAATTCCTCAATGTTTTTTGGATTATGTTTTATACTGTTTACAAGAACCAGTGAGCACAAAAAACACGGCTTGGCAAAGTTTATATTGCTGTGGCAGGGAAAAACATAGGGAAACCAAATCAAGTAATATACATTACATACATTTCGGGTTGGTTATCTGTTCCTGCTCAGCAGGATTTGTCTAACACTTATCCTGTTCAGCATAATTGCTACTTGAACACGGTACAATATTAAATCAGTAGGAACTTGGCCCAATTCCATGACACCGCTTACCGCGGAAATATGAGCTTACGGTCCATTACAATCACGCGCTGTTACAGGGCATCGTAAGCGCGGATTTCTGATGTGGTAAGCGGAGCCATGAAACTGAACCTTGCTCTCAATCAATATGCCAAGATTGTCTGTCATTTACGAGCTTATCGGTAACATGCAAAACTGGCATTCGGGCCTACATCTGTTCGTATTTAATTGTAAATCTAAATTGGAACCCGGAGTGAAAGTGATACTGCAAATAATATTCCATATTAAAGCTTGGGATGGAAAAACTTAGAGGCAACCAGCGTATCTTGTATCAAACTCCACATCTATAGGGAAGTCTAACCAGAGGATGCAGTGCGTTGGGGCGGGAGACCGTCCCCCTCCCGATGAGGACCCTTGACCCCACCCTGCCCCCCCCCCAATGAGATTGAAAACATGCACACACTTTTTGTTTTTGTTTTTAAATTTCTCACTAACAGTGCCCCGGCATATATTGATGATTTGCTTAAACCTTACAATCCACCTCGTAAACTCCGTTCTGACAATTCAAACCTCCTCATTGAGCCTAAATCTAATCGTTCATGGGGTGACCGATCTTTCCCTCATGCTGCACCACGTCTTTGGAATAAACTGCCATCACATGTCAAATCAAAACCTTAAAACTCATCTTTTTATTAAAGCATTTGCATAATGTAGTTTTACTTGGGTTTTCTGCTTTATCGTTGTATTTTGAATTTATTCGTTAGTTATCATGTAGTTTTGTACAAGCGCCATGAGCACTTTTGTGGATTTGTGCGCTTAATAAATTGTCATTATTATTATTATTATTTTTTGATACAGCACAAGCCCCCCCCCCCCCCCCCCCCCATTATCTGTCTTTGCCCCGCTTGCCCCAAATGAAAATGTCAAGTTTGCCACTGGCTATTCTGAGTCCGGTTGACTAACCAAATGGACACAAACTGAAGCACCGGATGAAAACAGCTAATGCAGTAAATAAAGCTGCATGCTCTATACGCATCCAGACATTTTCTTGTGGGTGGACCGTGTTATAGTACAAGATGATCAATAGACTTTCAAATCAAATCGAACAAAACATGACCTAATTAAAAACTCCACATCTGCTCCCTCTCTCTCTCTGACTGAAACATCAGCTGTGTCTCTTGCGAAGAGCAGTATTTTTTTCAGATCACGTCGTGCCTAATAGAGGTTTGTGTTACACCGTTACATTTCATGCTGACGGTTACAGCCATCGGTCGCAGCTGTTGTGTTTAGGTGTGAAACTGCAAGGGCTATATAACTAGACGTTAATCCTGACATTATACATGGGTACATGTCTCAATGGCAAGCTCACCACAAAGAAAACCAAATCTTACATTTTTGGAAGATGGCAGTGTACCATGCGTCTTCAGTTTTGAAAGGAACAAAATGGGGTACATCTCCAATTATTCAAATATATTTCCTATATATAAACCAAATTGTATTTGGCCTCAGGAAATGTCATGAAACGCTCAAGGTCATTCTTTAAACAACGTGACATCGTCAATTTCGTCAATTTTATAAAAATCAAATGGGCCTCAAAACTAAAATGGTTAAAAATCAGAAGAAACAAACAGCCAAACGCCACAAGTTTTCCTATGGCAGCATTCGGGTTGGTCTTTGCCAAGCTAATAATTTTGGGAAGATCTATTAACAGTTAACTCAATTGACCAGGAGCTTCAAAATAAGCTAAGCCAATTTTACGATGTTCACAAACCATTGTCACAGGGACTTTTATACAGTAATGTTACACAACCAATTTCATGACACTGCGTACCGAGGAATTCTAGACTTACGGTCCGTAGAATCATACGTTTTGCAGCCGGGCGCCGTAAGCGTAAAAAGTATTGTTGTATGCAGCACCGTGATATTGGTCCCAGCCTGAAGATTGGGCCCAGGTGCAAGAGTCCTGGCCTGAAGATTGGGCCCAGGTGCAAGAGTCCTAGTCTGAAGATTGGGCCCAGGTGAAAGAGTCCTAGTTTGGCGATTGGGCCCAGGTGAAAGAGTCCTAGTCTGAAGATTGGGCCCAGGTGCAAGAGTCCTTGCCTGAAGATCGGGCCCAGGTGCAAGAGTCCTTGTCTGAAGATTCGGCCCAGGTGCAAGAGTCCCGGCCTGAAGATCGGGCCCAGGTGAAAGAGTCCTAGTCTGAAGATTGGGCCCAGGTGAACGAGTCCTAGTCTGAAGATTGGGCCCAGGTGAAAGAGTCCTAGACTGAAGATTGGGCCCAGGTGCAAGAGTCCTAGTCTGAAGATTGGGCCCAGGTGAACGAGTCCTAGTCTGAAGATTGGGCCCAGGTGAAAGAGTCCTAGTCTGAAGATTGGGCCCAGGTGCAAGAGTCCTAGTCTGGAGATTGGGCCCATACAGGTGAAAGAGTCCTAGTCTGGAGATTGGGCCCAGGTGCAAGAGTCCTAGTCTGAAGATTGGGCCCAGGTGAAAGAGTCCTAGTCTGGAGACTGGGCCCAGGTGAAAGAGTCCTAGTCTGGAGATTGGGCCCAGATGAAAGAGTCATGGCCTGAAGACTGGGCCCAGGTGAAAGAGTCTGATGAAAGAGGCCTGAGGATTGGGCTTATGTGAAAGAGTTGCAGCCTGAAGATTGTTTCATTTCAACATTTGTTGGTTCCCGCCAAAAACTGTTTGCATGTATGTATGCACAACCGATGGTCTATACAACAGGACTTGGAAAAGTATGCAGATGTACTTATCAAATATCAATGTAATGGTAAAACATATTAAACATTATTAACGATATAACTTTAGCTGCACATGTTTTGATAAAATATTAAATATTATCATTTTCTTGTAATTTCAGGGGGAAAACTGAAGGACGACCCGTTACCAGCGGGTTCATTTTGGCTGACGGAGAAGTCATTGAACGCTTGCCACAGGATGGTCTTCTTTTACTTTTAGTTTTTTATTTATGTACGGGATCTCTCATATCCGAAACAGTACCAAATTCTTGGCTTCGTTCAAGAATATGTTTTCAAGGACAGAGAAAATAAATTCTTGAAGAGTACAAACTTTCAAGAATCTTGAAAACAAGTATGAAATTGCGATGGCTCAACAAAGTGAAAAGGAATCATAAGTGAATGAAAACACATCTCTAAAACGAAAAAGTTGACCAATTTAGAAGCAATTTCATTTGAAGAGTACAGAGATGCTAAAGGAAAATGCAAAAAAAATACATTTTATCTCATGTGAACCAAAAATAGTGTGCAAATAGAATCCAGCACACAAGGATGTGATGAGTAATTGTCGTACTGTCATGTCGTACATTTCTTTCTTTTTTATAAAGCTGTGATTAGATTGCTTTATCTATGAGCTAAAAAAACACTCTTGGATACCTGGGTCATTAGGCGCTCGGCTGAAACAATATTTTTGTTAGCTCATAAGCATTCTAAAAACCTAATTTTCTAGTTTCATCCTTCAAATTCAGAAAAACAGAAAAAAATCCCAAGCGGATTGGGATTTACCGCCCTTTTAGTTGCAGACACTTTTCAACTAATTTTATTTCCTCATAAGTAGCTATTTGAGAAGGGTGTTAAAGTTGGTTTATCGACCTACATATTCACATCTTCAGATATTTTAACTTTAAAACACTACTTCAATTCTTTGACAAGTACGTAATTGAAATTTTGACACGGCCCCCATTCTCCACAGATAATTTTAAAAATTGTATACGTGTACGTGTAACCCTACTTCATTATAATACAGCTACCAGCGTATCATATAAAGCAAGCACATTAATTCCAAAGAGTCATATTATGTGTGCTCATTGGAACATTTCAACTTCGGTGCACCATCCCCATAATTTTTGGAAACGATTTTGAATTTAAAAGTATTGCAAGAAAGCCTGTTTTATTATTGATGAATAAATTTGATGTTGAATTAAGAGAATTATTCAATAATTACCACTGTTCAAAGAAAGGTAAAAAGTTTCTCAATGGTTTTGTTACTTTGTAAAGTATAATAAAGCCTTCCTGTTGACATTTCATTACATTTTCCGTTTATTAAGCTCAAACGCCCCCTCTTCAAACACAAATGTATAGTTAATATTTTTTGTTCGTTTTTTTTTACAGGATACAGGATGTCTTCAGAGGGATGTCGGAGCAGCGTCCAGGTGTACTTAACTTTTCAACATTCCCTATTTTTTCTTAAATTAAAAGGAAAGAGACAGATGTTTAAAAACTGAGCACATTCCTCTGACATTATCTCTGAAACGCGTCTTGCATTCTAAACGTGTTTAGCACTCACTGTCTCGGCAATCTGAACGTGTCACAGGCTAAACATGGCCTACGGGGTAAACGTGTTTAAATCTAAACATGTCTTAGAGTTAACATGTAACAATCTAAACATGTCTTTACGATAAACGTGTAACAGAAATAAACAATCTAAACACGTGTGGCGTGTCGTGTCGTGGCCGAGTGGTTAGTGCGTCGGACTCAAGCTCTGGTGGCTGAGTCATCGGTGTGTGGATTCGAGTCCCGGTCATGACACTTGTGTCCTAGTGCAAGGCACTTAACCATAATTGCTCCGTAAAAGTTGGGGAGGTAGAGCCTTGTACTCTACCAGCCAGGCTTCTGATAGATGATACCCAAGCCTACATCCTTACGGACTGTAAAGGGGGGTAACCCTGTTTCAGCCCCAGGAGTAGGTGGCAACGGCCCCTGGATAACAGTTGATTTGTAGCCCACACCTCGAGTGGCTTACTGGCCTTGTGTGTCTGGCGACTTCCATAAAAAAAGTTAGGATCTAAACGTGCTAAAAAAGTGGGTACAAGCGACGCGTTTAGAAATGTGTTTATAATCTAAACACTGTTTTTACATTGTGGATCCAGGTGAAAGTGTCATGGCCTGAAGATTGGGTCCAGGTGAAAGAGTCCTGGCCTAAAGATTGGGCCCAGGTGAAAGAGTCCTGGCCTGAAGATTGGGTCCAGGAGAAAGAGTCATGGCCTGAAGAATGGTCCCATGTGGTAGAGTCCTGGCCTGAAGATTGGGCCCAGGTGAAAGATTCCTGGCCTGAAGATTGGGTCCAGGTGAAAGAGTCCAGTCCTGAAGACTGGACCCAGGTGAAAGAGTCCTGTCCTGAAGATTGGACCCATGTGAAAGAGTCCTGGCCTGAAGATTAGGTCCAGGTGAAAGAGTGCTGGCCTAAAGATTGGGCCCAGGTGAAAGAGTCCTAGCTGAAGACTGGGCCCAGATGAAAGAGTCCTAGTCTGAAGATTGGGCCCAGGTGAAAGAGTCCTAGTCTGAAGATTGGACCCAGATGAAAGAGTCCTAGTCTGAAGATTGGACCAATGTGAAAAAGTCCTAGTCTGAAGATTGGGCCCAGGTGAAAGAGTCCTAGTCTGAAGATTGGGCCCAGGTGAAAGAGTCCTAGTCTGAAGATTGGGCCCAGGTGAAAGAGTCCTGGCCTGAAGATTGGACCCATGTGAAAGAGGCATGGCCTGAAGATTAGGTCCAGGTGAAAGAGTCCTGGCCTGAAGATTGGACCCATGTGAATGAATCCTGGCCTGAAGATTAGGTCCAGGTGAAAGAGTGCTGGCCTAAAGATTGGGCCCAGGTGAAAGAGTCCTAGCTGAAGACTTGGACAAAATGAAAGAGTCATAGTCTGCATATTGGGCCCAGGTGAAAGAGTCCTCGACTGAAGACTGGGCCCAGATGAAAGAGTCATGGCCTGAAGATTGGGTCCAGGTAAAAGAGTCATGGCCTGAAGATTGGGCCCAGGTGAAAGAGTCCTAGTCTGGAGATTGGGCCCAGATGAAAGAGTCCTAGTCTGAAGATTGGGCCCAGGTGAACGAGTCCTAGTCTGAAGATTGGGCCCAGGTGAAAGAGTCCTAGACTGAAGACTGGGCCCAGGTGAAAGAGTCCTAGTCTGAAGATTGGGCCCAGGTGAAAGAGTCCTAGACTGAAGACTGGGCCCAGGTTAAAGAGTCCTAGACTGAAGACTGGGCCCAGGTGAAAGAGTCCTAGTCTGAAGATTTGGCCCAGGTGAAAGAGTCCTAGTCTGGAGATTGGGCCCAGGTGAAAGAGTCCTAGACTGAAGACTGGGCCCAGGTGAAAGAGTCCTAGTCTGAAGATTGGGCCCAGGTGCAAGAGTCCTAGACTGAAGACTGGGCCCAGATGAAAGAGTCATGGCCTGAAGACTGGGCCCAGATGAAAGAGTCTGATGAAAGAGGCCTGAGGATTGGGCTTATGTGAAAGAGTTGCAGCCTGAAGACCTTTAGCCGACGGTGTAGCCATCTGCATTCCCTCTCATTCATATCATTGTAACCAAAATGAGGCTTGGGAATAAAGACAGTCTGGCCCCCTCTGGATAGAATTGAACCAGATTCGGGCGTGAGACTGTACGCTGGGAATACGACAAAGACGATCACAACGTGATAAAGTGACTACGATAATTCCAGAGCTCGACATAACGATTATTAAACAATGTTTCTTATATCAAAATTACACTCCGCTTAACAAATAGCCTACGGTACATTATAACCCATCAACGTTTTCGAGAAGGAAATTACACTGATGAATTGAAAGTGTAACATATTCAAATACTACGTTAAGCCTAAGTCCCTTGAGTGATGTACTTAGGTTACGAAATCTAAAAACATTTATTATGGGAGCTCAACACCAAACTGTTGGACTACAGTATGCCTGATCCCATGTAAAGCATAATCAGTTCGCTAGCGCAGTCATCAGTCCAACAGAATCAAACAAAACATGCAGTTGGATTTGGATGGGTTTTATGGGGTCGTCTGAAGCACCGTTTGGTATTAATCTAGTTCATTAAACGACGGTATAGCGCTTCATTGACTTGTGGAGTAAATTTTCTTTGCAATCCCAATTGCGATTTTCCCCTCTCAAAACATTCACACGTTCATGGGAAAACATTGTACATACCAGTGCACGGTGCAGCCCCTTTCTCTCATTCATATCAGTGTGTCCCCAAACCGAGGCTTGAAGGGGAAACAGTCTGGCCCCTGCGAGATAAAATGACAATCAGCATTAATCAAGTGTAAATAGGAAACAAGATTAACCTCTTTTTCTTTCTGTTTTTAGATCATTATAAAAGTCGTCGTTGGTATACTGTAATGGTGAACTGACTTTCTCGGCCATGACAGCAAAATATTGAATACTCCCTCCCTCGGAATGGTTCGCAGGCTACGGTGTGTGGTGTTCGTAAACATCAACAAAGCTACCAATATATGTGGCGGTCTAATCTGGAGGATGGACACCGAGATCGCATTAGACCTGAAGTGGTTGTCACCGCATCCCATTTTATTAACTTTTCCCACATGTTAAAAAGCCCGAACAGTGGTAAACTATGCAGCGTAATTGGTCACATACATTTCGAGAAAACTGCGTTTGAAATTCTCGTGCATTGCAAAGCATACACAAACACCTGATCCTCATTATTATTACAGCCATCTTGTTTTTCAGTGTTAAACTCGATGTGACCAAACCGAGGCTGGGTGGGCAAATACTAGTCTGATCCCTCTTTGGATACTGGCAATTGGAACTGCCATTACAGTTGGGTATACAGGAAACCGGGCCGAGCGATTTAACGCATGGGACTCAAGTTCTGACGGCTGTATCATCGGAGTGTGGGTTCGATTCCCAGTGACGCTTGTGTCCTTGCGGGAGGTACTTAACCATTAATTGCTTCTCTTAACCCATGTGTATAAATGAAAACCTGATGAGAGGGCTGAAATAGTGTTGTTTTGGAGTAACCACTTAGTGCTAATAATAAGCAGCTTGAGGTTGTATGCTCCCCCGGGGAGTTGAGAAAGTTTGAGGCATGGTTTAAATATGCCTGATGAACAGGGTAAAAGTACCTTGATCTATATAAAAGAAGTGCGCATTCTTGTATTCTTGGTCAGTTTATCCAGAAAGCTGTGTCAATGTGACTCCTAATCTGATTAAAATCTGGGGATTTGATTCGGATTCCACTTTGACACGGACTCCAGGTCAACTCTGACCCGGGTTGTTTTCAGAGTGCACGTGATCATTCCGGTGTAGTACAGTGTAACTGATTTGACATATCCGCCAGCAGGTGCGTGTAGTTTATGCTTCTGCACTTTTTTTTTATTCGTTACGTTTCAGAAGACAGTCAACAATATATCACTCGATGATAGACGTCAGAGATTCTCTTGCGAAGGCTCTGATACGAAAGGCCTGGGATTTATTGCCCACGAACGGGCACCCATCATGCCGGACGGTCAATGCTAATCCATCGCGGTGATGTTCAATTCATCATACTTATTCCTGTCATTTCTCAGCAGAAAGAAGCGAATCTAAAAGGAAGATGTATAGCAAAAGCTGACCATAGAATACAAGATGAACAGAAACTCGAATCGCATATTGAGAACTATCCATGTCCAAATAAATAACATACACAGGGTGTGATGGTAAAGACATTGAAAAATTCAGATTGATTGATTGATTGGTTGAATGGATTATTTCATAAATTCAGAACACAATAAGACAGAATCAATTATTATTATAGCATCCATTCGCAGCCAAAGGCTGAATTGCATGGAGTACTGTACAACAAGTATATACACATGTACACAGAGTGATAATTACGTAATTAGTTATTTAAATAAGTACAATTAAACACATCAGTCAAATTGTGGGAACTTTGGACTCAATGGACTTATTGAGTTCGCCTTTCTCTTACACCCATCTGGGTGTGCATTTTACAAATGACACATTCTTTGTGCTGTTTAATATTCAGAGCTTATGAAATTAATACACATTCAATTAATATCTACATTTTATGAATTTATTTTTAAATCCCTGAATTTACAGGGCGCTACAGCTTGGATGACTTTTGTCCACACCACTACTGAGTTGAGGAATGCAGCTAGCATCCCCTGTAGTTGGTGAGGTTTTGTGAAAAAAAGCCCTGAAACAAAACAAGACAATCCCCCCAAATCGCATCTGAGAAAGTTACTTTGTATCCACCTCTGGTTGTGAGCATATTACAGTCACCGATGACATTCTAAAGACTGCCGCCGCTCATAAAGCAAAATGTCAAATATTAATTCAGTAACTTTAAACGCCATGCTGTAGCGAGTGAAGAGCGTGCATGTGGAACTTTTGCTAATAACGTAGCTGCTTGAGGCGACGTCTATAACATTCAACTTTGTCTTCAGGCTCATGGATTTCTTTTACCCACGGATGATCTAACAGTATCAAATGATGACAGCCGATTGAGAAGTCCCGTTAAAGAGGCGATGCATCACATTTTCTGTCTTTTTCTTTTCTTTTCTTTTTTTTCTTCTCCATTTTGCTCCCCCGAAACTCTACGTCAATCCAGTTTGTTTTGCAACGAATAGGCTTTTGAGCCGAGGTTCCCATGTTTGCCATTGATATAACGTGTTACAGTGGACAACGAAGTATCATTTTAACGGGGATATTCCGGCTGGAGTTTCCAACAATGTTACTGCTTTTGTTTTGTCCGGAAATTCTAGTTTTGCAAATAACATAGAAAAACACGATGATCAATACAGGGGGGGGGGGAGCATAGGCCTCAAGTGTTTCCTGTCATGAAGCTGAAATCCTTTAATAATGTAACGGCTGCTGAATTGCATAAATGTGAAAAATTGTATAAATGCCTCCAGGTAAATGTAGAGGTCATGACTGCTTGAAGAATGCTCTCTTGCAGGGCTACATAGCTTTTCTATATTTGAGGACACAAAAGTGACCGGCAAATTTGTCTAACACAATGATTATAAAAACAAGACACAAAAAAAAACACAACTTGTTTTCCCGTAAATGTCCGTTACCTATGTTGACAAATTTGCATTCTCAATTTAAAATCCCATTTATTCCCACACTCATACAGCACAATAAAGCACCGCGAGTTATACAACCCAATATATTTACACGAAAGGGCACACATACTAGATAATTCATCTGTGAATAAACGAAATTAACAATAATAATAATAATAATAATTTATTCATTTATAAAGCGCAAATTCCAAATAAAGTTTGTTCAAATGCGCTGAACAATAAAATGACTAAAAATACATAATAGTAAAAACTCGGTTAAAAATTATATCCATGACGGATCATAGTACATCTTAAAAATACAATCAAAGCAACAACAACAACCCACTAATATATATACAATTAGAACCACCAATTCAAATTGGATTTGTAAAAACACCAGAGGTGCGGATCAATAACTCACAAAGAGCTCAGCACAACCCAGCACATTTTAAAACACTACATAAAAGTAAAAGTAAAAACAACGTAGCAACCGGAGCAGGGCCTTCCCCGACACGATCCAAACCGGGCCAACTCATAATGAAAAACCAGGAAAAACTTAAATTATGCTGCTTACATTATGAAAGATGCTATTTTTGCATCGGGGATAAACATACACACATCGGTGCATGGGTAAAACATTACAAACAATAGTTCAAATAAATGTTAGTTAACGTTCAGTGTTCATTATTCTATAGTCTTGTTTTATTAGGTACTTTAAATATAAGGTCATGCAATTTGTACTACTTCACTCATGCTGTTGTCATGTTTGAAAATAATGTGTGTATTTTGAATGTTGGGAGACATGTTTTCCCGCATCAGAAGCTTCTGTGTATTAACAATTCTTTATTTTCGGCTCATTATCATTCGGGCACCATACCGCTAAGATAAATCGGTAAGCATTATAAGACGCTTTCCAATACGGTCTTAATCTAATAACACACGCGAATGATGACGTCGACCTTGCCTTTCTCTCTTTAAGGATCTATTGTAACCTATATTTTATTTCCCCTTTGGAAATGGTTGATGGGTCGTGCGGTTAACGGTAATCCACGGTGAAACGGACTTGATTTAGTCTCTTAGCCTTGACATGTATTTCGAGAATCAGGAAGCAAGACTCGAACAAGACGTCGAGTTGTATTAATCTGTGTAATAAAGCAACGCATCAGTGTTTTAAAGTGCGAGTCTTTTTGCCTTTTAATAAAGTTCAAGGTATGATACAGTACCGGTACACTACTGTTTCGTTGGTTGTTGTTGTTTTTGTTGTTTTGTTGTGTTGTGTTGTGTTGTGTTGTGTTGTGTTGTGTTGTGTTGTGTTGTGTTGTGTTGTGTTGTGTTGTGTTGTGTTGTGTTGTGTTGTGTTGTGTTGTGTTGTGTTGTTTTGCATCAACTACAAGGTACACTAATGGGAGACTTTTTGGACGTTTTCACAGTTCTCATCAGTTCTCGGACTACGCGTACAATACTGAGCATGTGCTCAAAAAAGGACCGTTGTGTTTGCTGCAGCCAGCGTCCCGAAAGTCTCCCGTTGGTAGACACTGCACAGCTTTCACAGATTTCAGTCTATACTTGACAGGAAATGCTTTAGATCGTACACGAATAATGAAAACAGTGAAAAAAAGGGTCTCCTTTAACTAGTAGTGCAACTTCAAGGTTGCCTGGCCGTTCTATACCCAGAGCGAATTTCACTGAAGAAAATGAATAAGAGGTTCTCCCGTCATATAGCCAAGGGACCTTCAACTCTTTGTGATGCAATCTTCCACGGTTCTTCATATTGATCGTGACTTGTTGAAACGCACTCTTCTGGGCACACGATTAGGTTCCAAGTGCAAATAAATCTATCCCCACTCCGTGGCAAATTAAGTTGGCATTATCGTTGGCGTGTTGCACTTTCATCTAGATTTGATCCCTGTTCCCTTGATTGTATCTGAGGTGGCCTAATATGCAAAAAGCTTGACCTTGTCCGGGGCTTTTCCCCTTCAAAGGTGTTCTTATACATCATTGTTTTTTGTTTGTTTTTTTCTTCTTCTGTTTTTACTTTTTGAAGAGCAAACTCATTCAAATCCTCTAGTTTTCCATAAACATACCATCCAACCAACCAAGCCTGCCAGAACTTCCATCCAACAGTCCTTTATGACTACACATTATTTTGCCTGCCAGAAACACACAAAAGTCCTTTATGACTACACATCATTTTGCCTGCCAGAAACACACAAAAGTCCTTTATGACTACACATAATTTTGCCTGCCAGACACACACAAACGTCCTTTATGACTACACGTCATTTTGCCTGCCAGAAACACACAAAAGTCCTTTATGACTACCCATCATTTTGCCTGCCAGAAACACACAAAAGTCCCTCACGACCACACATTATTTTGCCTGCCAGAAAAGACCCAGATTTCTTTATAATCTACGTATCCGATATTTGCCTGCCAGAAAACACCCGAAAGTCTTTAATGATCTACACATTATTTTGCCTACCAGAAAAGAGCAAGAGTTCTTTTTGATCTACGTATCTGATACTTGCCTACCAGAAGAAAAAAAAACAATCGTAAACAAGTTTACTTCAATTGCCAATCAGTTGTCACTGAAGCTTCATAACAATTCACATATTATATACAGTCGTTACCACTCGACAAAGTAAATATTACAAATGCAACCTGTCGTTGTAGTCAAAAAATGACAATCCAGCAAATGCCGAGAACCCCCCCCCCCTCCTTTTTGGAAGAGGGGGGGAGGGCAGCCCTAGGAGGGTGGTACCCTTCCCCCACCCGGATTTCTCTTAAGCATTATTTGCGAAGTGGAAATACACAGCATCAACACTTCTTCGAGCACAACACAAAGGCCTCCACACCAAACTCCATGAGTCTTGGAGTCCGGAGAAACAACACCTTCTCGTGTCAGTATCAATACCAACCGGATGCGACTTCGATTTTGCACTCTTTTACCGAAGAACTAAAAAAAAAAACAGCTGTAGGTTCAACATTTCAAACATCCTCCAGTTTCCCGCACATATTTACTCCACTGCAAGTGGGCTATCTACACAAGAAGTCATGAATAATTATGAACATGCTGTTCCACGGTTTGTGACAGGAAATCTCCCCAGACCGTAAATGTTATCACATTGCCACCAACACGTGATGTTGATTTGTAAAGCCGAGAACTGCAGGGTTGAAATTCACACGTACACCATCAAACACTACATTTTAGACATGACGGGTGACTCACATGTACGCGTGTATCACAGTATCGAGGTAAGGTGCCAAATGTAAAATACAGTAAATAAAGAAAGGGAAAAAGTTTCTAACTTCACTATCAAGGACGTTTTTTTCTGAAAGACGTTTGCTGATTGGAACCATGTGCACCCGACCCGGACTCATTCGTGAAAAACATTGCACTAACAAGAGTTGTACGTCGCGACTGATATCACTGCTCCTTTGGAGATGATATCAATCTCTCCAGCCAATCGACAACGAGAATACCGCGGCCAGAGGAAAAAAACCCACTAACCGACGGCCGTTTGAAGCTTTGAGAAGGAAATCTACTCACGTTAAGTGTGTACTCTTGACGCTCTCATTTTACAACGTACAGCGTTGATCTTTATTACATTGGATGGACCCATACCCTTATGCAATGCTGTCCGTATTCAATGTAATGTAAAGCTGGCAAGAATCAGGCTCCACTCGATATTACTTTCTTTTTAAATGCGTCTTTAGAGTTAGATTGTAAGCGCATTCACAATCAATGAATTTGTTTTTCTCTGAGGAACTTTGCATTGTATCTCATCTGCTGCACTATACGGTGGAGTTAAATTGAAACGAAAATACTTGTTCATGATTGTACCACCATACTTGAAAATCTCACAGAGCTTTTACAAAATAATGACGAGTTTGAGTTTGAGAAACATGAAACATCTATCTTGAAAACAAATGTAATAATTCGCTTTTTTATTTATTATTATTATTTTCTTTTAATATTTTGGTATCTATACTGTCGACAATTCATTTGTAACATACTTTGAGTATGACTCACTGGTGAGTGGTTCTAAAGGCATATAGTAAATACGGAATGTCTTGGGAAATTCGTGTAACCTTAAAGAGTGACCTTGTACATTCCAGGGCCTTTCTGGCAGGCGAGATACTACACTGGTTATAAGGGAAATTTTTTACATTTTGTGGCTCTATCATTTCTACACAAAATTCAAGAGTTACAAAAGTAACAGCTGATACAAACTTTGAGGTGTACCCCTTTTCTTCATATGAAAGGTTGATAAAAATCAGACAGTGCAATCTCCATAAAATGTAAGATTTGATGTTTTTTCCATTAGGCTGTGTACAAATCCTGCCTGCAGGAAGTCTAGGCTCTGTGCCTCTGTTGTAAACATGTGATGTCATAGGCTTTATGTTCTATTTATACTTTACAAGGTTGGAGATTGGAGATTTTATTGGAGATTTGTTAACCTTGGCAAGGCCTGCAAACAATGTTTCTATTTTGAACCACAACGTACTTTGTTAGTTATCGCTGGAAACTGATATAGATCTCAAATCTGACTGTTTAAAAAAGTTCATACCAGTACCAACCCCCCCCCCCCCCATAGACTAGTATTTGAAGACGCACAAATCCCCACTCCTTATTTTGATTGCAGTAATCAAAATAATCCTAATGACAAAAACCTGACAAATCACAAAACATGAACTCCTAATTCGATTAAACATTTTAAAATACAGATTGGTTGTATGATGTGTTTATGGAGAACTACAGAGTGTGAAATAATCTTTTTCTTTAAGTTCACTTAAACTACTCTTTAAAAAAAACTAATTCCCCTTTGACGACATCGTCTACCAATCATCCTATTGTCATCTCAAATTATGCAGTTTTAAATACGTTCTTAATATTAATTAAATTGACATTAGATAAATTATTAGGCACAATATTATGTCCATAAACTACAAATTTGAGGGTTCCTTATGATATATTTGATTAAACCTTTTTATTGAACTATATGCATCATTAATTTGTAGTATTTTTTCCAGGCTAACTTTATGTCTTCTTTTTCTCTCTGTTTTTGAATCGTTTGACGATTTGCATATATATTTTAGTGGTAAGACATCTGCTCTAGAATGGCCGGGGTTGTGGGGTTTGAATCCCACTCGAGTAGTCTGTGCAACATGCTCCTGTTTAACCTTGTGGATTAGAATGATATCGGTGTATCGTCGGGGCCTGAACCCCCCCCCCGACTCCACCCACCCTGCTCAGAATTTTTGCCAGCGTTTCCCCCAATAAGATCGGAAAAAATGCATAGTTTGATACACTGAAGAGCCCCCCCCCACGCTTGCCCCCTCCCCCCCCCAAAAAAAAGCTGGTTACGCCACTGCATCCCTCCATGTTGTGTGTCTTGAAAGAATTCCCGAAGAATTTGAATGAATGTACTCTTCACAAAACATTATATCATTCCTTGCCGCCCCCCTTTCACTCTCATGAAGACAATCAGGGCATGACCAATCGAAACGTCGAGTTGTTACACAGCCGAAGCTCATCAGAAATATCATTACAATGGTGTCGTCACCGTAAACCTTATTTGATACAAAACATGCGGCATCCCTCTATATGTTCCCTGAGAAATAATTGGTTTTAATGAATGCACTTCCTCCCACCCCTCCCCCAAAAAACAAACAAACAAACAAACAAACAAACAAACAAACAAACTAACAACCCAACAACCCAACAAACAAACAAACAAACAAACAAACAAACAAACATTGAACCAACATTCTTTACGTAAAGTAAGCGTCTGGTAAACTAGAGGACCGGGGTGGTAATCTTCCAACCTACATCCGATTAACCGAAGGTAACCAAAACTCAGCTACGAAGTAAAGGCCGATCCAATTTCGACGTAAGGCCGATCCAATTTCGACGTGACGAATCACACGTCACATTGACGTCATAATAATCAGGTGAAAAAGAGTCTTTCTTGATTAAAATGTACTCTGGAGTCAAATCGTCTACACTTTTTTTTTTATTGTTCATAATGCGATTCGGGACACGCTCTTGGCTTAACATACATGCAACGGCCGTCGAGTGAACTGAGCGATGTCCCATCACGCTCCACTGGCGAATAAAAGAAGGTGATTTCACACGGGGCGAATATTATCGGCATGAAACGATCAAAGTGATGATGGTGATGAAGTATTGGCATTAAGTGAATGGATGAAATGAACGTCAAGTCAAAGTAGTACACCGAGTCCACACAGCGAACAACTGACCTGCACGCAAGGACGAGGACCGAACAGAAAACAATCGTGTATATATGACAAAGTTGCCTGTTCGTGAAATACAACCAGCTGATGCGCACAGTGTGTCTATATAGCCATTTGGAATCGGTTCAAGTTCACGTGAGAATCTTCACATACAGAGGTTGGATAGCTTGATAATAGAGAAGGGATACCCTTCGGTGAGTCAGTGACGCATCAAAGGGTAAAAGCCAACAATCCAAAACGTGTATTATACGGATAAGTTCATGTTTTTAAGGTTGCCACTCGTACAAAAAATCGTCGTACATAGCCTACAGTCGGAAAAAAACTGCCGGGTTTTCGTGAGGGACTGAAGGCTGACACGTCACGTACAGACAAGGAAGGGAAGTCAACAAACGTTAGAAGTCCACTGTCTGCACGGACTGACCCCGACGCCTGTGTGTTTGCGGTGATAGAGAGAGGGGGGACGGTTGACGACAGACGCACGGGAACTGAGCTTTATATGGTCTGCTCCCCGCTCTCGGAGTTCATCGGCCGGGAGTTGCGAGGAATTTGTCAGGGTGTCGTTTGGCTTTCGCAACCAGGCGAGGAAAAGGCAGACACTGTCCGTTTGTGGCTGAATTCAAACATCGGTGAGTAGACTTCTTATAACATCAGGTTGATGTATCGCTGTATGTGAAATTCTAAGACCATGTTGCACAACAATTATATAACAACTTGATTTTCAAAAAGTATCGAATGAAACATTTGAACTTCCACCGGAAAAAAAGTCGACACAATACTAACTCGACACTCTTCCTAATTGTCGTGTCTGAAAAGAAAGTTATGTTTATTTACATCCCCAAAGTTTACAGAAGCGTTTTGACGTTATCAACAAACAACACCACAAGCGCGATTTTTATACAAAACTTGATATCTGTCTAAGCACGTAATATTAGAATTAATGTTCTCATGAAACGATCGATGTCATTTTTATTCAGTGGATTGGCTGTGCGTCTGGAATGGTAGGGCATAAGCGCAAGAGCCCACACTTTTATGAACTGGCGCTGGTGGTATCACATGTCACGTAATACACGCTTCTCCACGACCGGCCAGATTGGGTTCCTTATTAGGCCTACCTTAAATATGTATTCGATACTGGCAAATCGATAGTGCAGTTGATACGGCCGTCGGTTCATGTAGTTACTCATTTTTCCATCGTGATATCACACAAGTGACAGCTCTAGCGCCTGGTGACTATACGCGCGTATGCACTTGAGCAGAACATTTCAAATTTCACAATCTGAGGTTTGAGGGACAGTGAGAGGAGGCTGATAAATAAATCTTGTCATTTCGAAATTGATTTTTTTTTTGAAGACAGTTGAAATCCACCGAAATCATTCATACCTAGAACTGATGGATGGGTGGGGTGACATTTTAGAGGTATCACTGCCCGATGACTCAAATCTCTGCACTACAATGTTTGCAGAACGAATTACTGATATTTATAATCCTTTATTAAATCATGAATAATTGTGTTACATTATGGTGGAAGCTTGTATGACTATGTTGTTGCACACCTCCCCTATAAGGGTGTGTACAATATTGGTAAGACTGAATGTGGAAATATTCACAGACTTGACACATAACTTACATGGTATAAAGAAGGTAATGATGCAAAAACATTCCCCTTTGAAATATTTTTGCCTGTAGTTTTTGAGATATGATGAGTAAACCCTGTGAATTTTGATCTCGTGAGTCCGCTGTCTGATTTGTGAAAACAGCGATGGGGTTTCCCCCCACTATTTTCTCCTTATTTGATGACTGATTGAAGCTCAAACTTGTACATGTTTGTTATTTCATGAATACTTATTGGGTTACGCAAAGTGCGGATACTGGTCTTTGTCAGTTACCAAAATGCTCGCTGCCTGCTTTTACGCCCACCACCATAAACCCACGATACCTCCATTGGCACAGACAACAGATGAATCTAAAACTGCCTTTATTTCTAATCTGACCGCGCATATATTAAAAAGGGAAAACGAGAGAGAATATTTCCGTCTAAAAAAAACTTCACTTTAGCGAGAACATCTCCCCTCGATACTCGGTGATTACTTCGATCTGCCGTTAAGACGTCAGAGGTAAACACATTTTCTCATCCAACATTTCATTTTACAAACTTTACGGATTAAGAAAGTTCCTATCGCAGGAATCTCTTTATTCCCTTATGCATTGGACCATTGAAAACGTTTGAAAATCAGTGCAAATCACTTTATTCAAACAACGGGAAAATACATAGTTAACTTTTTAAGAGTAATGTTCGTCATCCTCTAGCTATCAGTTACACACCTTACAACTAACTTGTGAAAATGACATCAAGTTTGATAATTGGTGGACAGGTTGAAGTGAACTTTCTCAATGTAAAAACTGAGTGAAAACCACTCGTTTTGTCCGTCATACATACCACTCTTACAAAGAGCCATATGGCAGACAACTCTTTTTAGAGTGAAAGACTGGTATTTTCAACTTGAATAAGACAAGAGTGAAGTTCATTCCAATTTCACTCAAAAAAGGGTGATGCACTGAAAGTTTCACTCTCAAAAGAGCCGAACTGACACCACGCGGGCGATAGAGTGAAATGTTCACTCTTTTACATTTAGAGAGAAAAACCATCAAAAACCGTTTGAAGCTTTTTGATCACGGATGTTGTACACGTTTATGTGCATATTTTGATTGCTGCTATCGAAGAAAGACGACGGTGAGTTGTGGAGGGGGTTCCGGTCTTGCCAAAATGCCGTTTTCTCGAGAGCTTTCAGACTGAGACTGTTCCAACTCCCCACCCCCAGCAACGCCCCCGATAATTACAAACCACTAAAGTGATGTTTGAAGCTTTGCATGGTATAGGAAACTAAGAAAATACTATTCACTAGTAAACTTGCGGGTACAACCATGTGTTTGAATCTCTTTTGGGAGGAGTGTTGGCTCTGAAAAGAGCCGGAGTGGTCTCGACGTTTCGATCAGTATACTCTGATCGTCTTCAGGACGACAAACCACTTAGTCTGTATATTACAATAACTCACTTTTGGTTCTCACTGAATACATCCAACCATAGCGAATAGTTGAATGTGGACCATCCTGACCTCGCTCCACAAGTGAAGCGTTGTGGTTACCCTGACCGACCATCAGCAAACAGTACAAACTTTATTTATGAAAACAACAATCGTTTTTGTTTGTCATTGCTCATTTTCGTATCCCGTCTTTCTTTGCATGGCAATTATCCTCAACGCAATCGGTAGTGTGGGACAGCCTTCCCAAAGTCAGTTTATATTGTACAATGCAAACAATGGTGAAAAGAAAGAAACGGTACAGCGGTTCTGGAAAAGTACGCTCAACCGTCCAACTTTCCTCAAACGCAGAATTAGAAACAGCCCCTGAAAATTCCGATTGAAATGGGTGCTCGCTGATTTGTCTTTTTTACTAAACAAGTGAAGTAAAGTACGATGTTAACTAAAATGCTTGCACTGCAAGGCTAGAGATTGAATGGTTTCGGCACAGCGGCGTTGCCAGGATTTTTTTTACTAGGGGGCCACAGGGTGGCATTGCTTTTGAGTGAGGGCCCAGGTACCATGTTTTTAATGAATTACATGTATCTACATTGTTTTCATGGGGGCACCTGGGGGAGGGCACTGGAAATTTGTGGGGGGCACGAGCCCCCAGCCCCCCCCCCACCCCCCATGTTGGCTACGCCACTGTTTTGGCTGTGGCTTCGTCCGGCACGCCGAAAAGTCATATTCTTTAATAACGTAGTTGTTGCAGCAAGCAGCAGCCAGTAGCCACAGCAGAAGTCGCTTGATTTGGACGCGGCCCAACAGTCAATCCGTACACGATTTCCTCTCCAATATGGAAGTACTTTTCGAGAGAAAAATTAAAACAAAACGAACGAACAGACAAACAAACAAACACAAACAAACACACCCTCTTATTGTCAATTCGTACACGATTTCCTCTCCAAAAGATGGAAGTACTTTTCACGAGAAAAACTAAAACGAAACGAACGAACAGACAAACAAAAAAAACAAAAAAAAACCAGACAAACAAACAAACAAACAACAAACAACCCAACAAACAGACAAACAAACAAACAAACAACACACCCTTTATCACCGAACTCGATGTGAAATTGTCAAGAATGTTACAGGTCTTGGGTGCGAATCCCAACCAAGGTGCGTGGGTTGTTTTTTCCCCCAGTAGGGCCCAAGGAGCACGGAGTATACCGGTACAGTACTTATCACCCCATAGCCAGGGTTTAACCCCAAAAGATCATCGATGAATTCGCAGCCGATTTTACCGATGGCGAAATCATCACCTCATGGTCATTCACCCTTAAGCCTTCAAATGCCTTCGATTGTAATTGCAGAGCAGAATAAAGCCCCAGCTCAACATTGGTAAGAAGAAAAACATAAATGTTCACGGATTTACAACATGGTATAGAGATAATGATGGTAGAAAACTTTCCTTGACATATGTCTGCCTGAAGTGTTATCGTTTTTAAATAATACATGAAATAAGATCCACAATTAGTTTTCGTCTCAGTGAGACGAAAACTCTGCCAATAGGAATGCGTACAAAAATGCTGAATGCATTCTTACCGTTTTCTCGCAAACGAAACAACGAAATGAGCTGACATTTTCACAGGTTTGTTTTATTGTAACTATCTTGATTTGTGCAAAGAATGGAAGCATTTACAGTCAGTTTACCAATGTAGAGCTGGGGCTTTATGTATCATGTTGGTATAAGTCATTGCGTCACTCGCGGGCGTATCTGCTGCACAACCGCAGTTTTCGCTATACTTCCGGCTCCAAAGCTGGCATACTTTTGTGTTAAATTAAAAACAAAATCACCCATTCAATCGTTGGAAAGCATTTATTAGGACAGAAACCTCTCTTCTGAGAGGACCTCGAGTCTTTTGAAGAACATTTAAAAGCCAAGTCCAATTATTAAACTGTTCATGCATAAATCATCAAAGGAAAAAAACTAGCTCCGTGTAACTCATATGGGCTTCTGGTAATCAACCAGTGGGGCCAGACTGTGTGAACTGGGCGTGGCTTACAGTGGAACTACGTCACACTTATGAATAGGAAAGAGAACCTTGTAGCTACCACTCATCCCAAATGTGGTTTGGATAAATAATCGAACTCAAAATACCGCTACTGAATTCCCACGAACCCCTCGCTGCCAAATCTATTTTCGTTTTACCGGCATCTACCTCCAATTTGTCCCCGTGTTCAAGGAAAGAAAACCTAAAACTAATACCCCTGCTGAGTGTAAGTGTATAGCCGCGGTCACAGAATCCCACTTCCCCCGCGCTAGCACGTGGGTCTGGTTTTCATCCTTTCCGACCCAAAATCACACACGCTCAAGAAAAATTAAATCAATAAATCGCGGTAAATGCCCTTAGTGTTGTATAACGTAAGCAGATCCCCGATTCGAGTGCCGTCCATTTTTAGAACCTCTCCCAAGACCGTGTTGGTTTACATGGGGGTGCACTTCAGTTCAAATCCGCCGCAGCCTTAAACCCCGCGCACCACACTCCATCAGATAATGTCATAATATTGTTTTCACTTAACCCACATTCTCCGTGAACAAGTGCAGGGCTGGCAGAGTTAAAAGATAACCGAAAATGGGCTGAAGGACCCGAATGGTAATTTTGGCGAGCCTTGTTATTTGGTCAGCTCCCTGTGGTAATATCCTACTCTCGTATTACTATTAAGCTCGGCGTGCATGTTGTTTGAACACGGTTGTAATATAAATTTGTAATAATGTGTCTCACGCATGACTGGCGAGAGATAACATTTAAAACGTTGGGTGAGTATATTATTTGAAAGTGCGTTGTTAATTGTGTAACATTAAGTTTAGCTTCTACGGTATTAGCGATTTGTAAATTGAACGCTTTTTAATTTTTATTCAGTTGGTACTAGTCCCAAATATCATGAGAATTAATGCCACGTCCTTGAAATAATGTCCTGAATGCTTGGTTCGTGTATGATTGATTTGTCAAATCAAAATTTGCGAGTATTCAGGTGCGGGTCCAGGAATTTTACCATGCAGGCGGGGGTGGGGGTTCGAAAAACAAAACCCCCAAAAACCTCAAAAAAATAAGTGGAAGGTCGTGATATTTTATGGGTACCACGTATAAGCAGGCTATAGGAATAAAGGTCTGTAGCGAGATCAGGGCCATTACTACGTGATGGTGCAAGTTTAAAGTCTAAAAATGGAAACAAGATTTTTTTTTTTAAACAAAAACATTGAAAAGTCGTCCAGAGCAGGGAGGGGTCCGGACCCCTGTGACCAACCCCCCTGGATACGCGCCTGGTCTTCGGCGCAAAGTTCATGACAGCATGAACCGTTTTGCGTTGATTTCAATCAAAATAATATAAGCTGATTTCGTGGTACGTGTACGGGGAAAAAAATTAGGATGGACATGAATTTTTTGCGCTTCAAAATTCAGCGATGCAGGATGGCCTCAAATCGGCATGTAAATTACATGGACAAAAAAAACACATACAACCTAACTGAAATAAATGTGAAGAGACCAAGTTTTGATTGGTTTAAATATAATTACATAAATAAAGCATAAGGTGGAGTTACATGACAGTGGAAATGATGTTGAATCGTTTAACATTTCCACTAAGATTAACTGGATTATACACGGCGGGTTGTTTTGTTGTTGTTTTTTTTTGTTTGGCAAATTAAACAGTTTTTAAGAAACGTTATAAAAGCTCCGTATAATCTTTACCTTGAGATGTCTTTTTTAGACTTTTGTGATGGATGACCTTCACTTATCTATAAATTTACCGAGTGGTTTCATTCCAGTGTTCACGTTTTCCATAGGGATTGTTTGTCACGCCACAGTGTTTTTTTTTTTTTTTATATTTGGTGCATTTGGTGCTCCATATGTGTTAGGGTGTGCCTCCTACTGGGTCTTGATTGTGTTCTGGAAATTCTGGAATTCTTTTGAGGATTTTAGAAGGGGGGTGCTTCTGTACAAGAGGGGAAGAGTGTGTTAGCGAATGGGAACATTTGGGGGGATTCCCTCGGCCACATATCGGGCAGGGTATAATGGAGTGTTCCGTCGTGAACTTCTATAGTGGCGTTTGGCCTGACTGCGGACAAATCTGAATGCAGAGTTTTCACAAACGGACAAATTTGACTTTGAATAAAAAGATTTCATTACGGATAGTGGTGGGTGGCTGTCCCCGTTTGTAACTATTAAAAAAAAAATGACGATCACAAACAGAATGCCCACAACTGGGCTATGTTTTCTTTGTATCCTAGCTCTAAACAATATAACTATAGATTGAGGGTAAAACAACAAAACCCTGTATGAAATTAACTTAATTATGGACATATAATGGGAAAATTTCCATTAATTTTCATTACAACCAAAAAGACGTGAATCAAAACCCGCGAACAAAGTGACCTTTTTTATCATCATATACGGCCATGTTGTTTTTCAACCAATTCAAATCAAGGTGGAAAAACAGAGGCTGGTGGGAATTGGTATGGCACCTGTTTTCACAATGCGATTCATGAGTAGTGATTGCGTGGTGGGCACAAGAGACATCGTGGCATTACAGCGATTGCTGAAGCACACATACTTTTGAAGAAGAAAGAAAAAACTGAACAGACAAAAAAAATTTGCACATATATAACTCTGACCATGTCACAGAACTGTTGTAATAATTAATCCCATTCACCGCTTCCTAGAATTGGAAAAAACAAATTGTGAAGACCTGCCCCGCTAGTCAGTGTAATCCATTGCCTTAAAAAAGGTCAAGGAATTTACATATGTACTCCAGACAACGGTACATAATAGCAAAATCTCCCAGATTGTTAACTCAAGTGAAGTTTTGGTGATGTAAGAAAAACAGTATTTTAGGGTAAACAATGAACAATTGACTAGAGCGGGATTTAAACCTGTGACCTTCGGGGTAAAGTGCAGGTGCTCTACCAACTGAGCTATCCAGCCCTCGGTTGGCAGTTTTGTCGATATCTTTGTTCGGGGGTGGCGCCAGTCAGAAGTCATACAACCGTGTACTACCGTAGATAGCACGGGATCACGCCCAGTTTACAACGCAACCCAACTTGGGAAGCTTTATCAAAGCCCCACCTCAATCTTGGTCAGAAATAAAAACATCAATGTTCACAGATTAAAAAAAAATACTTACAAGGTAAGATAATGATGGTAGAAAACTTTCCTTGAAATATTTCTGCCTGAAGTGTTATCGTTTGTGAATAATAAGTTAAATAAGATTTTTTTAAAAATCAATTTTCGTCTCATGAAACCAAAACTCTGCCTAACAGTGCGTACACAAATGCCGAATGCGTCTTTTACCGTTTCCACGCATAAATGAAACAACCAAATGAGCTGACATTTTCACAGGTTGGTTTTATTACAAATATCTTGATTTGTGCAAAAACATGGAAGCATTTACAGACAGTTGACCAATGTTGACCAGGGGCTTTTACGGGGATGCGACTGAAAAAAAAATTACTACAAGTGTTACTGAATGCCGAGCTAAAACATCATAATGACGTTCTCGAGGGAAGAGTAGAATAAAGTAAAATACTTGTTAAACTTATTGACACATGTACTTATGAAACGTTCAAAATATTCTGTTCACGTTACTCTTGATAATTAACTGCCAACGCGAAATTGTCAACAGTGAAGTACACACTTGTGGTGTTGTTAACAAAAATACTAACGAGTACTGCACTCACAATAATTATAATGCTCTCAAGATAAGAATGGAAATGTACTTATGATTTATTTTTCCTTACGCTCCGATGTTTTTGCAATTAATCGACAGTGATGCATATATCAAATTTCACATTCGCTTTACATTTTTATGAAACATGATTGATTTGAATAATTACTTATCATGATGTGGTTTTCATTTCCCCAAGGGCGGTTTCTTTCGCACAGTCATTGAAAATATCCGATTGGTCACGGGTCACGCGGGAAACGAATGTATTCGGTTTTAGTAGTGAATCATATTGTTTAAATAAACAAGTTATGTAGCTGATGATTGAAGAAAAAGTAGAGGAGTGGTAACTTTTGATAACAAAATTGACTAAAGTTTCTATCTGAAAGCTCACGGTTTGTAAAGTTCATTACCAGCACCAATCCTCCGGAGAATTAGTTTCATTTGAAATGCTGTCGAGATCGAGGAAACAACATTTTTTTTGTTTGAAGACCACCCCTGTTACTCATTTCGATTGCCGCATCGAAGTAATCGAAATGGATGTGCAGAAAGTCCCGTGCAAAAACAAACTATCTCTCGCTGTTCTCGTCTAAAACGTGACCCCGAACTGGTACCGGGTTCAGTTTAAACTCAGTCATGTATTTTCGATCACAAATAACGATCCGAGACGCTATACCTTTAACAGTTTTATGCCGGGCCCCGTTCAGATTAGCCACACACTGTATGCTGGTACGTGAAAGAAACGCATGTGAGCAACATCTATTTCAAATCGTTTGAATAAATAATAGGAGTGTCACATTAAACATAAGTTCATGAAAGCATCAGTTTAAAATTACACTAACCTCCAGAAATGCATAGCAATTATTACTTCTATGCGTGTTGCTGTTAATTTTCTTTTTTACTCGCACGCACCTTTACCGATTTCCAAAGCATTTTCCTTTTTTTTTTTTTTTTTTTTTTTTTCATTTATATATATATTTTTTTTATTTAATAGTGTATAGAAATGAAAGAATCTTACTCAAAAAGTTATGCTCATGCGGCACATTACTATAGGTTTTTTCCGGCCAATTTCATCAAAAGTTAATTCAATGCCATTAACCCGCACCTAACCCCCAATCGATCTGGGTTTTCTTTCTAGGTATTGCACTCGTTTTCGTTTTCGTGCACGCATGATTTCGTTCTTCAAAGCCAGGTCCGTTTCGGCCATTCTATTTCGTTTGTGGGGCATTCGAGACTAAACGTTCACCGTTCTCCAGTTGAATTTGGACTTATAGCCTATTTAGAATCAGTTCAATTTAATGGTCGACGAGCCTCCTGCAGCCACGGCTTTGGCGAAATTGAATGATCTTCGCGACATAACGAGTTTGGATGATCTTATTTGGCCAGTGAATACTAAACTGTCGAAATTGAATTAACCCTTCTGACCGATGAACGCCGACGCAACAGAGCATTCACTTTCAAACGAAATCGAATTGAGGCGGGTGTTAAATTGAATAAAGTTCTGTTGAAATTAGTCTGGAAAACCTACGCGTACTACGTCCCTTCCCCCCACACCACCCATTATAGGGTCATAGGTTTTATGTCATTACAAATACATCCAGGAAGTGTGCATTTTTGTTTATTTTTCAAGTACACTTTTAATTACTATTCTTCTATTAGAGTAGAGGTATTTAAGATTGTTACTCTAAAATGTTACCAATTTGTAATCATTGTTTGTCATTGCGCATATTTTTTCCAAGTATTGTTTTTGTTCCAATTTATTCCCTGAGATTCTACCCCTATACGTTCGCGGCTTGATATTTTTCACACAATCGCTCTTTAATAGTATTTCAGTGAGTTTTTTTTATGATTACAGTTTGCTGTTAAAATCTATATCAAGTTATGTGGCTGAACGCCTGTGGGCGGAAAGGGGGTTTTGGTCCACATAATAATTAATTCTGAATTGTTTGTTTTTGTAATCCATCTGTTGTTATTCCTTGTATATTGTTTCATGACAAATACACTAAAATGTTAAAGGGACACATTGCCTTCAAATCTCTGAAAATGTTGCTGTTTGGAATTGCTTCTTATCCTTGCATCTGATGAAGTATAGTTGTTGCTCGAAAGCTCATGCAGTTTTTTTTTTACTATTAGTTTTTTAAGTGCTATCACTAAGTTTTTATATTTCATCTGTTAGACTAAAACGGTTATCTCTAATATATCCTTATCCTTTTTAAGAGTTGTCCATGCAATAAAACACATACACCAGAGGACGAACAGAGTATACCGTTCGAAACGTCGAGACCACACCGGCTCTTTTCAGAACCACCACTCCTCCAAAAAGAGATTTATACATGGTTGTACCCGCAAATCTTTACCAGTTTACTAATTAGAGTTTCCTATTAACCTTAAGACCATGCAAAGCTTCAAACATTAGTGAGTAGTGATTAAAAAAAAACCCATAAATTTGCCTCTCGAAAAGACAACCAGCGGAACCACACTCGACATATACGGTCCGCCATTTTATGGAGTCAAAATGTTGCTGTACAATATGGCGAACCGTATTTCGTCATGAAAGAAAACCGAAAAATACACACAATTCCAAGAGATATTTATGTGAATCATTATGTTCTATACTTTTTAAATATCTTTCCGCAACCATATTTATTTTACAACAAACGTTTGTTAAAGCCCGTAAGCGCCTAATCAGATGACAACGTGTCCCTTTAAACGACATCAGCGTATATGCCAAACTATAACAGATACATGTACTGCGACCTTTTTTCAATACCATACCTTTTTCCCGAACATACAGTTGATGCAAACTATTTTCTCCGGAATGTGATCCGAAATTATCTTAGAAATTGTTCCCAGTTAGTTATATGATACTCCTGTTTCTTAATAAGGGGGTGATGTTACACCGCCTTTGGAAAGAGTGTACATTTCGTTCCTCTGGGTGAAGAAGAAAAAAATCATTGAAGCGGGTGCTAAAAAATTTTCGGGGGGAAATATTTTGCTGATATCGTCTGGCCATGCAGTAGGAGTAGTCTCTGATCAAAATGCAACTGTCTGAGAGATTACAATATTTTATATTTGGGAAAAGCATATCTAAATAAAAATTAATGCCAGAGACAGATTGCAAAGTTCTTTGTTTTAAAATGAACTATGTTGTCCGCATTGACACTATAATATAGTATGGTTCGAAAATACTATTATAAATAGTATTAAGATACGTGTATAACTTGATTATAACATTGATATAAGTACGATGCAACTGCAACGTTTGCGAATTGACTGCGCTATGGCGGTTTAACAGCATTACATATACTGAGCAACTTGGAGAAATATTGATACAATGGGAAGTATATAAAAGTAAAGAAATGAACACGGTATGGATAGTGCTACAGCTGTTTCAATACAGTAGTATCGATTAATGAGACGGTGTCCGCGTTATTCGTTACTTCGGATAGTCGTGCTGCCGATAGAGTAACTATAGTGCTCGCAGTATCGATTATTAACTACTTCAATGTGAACAAAATTTAACCACACTTTTGGTTTTGTCTAATTAATGTATGTCACACCCAAACTACGGTTGAGACGGTCCCTTCTGTAAAAGTTGGGACACGCCCACCTTACGTTTCCACAACTGTTAACAAGTCTAAGGACAGATCGTAACCATGGGAGGCCATCTTGTTTTTCTTCCATTCAAATCAGTGTAACCAAACCGAGGCTGTAGGATTGAAACAGTCTGATTCCTTTTGGTTGAATGAGAAACGCTGTTCAAAAGTTTTTCTTCAAAATAGAAAGCATGGCAAGTATGTTGGCGACCGCTCGTGAAAATTTGCTGGTGGCAAGTGGACAATATTCGTGCGTTTCAGGAATGCTGTTATTATTTATAAATACTAAACATTTAGGGCTATAATAGATAGCTCAGTTGGTAGACTGCCCGTACGTTAATACAGAAGTAACATGTTAAAATCTCGTTCTAGTCAACTTTTCTTTGTTCACCCCAAAATTAAATAAAGGTAAAATACACGATCGGTAAACCTGATGCCGTGTTCTAACTTTGTGTGATTCAATATATACCTGGAAAAAAACATGTGAAAATGTGGGCTCAATCCGTCGTCTGAGTCATGAGAAAAGAGTGAAAAAAAACGTGAACACTTTTCAGCATGTAAACACATTGTCCTAAATTTACAACCGAAATTAAAATCGGGGTCTTCATTTACCCAGTCAGTTTCCCTTGTAGTTTATTACTGGATATTTTTTATCGGTCCTTTCTCTTTGATATTTTTTTTTGTAGGCTACACCCGTGATATCCACCGTATTTACACAATGTGCTTTTCACCTTGGTTATTATATACCATGTAATCCCTCCTCAGAAATGTCGCATTTTTTTCCAAGTAAAAGCATGACCTCATATGCTTTGTCGTCAGGTCAGTGACATTCAACATGACTCTGGGCGGAACTATGACGCGAGTAAACACAAACAATTTAGTGTTTCTCCCCTTTCGTTGTCACTTTTTTTTGTGACAAAGCCTGGTTTCCAGTTATGCATTGACCGACTGGCTCGGCATGTACACTGGCTATTTCTGTAATGGAGTAATGGCAAGACTTTACACCCATTGTCCTTTCCGTTGCTTTTATGAATAATTCAAGCAGAAGCACAACGGGAAATGAACGTAACAACCGTTCCCAGTTGTGCATAGAGTGGTCTGTATAATACTATTGCATTGGTTATGGCATGACAAATTTATGGCATTTTTTTCTTCTGATGTATGAGATATATTATATATAAAAAAAATAAAAAAACGAAAACAAAAATAGCATTGAAACGACTTTATTGTGCGTGACGCCTTGTTCTTTTATATGTCGACATTTGGGAACATAATGATCGAGATTTAAAATTGATAGTTAGACACGATCAAAACATGGTGTACTTTTTTTCCTCTGTGATCCCAATTATTAACGACCAGTTGAAAACCGAGGGACATTAAAATGACTGCATATTATCCGGTTCTTTGTCCGATTAAAGGTACTAATGACGCCCCGTGCTTAATGACGTCTGTACGGCGCATAAAAATGTAGCAAGAGACCGACGTAGCCCCAGCCCTGTACGTAAATGCAAACCGAACCGAGCGTAGTCACAACCCTTTTCCTAAATGGTATGGAGACCCATTTGTATAGCATCTTGTTCAAGAGTTTACGAGGTGATGCGCCGCAATCTGCAGCCAACTTGCCCCCCCCCCCTTCTCTTAACGATAAGTGCACTGTGTTCTTTTACGCGCATTACACAACACATGGGTCTCATCCGAAGGACGAAGCAATGAAAATATGGTCAATTGTCTTCCTCACAAACACAAGTGCCAAGACCCCGGTGCTTATTGTACACAAAGACAATTCCCTGTCAAACATTTGAAAAGTTGTCTGCTGATTTAAAAAAAAAAATTGACAAAATTTAATTAGACTTTCGCAGGTTGTTTGTACGGCGCGCAGCAACAGTTAGACTACCACTAGCACTTTGTGTAATTTAGACCTATAGAGCATTCGATTACGCGATTAATTTCAACAGCCATTTTTGACTGTCCTTGGTTTCTATTCATTGAGGCTAACTAACACAATGGGCACGCTGGTATCCTGCTATTTGATTTCTCTCTTTAAGAGTAGTGTTATTAAAAAAAAAGGGACATTTGAGTATAACACACAACCCGCTTGGTAAAGTATGTCGCATTATCTTGAGTATAACAACGGATAGTCTGTCTTTTGTGTTCACAATATTAGCATGTCTTGGCAATTTAATATGATACTCTTTAAACGTAGGCCTGTGGGGGCGGTTCCTCCCCCATGAAAAAAATCAGATACATGTAATTAATGCAAAAACATGGCCCTTAGACGCCCCCAACTGAAAAGCATTGCCCCCATGCCTCCGGTGAAAAACAAAACTGGCTGTGCCGCTGTATATCACTGTTTTTGGGTGGTTGTTGTTGTTGTTGTTGTTGTTGTTGTTGTTGTTGTTGTTGTTGTTGTTGTTGTTGTTGTTGTTGTTGTTGTTGTTGTTGTTGTTGTTGTTGTTGTTGTTGTTGTTGTTGTTGTTGTTGTTGTTGTTGTTGTTGTTGTTGTTGTTGTTGTTGTTGTTGTTGTTGTTGTTGTTGTTGTTGTTGTTGTTGGTTGTTGTTGTTGTTTTTTTTGTGTTTTTTTTGGGGGGGGGAGGGAGGGGAAGTGGGAGTAAGCACAAAGCATTCCTTATCCACTTGTTTTCAATAAACTATTCAATACAACAACCCTGGGAAAATTTCATCACATCCGCGTGGTACCGTTTTTGAGAACTCGAAATAATGTATTTTATAATATGGTTTGGGGTGGGGGGTTTTCGGGGGCGGGAGGAAGTTTTCTCGCACGTGACTATACTTCAAACAGAACAAAAATCAAAAGGGAGTAGGTAGGCCTACTGCTTTTAAGTTAGCAACAACAACAAAAAGGTCTGGTTTTTGTCCTCTTCTCTTTTTTATTTTATTTCTTTAAACACTATCTGCTATGCAATCTAAACAATCTGACAATGACGACTGTTTCAAAAATCGATGGTAAGAGCGGCCGGGTAAACACACAAATCTTCAACATGACAAATCTCTTTGATACTTTTAAGACTCGAATGCACTGAAATGCACAAGTAAATACTTTTCCAAACGTAGCAGCGTATACTGTTTTCTTTGGGCCGACGGTGGTTTCAATCAAATTTCGATCGCATTCGAACAGTTTGAGTAACCACGGCCGGTCTTCGCGGACGTAATTTGCGAGAGGCCGTAATGCTTTTATACGGCCGAGGGCGACGGCTCTCCCAATCCATACGTAAGACAGTTCATGAAAGCATAATACATACACACGACTCGCGATATGAAGAGACGTATAAGGAATTGACTCGCGCCGAATTGACAAGGTGTCATTTTGTCTCTTCGGGTGACCTC
Organism: Marthasterias glacialis; assembly: GCA_911728455.2. Taxonomy (NCBI): domain Eukaryota; kingdom Metazoa; phylum Echinodermata; class Asteroidea; order Forcipulatida; family Asteriidae; genus Marthasterias; species Marthasterias glacialis. The sequence continues at coordinate 6,859,747 of OU452228.1, forward strand.
TGTTTTGCCAGAAGGTCACCACAAAATTTGATGCGAAATCCGTACGTGTCATATTTTGGACCAAGCCGTATATTCTTATTTGTGCGCGTGTGTTAATTTTTAAAGTAGCGTCAGAAAAGCAGCGACTGGATTCACGCCTCGATGCTGTCAATAGTATCGACTCTGGACGACAAGAAGAAGAAAAAAAATTCATATGGAAATGCTATTCCGCCCCACACCTCGCAGGTTGACGAGGTGTTGGGTGACCGTGAACTGTCGGGCGGTGTCCGGGGGTTAATCGCGGTTTGGGCACGGTCATGAGATGCTGTCGTGGCTTGGTGCAATTTAGTCGAGTATATCACTATACGTAAATAACGAAGAGAGTCGTCATGCGATATTTTGTGAGGCTCGGGAATAATCGAAATCATGTGGCCGGTCTAGCCAAAATAGCCAGAATTCATGAACCGAGGTATATACGTCTCCTGCTTTGTAATTAAAGCTGCATTGGAATATTTATTACACTGGTTTTATTTTACATTTAATGTGGATCTAGAATGTCGATGTCAAGATCTCTGTAAAATGTCTTTGATCATTTCAGATACTAATCGATAAGCAATAGAAAACAACAACTAATTGAACATTTCTCATTATGATCAATAGAGGGCGGTATTCATTCCCCCAAAAAGGACCGCAGGATTCATTCATTTACAACAAAACCTTATTAAGTTTTTAAGAAAATTGCTGTCATTTTTCTTCACAATTTTGTGTTCACTTATCAAAATCAAGAAACAAAGCAAATATATTAAGTTCAATTGCACATTTGATTTCCTATCAACTTACAACAAATGATTAAAATCGGTTAGAACGCGTTACGCACAAGATGGCTCAACACCTAGCCGAAGATCCGTTTCATTTTTTTTTTCCACACATAATTCCACGTGGTGTTAATTACTACAATTATCTTCCATCAAATAAAGTTTGTTATGCCAAAAATGAGTCTAACGTTTTTCTATGTCGACAAGAAGAACGTGAAAATATACCAGCTTTCCGTATACGTATACTTGGTCAAGACGATAATCAGATGATGCGCGGGGTTCGACAGTTCGCGCACACAATTCCATGCCATGTTGGAAAACGGGTATTGACCCAATTCACCTGACGTCATCATCACAATAATCTTGGTTGCTCCATTTTGGTGGTCAATGCCACTGAGCATTTTAGGAGACGCGGCTTTTACCCGTAAACCTATTGACCACAGAAATGGTGAGTGTGGCACACAGTCGGGGCGTGTGACGTGCGTGCAAGGGGTCAATAGACTGATATCAATATGGCTGCTCAAAACGAAAACTGGCCAAAGTTGTCATTTGGTTTTCTTGCATACAAATATTAACCAAACTAGTCATCAGCATGATTCAATGCCTCAAACTGCAATGACCTGAACAAACTATGAAAATTTATATCTTTAAAAAGTAAATAAGAGTAATTGGATTTTCAAAATACAAACAAACAAATAAACGGTTTTTCCTATTCAAATATTTGTAGACCGCATCTGGGACATCAATACTCAGTTTCACAGCGCGGATCGCCTGCAACAGGGCTCAATTTCATAGATCTGTGTTAAGCACAAAAAGTAAGCAGAACAAAATAATGCTTACCGGAATAAGTATAGCTGCCAAAATACCATTCCACATGTATCATATGTGACTGGTATCCTGCTCAATTTTGCTTTAGCAGAGAATTGTTGAGCACCATTTTCTGCTAAAGCAACTCTATGAAATTGGGCCCAGGGCTTCATTTCCTGAAGCTGCTTAAGCACAAAAAGGTAGCTAAGCACAAACAAAATTGTTATGCTTATACCAGAATAAGGTTACCAGCCAAAATACATTGTTACTTGTGCCATCTGTGACTGATATCCGCTCTTTCCGCTAAGCAGAAAAGTGTTCAGCAATATTTCCTGCTTAAGCAGCTCTATGAAATCGGGCACTGATCTAGATTTAAGTTTTAATTACCCTTTTTAAATATATTTCAACAAGTTATAAGCTTTCATTTAAGGTATTACACGAAAACAATCCGCCAACAACAAGTGGTATAGTTAATTAAAAACTAAAAATGAATTATTAATGTGATCCCGACGTCTATCAGCCATGAACAAACAGTTATGCATGTGACATGTATTTTGTGCACTGTCCGTGTCACACGTTTTTGTATGCTTTTTGTTTTGAAACAAAAATCATCTGTAAAAAATTTTAAAAAAAAATCGTTCAGAGAGAAAAAAAATCTTTCGGTGAAAATCGGGCCATGTAACTTTAAAAACTCCCTTTAACCGACATTCAAAACGTAATATATACCGGGAAATACCTCAGTTGTTTCTGATAATTTCCAACCACTGCCGCTGCAGGTAATTCCACAGTCGAGACCCTCAAGTCTACAAAACGGTATCACCAAGGCTTTGGTGCATTTTATTATAAGCCTTTTTCAATGTGTTTTTTTTTATTATGGCTGGGTTTTTTTTCTGTTCTGTCTTTTAATTGAGCTCAGGTTTTGTGGTAACTACAAGCCTCCATTCCACTCTGATTAAAACTCGTTATGATATTCCTGAAGTATACTTCAGTTATGTCAGTAATATACCTCCTGCCTTCAGGGCAGACTTTAGGACAGAGCAGTCTGTGTTCTTTAATTTGGTTCTGGATTCTTTACAATCTGTAATTACGACCTCCTGCTATTACGTGATCGAATGGTTGTGTATAATAATACATCCAAAATAATCCAAGAGAATTTGATACAATTATAGCATTTAGAACAAGGTCTTGTGATGATACAGAACCTGTCCAACCGGTAACTACTGAAAAAAAGACCCCCCAAAACAGACAAGCTCTAGGGCACTTTCCAACAAATGCATTAGTTTCAATAAAAACCAGCCCAGTGTGACACCACATAAATTTTATACAATCAATTATTTTTTGTACAACTTTACAGTGTATGGAATGCAGACAGAAAAAATGAAGCAAAACAAAAAAGGACCAGATTATTATAAAAAACCTTTTCGATCACGTTTCTATTTAAATACATAACACGACTGGGTGCAACAGCATAAGGGAGGCATGTGCATGTACCACAAGTGTACAAACTACAAGTAATACAAATCGATGCAGTTGGACAAAAGAGCAAAAAACATAAATACTACAAAAGTACTTGATGCGCTGCATTCGTTAGACCTTCTAATTTAACTCAATTTAAAAAAAAGACAATTTAATTCGTATACCAGGATATTTGTTCCTAATCTGCACTTAGACGGGAGAGGTGCTTCATCAAATGTTCGCTTATTATTTTTTTATATTACTAATATTATAAATTAAAAAATAAAAATAAAAATGTTTTCAAAAACGTTCATAGAACTTACCCGTGAGCGCTTTCCGTTGTTTTTGGTTTGTTTCCTTTTTCGGATGTGTTTTGCCATCCTGTTTCAAAAAATAAAAGTAAACTTGAATATTTTTCAAAACTGAGATAAAAGTGGTTTTTATTATTTTTTTTTTTTGCAAAATTTTGTTCTACTTGGTAAGAAAAGAGCTTTTAAACGATGACAACACTTGTGGCTAGATGCCGAACCTTGAGTAAGTGACATAATTAGGCCAACGTTCATTAGACTGCATACTTAATGTTGATGTCATCCGTGTTAATACGAGCAAGTGAACACATGTTGTCCCTGTAGAGTTATTGGTGCGTGAACAAACAACAAATGAATGTTGCGCCTACCAGTACATTCAACACATGTTGAAAAAAAAACACTTGTTCCATCATTTAATATCAGTTGTATATGTTTGAAAATACAGTAAATGGTTGGCATTGATATCAAGGAACCTTGAACAAAGTGTCTTTTCTAACTTGAAGGGACGGGATGCAAGACTTTCGGCGTTTGAAAATTACCTGTTGTAGGGAGAAGTTTAAGATGTCTAAGTTAAAATCCTCACGTTGGTTGCACACCTCGGCCTAACGAGTTCTAATGCCAAGACCCCAAAATGCTCTACCTTTTTTCTGTGTATGTGTGCCCCTACATTTGGGTACCTCGAGACTGAAGACAATAAGGACAAAATGTCTCCATCGCAGTGGAGTTCTAAAGAGAGGGGTGTTCCACAAGGAATTTTTTGAACAATACCTGTGGGAGGATATTAATTACAAGGGCAACGGAAAGAACAAATACTATGAGTTTTCTCTTCTGCTTTTTTTTTAGGGGTAGGAGGGGAGGGGGCGGAACCACTTTCCCCTGTCCCAAACCAATGTTTTTGAATTCATTCAAAACAACCCATCGATTGCTTTAACAGGCACACGCTGACATAACCGGAGGTCAAGCACGCCCTTGTAACACACGAGCGAGAAAAGCCACTTTTTTATGTCAATAGTAGTGCTGCGCTTACAGTGGCATCCGTATCGATTCAAGACAGTTTCCAATGTTAACGCGTAGGAAGTATTCACCACACCTACTGGGCCGTTGTCGTCACACGCGCAAGAGGCACTACTGAAACCGACTTTTCCCACACGTTCGCAGGAGTCACGCGGCAAACACACACCTTCACGCTTAAAAACCGTGATGTACCCACACATCGATGGACAGGTGTGACTCATGGATACGTTGTTTACTTAGAAACAATTAATATATATCCCTGGCCTCAGCCCTCAAACCAAGGGTCTTGTCCATGGATGTTTGGGTCCACAATTTGTATTTGAAGTCGAGGGTGTAGTTGGAGCAAAGGTATTGGGTAATGTGAGACGCAAACCAGCTCGTGTCCCGTACTCCAGTTTCCCATCATACAGCTGTCTACATTAAACTTCGAGTTAGACTAGTGACTCCTCGCTTCACAAGGTTTTGCTTTTTCATTTTTATAAAAAGAATATTCTTCAAACAATTCCTCCCTTCTTTTTTCGCAATAGACCCTTCTCAGATGACGTCACTGTTTTATTGCTCGCCATGGCCAAGTTCTCGCAAGGACCATTTGTCGACTAGAGGTCGATGTTGCCTGGTACCCAACACATGTTTTTGAGGATGAGTACCAGTTAATATCAGCCACTAGTCGACAAAAGGTCCCTGCGCGAACTTGGCCATCATGCTGGAGTAGTTGTACGCGCACGTCACACACACACGTCACTAGAACTGCACGAACATGTGCTGCAAAATGCAACGCTGGATGGCTCTATATACGCGCACGTGTCTTTTAAGTGCGTACAATACTCCAGCATGGCAGACCTACCACGTTGCTATATAATTTTATAAATGTGACGAAGGGCTAATACATGCTAACCCTGTGCGTAATTCTTACATAGTGGAAATACAAATCGTGTACTGTATTGTATCGTATTACCCGTACATTGCTTTTGCTAACCAAATCACTTTAAACAAGACTTTCTACTAATATCAGCTGGTAAACAAATATTGACTACTTTGAGCGCTAGTTAAAACTACGACTCCCGAGGTAAGGTGATCTCCGGTACGTTCTATTTTAATAATAATAATAATATGCAGTTTTTATATAGCGCTTTATCACACCCTATGGGCGTCTCAGGGCGCTCAGTATTTTTTCCTGCAAATTATGATGAGTTACGTTTTTGAAGTATGAGACCTGTTCCTTTACATAGCACCATGTAATGGTTCACAAGGTGCTGTGGCGCAATCTGCAGCCGATCAAACCAGGAACACCGGGGCGAACCTCTTCTCTTTGCGATAAGTGCCACTGGGTTCTTTTACGTGCATTACACAACACACGGGACCAACGGCTTAACGTCCCATCCGAAGGACGAAGCAATAATGGTTAAGTGTCTTGCTTAAGGACACAAGTGTCACGACCGGGACTCGAACCCGCACTCTGCTGATCAGAAACACTAGAGCTTGAGTCCGGTGATCTTATCCGCTCGGCCACGACACGCGAGGCAAAGCCGAGGGAAAAATAGAACGCTCAGAGGGGAGTCATAGTTTTAACCACATCACGGATAAAAGCAGTCAATAGTTGTTTTATAACACCCCATACATTGTGCCTAGACGTCTGGATACCGAAAAACTGCTGTTGCTATGGGTGTAGTACATTGATTGCTATGAGATAGTCCATTGGTTGCTACGGGTATAGCGACATATCATGTGACGCGCTCTAAACCAATCAAAATGCAGAATCTTTGTAAGGGGTGTTTTGATAGAATTTGTACGAGTTTGGCTATGGCCGTTTACGAAACCATGGCTTGGGCTTGGGCTCCGGCTTGGGCTCCGTGCTCCTGCTTGAAGCCCCAAAAGAAAAGCACACATTTTCTAAATAACTGGCAGAGCCTAAGCCTAAGCCCAAGCCCAAGCCATGGTTTCGTAAACGGTGTATGAGAAAAATTTGTCTTCGCAGGACTTTTTTTCCGAACCAGTGCCCGATTTCATGGCTCTGCTTACCGCGCTAAGTGAAAATTGACGCTTACGGTCGCAGAAAAAAAATCCATTCTTATAACGTTTTAAAAGGATCAGCAAGAAATGTTTTCTTGTGCGCGTGCGAACTTCACATTACCAAGCATTCTTTACTTACACAGGTATAGCGCAGAAGTTCGCCGCTTACCTGTCAACGGACAATGGTGACCGTGTAGGTGCGGAATTCGACGGTAAGCAGAGCCATGAAACTAAGCCCAGATGTCTTATTCCAGTGACGAATAACCAAGTCGGTTATAACTACCGCCATTTCATTCCAATACTACATATATTTTGTCTCATCGGAAGAACAGTAAGGTAGTAATTAGTTATTCATATTAGGCGACGTCATTAGATGGACCGTGTGGAAATATGCAAATAACACCACTGGTGTTATCCTAACACCATCGTTTCCTTGAAGCATACGTGTTCGTGTTGAGACTAAAACGCACTGGTGTCAATTCTTCGTTCTCGATGAGGCTACAATGTAAAACTAGGAGGCACGAGAAAGAACACCCGCCAAACTGCATACTTGCCATGACGCGTGATACAATGATTAAAAAAACACGAGTACAGAAATTATTTGCAACATCTTTGTCGTCCGCAGTTAGATTCATTACTTATGCAAGAGAAAATGCCGCTGGGGAAAACGTAAAAGAAAGTAATGAATACGATCTGAATCATTGTAGTCCATTAATTTCCAACTGAAATCTGAAATCAACTAAGTTGTGCATGATTGCTATTCGCTAACTACCGAAAAAAACAAAAACCACTAATTCCAATCTAAAACCTCACTGACTACACACTTCATGTACAAAATCCTACTGAGAAAAAGATTCTGTCTGAACTATGTCTGAGAAAATAGTACTGCGATGACCCTTTAATCACCGTCGCTTATTTCTTATTTTGATTGCCATGATCGGAAAAAAACCCTAACCTTAACATCCACAATATTCCTGGCAACCACAAACTGTTTTCTTGGCTTGGCTTACACCATAAAATGACCACCGATATCGATGAAATTTTCACAGATTGGTGTATCTGGTGTTTGTTTTTTTTTGTTTTTAAATGATACGGAAATTACTTTAAAAAAACTTTTAAAAAGTACATATATTATAAGATGTACTTTCCTTTACAAAATCAATCTTCCAGTAATACAAGTGCCACATGAGCAATCCGAAACGGGCAGTTAACGAATATCCCATAATAATTAACTGTGATTGCATTGTGATGTAAAAACTATATGTTTCATGGACCCATCATCTTAAATGAACCCATTACCCACAGCACAAATACTGATCAGCCAACACAACGTGTGTTCGACCCAAAATGACAGACAAAACACAATGTCTTCAACCAATACATCTCATTGTATGGTTTTCCTAAATTGTTTCACCTTTGATGTCAAATCAATCTGTCGGCTCAGGAACCTTTTGTGCCAATTGCTAAAAAAACAAAAAAAAACAAAAAAAAACAGTCATAAAAATTGTGTTCCTTTCGGAATCATTCCCATCGTTGAGACAAGAGAGAACATATGTGTAGGAATTCGTAAATCTCCTGTGATGTTTAGAAATGAAACTTTGGTGTTCGATTTCACAATTTCAATTAAGCCTCGACATCCAGCGACACACGGGCTTGACAGTATAAATTTAGATTTATCAGCATTTTTTTCTCGACTATTTGTCTGTAATTCCACCCCCCAAAAAAGAATAATAATAATAATAAATAAATAAATAAAGTAAATAGACAAGTCATATAAATAAATCAATCAATCAATAAATAAATGAATAAATAAATTAATAAAAAATAGACAAATAAATAAATGTATAAATCAATAAACAGTTACTAAGTAAATACATTTTTAAAAAATAAAGAAAGAAATAAACAACTACTAAATAAACATCCAAACAAACAAATAAATGAATGAAAAACAAAACATTTATTACAATTTGTAATTTTAATCTTTGTTTTTGTTTTCAATACATATCTTTCAATTAGTTTATGGTATGGCGTTGAACTTCGCTGTGTTCAATACGATGCCGGTTTTGAACAAATGAAGCTGTAAAACTTCAATGCAATTTAAAAAAAAAAAAAAAGATAAAATATAATACAAAATTAAAAAACAAATCCTATGCTGATTGTCACTAACACCACAAATCTTTAAATCCCACATTTTAACAGTAAAAAACAAAACCCGCTCTGAAATAATTATTCGTAGGAACTTTTAATAATGCCGTGAAAATCCTCTCGGGCGAGGGTCGTATGAACTTCCACCGGCCTGTTCAAGTTGCGGTGAATAATTTAACATGTTTGTAAAATAAATGTACGCAAAACCTTGATAACATACGTCTTTGATAGAAAGTTAACTTTTTTTTATCCGATGAAAAAGCACTTTAGATGGCTGGAATTATTTATCAATATAGAGTATAGCTTAACCAAACTAGAGTCGTTGAAAGATAATAAAATGTGCTTAAAGCCCCAGCTTAACGTTGGTAAAGTGTCTGTAAATGCTTCCATTCTTTGCACAAATCAAGCTTAATGTAATAAAACCAACCCGTGACAATTGCAGCTCATTTCGTTGTTTCATTTGCGAGAAACCAGTAAAAAAAAGGCATTCAGCATTCATTTTGTGTGCACATTGTTAGGCAGAGTTTTTGTCTCATGGGATGAAAACAAATTTGTGGCTGTTATTTCATTTTTATTTTATTTCTTTCTCCAAAAACGATAACACTTCAGGCAAGAATAATTTCAAGGACAGTTTTCGTCATACCATGTGAGGTGTATGTAAATGTGCGAACATGTTTTTCTTTCTTACCAATGTTGAGCTGAGTCTTTAAAGGCGTTAAGAAACATCAACGGTATCGTCAGGGATTTTAAACTTAATCCAGCAATCAAGAAATACTTAATTGGAAAAAAAGCATTTAATTTTAACCTGTGTTATTTTATTATTTATAGAAACATTCTCAATGATTTCTGGAATTAAAAATGCAACCTCCGTATTTTAGAGAACGTTGAACTATTTTCTGATACCCATTCACAGAATCCCAATTTTTTCAAAGATATTCACCATCATGGTTCATCCCAAATTTAAACACCCCTGTATGAACGAGTAAACTGGCCAGACTCCATATTGGGAAAAAATGGCCCTACTTAGCAAAGTAGGGCCACTTTTAGTGGGCTATAGCGTACCCAAAATGCTCCAGGTTGGAAGTCAACAACCTCGTGCGGAGGCACAATACTTGACCATTTTGTCAACAATCCACGACCTTCAAAGTCTTTGACTCACAGAAAAAGTGTGGGGTTTCTACATTTGTAATATGAGGCTTGTCGCATGATTTTCTATTTAGTGTGGTGCACCCACACACGGGCGCAGTTTACTAAAATGCAATATTGTGACGTATCGTATATGCACAGCGGCGCAGCCAGGATTTGTTCACAAGGTGGTACGGGGGCATTGCTTTTCAGTGGGGGAGGGGTGGGGGCAGGTACCATGTTTTTTTAATGAATTACATGTTTCTACATTGTTTTCATGGGGGCACCTGGGGGCGCTGGAAATTTGTAGGGGGCACGCCCCAACCCCCTTGGCTACGCCGCTATATATTATAATCATAAAAATAAGAAATGGCATCTATATGGTGCTTTAAAATTACCCCAAAGCGCCCAACAGTAAAACTATAAAACCTAGACAATGAGTGTCTAGGCCCTGAGTGTCTGGCTGAACAAGCGACTTCGGCTACGGCTATAACAGTCATTGACTGCAGTGTTGAAGAACATAAATCCTTTTCCGCGATCTAGCCACAGCCACGTCGATTCCGATACGGCCTAATTACAGTTACAGGACATACTCGAATGACCTAATTGCCTACAGCCCCTGCCAATGTTACATAGAGACCGCTTTTGGGTTGCATCAAACATGCAACCGGATTCGTACCTGTCAACTATTTCGTGTAAATCGTGTTTTAATTCTGGCACGTCAGCCTGATTTTAAGGCTGGAGTTTATAAGAGTTCGATTTTGATGTCAGACGTGCCCATCCAGAGCAGTGATGGAGTGGACACCTGCTATAGAAGGGTGATATAGTATTGTGATTAATGACGGCTGTTGCGTGTATTTGGGTCCGAATATCACATTTCAGTAATTTTAGCGATTTTGGTCATGATCATGAAATAGTACACTCTTAAAACTGACGTGTTCTATCAACACTTTCCTATAGTTTGACCAATGACTTCTCTTTCTTATGTCTGTATGTAGGATAAACTGTATACTTAAGTTTCACGTGTAATACTAATTTCAACCGCGTGGGCTAAAATGTTTTCAAAGGTTATCGTTGACTGAAGTTTTCAAGTGTTGATTCAACACTTGGTGTTTTTATTTTTCGAGTGTAAACCACAATTTGAAAAGGGATAGTCTATTTGACCAAAACAAAACGAGTGTTAGGGCCACATCACGCGCAGCAATTTACAGACAACCAGTTCCAAGAAGAAAAGGCATTCACGTTTCCATTTTTCTCCTAATTTTCTAATTAATCAAAAATTAGCTGTTGCAAACTGCTTACTAACCCACAATGACCTGTTGTATAAATGCAAAAACTTGTTATAATGACCTTAGCAGAGTCTTTTGAGAAAGACTCTGCTAGGGTCGAAACCTGAGGCCATTGATTGTTTTTTTATTGTTGCAATTTTCTTGATTGCGAGACATCGTTAGAAAAATAACTCCTGTGCTACCAAAGTGTTCCTTCTGCACGCAGTGCAGTTGGTTGCCTCCAAGCCACCAGTCAAAATTGCCCCGTGTGACAAGGCCCTAGGGCCCTATAGACAATCTTGTCACCCATGGCAGTATTTTAGGCGGAACAAATATTTTCAGGACAAATTGAGAGCCAAAAAAATGGGCTAGTTTATAGGAATACACGGTAAATGTTTTTTTCCCCGTCATAACTAAGCATGGTTGCATATCATCACCTTAATAATAATATTAATCATCATATTTATAATTACTTGCAATTCCCACAAATTATTTAAGTGTAAACATGAATGCTTCAAAGTTTGTTTTTACATGTACAACACATTGATCCTATAATAAATTAGCCACCTTAAAAATGACCATTGAATCCCAGTACCTGATTTATCCAACTTCTCTAGAAAGCTAAAAAAAAAAACTATAAAATAAACCCGAAAGCGCTTAGGACCTACACAATAAAATGTGTAGAAAATATAACCATATTATGTATATATGGAAAACGTGCGCACATATGGCAATTGTTTCTTGATGGTATCCCTAAAGCATATTCTCAGTCAGGATTGATATTCAAAAAAGCTGTTATCGACAAGTGATAATTATTCACATATGTATGTTTTTTATTTCATAAAAAGTTTCCATGTGTGTGATTTTATTGTTAAACGAAAAAGGAGAAAATGCACGGGCTGCATTTGTCATTGAAGCTTATAATTATACGCTGGCATACCGTGTCGTGAGCAGATTTTTGTCACAGTTTGCTGTGTGGGTATTTTTACACCGGGTGCATTACATAGAAAGAGTGGGAAGGAGTGAGAGGAAAAAAACAGACTTTACAGCACAGTATAACACGCAATCGTGCAGTAAATTTTCCGGTTGCCACAAGGCGTGTAGCACATCCCTCATCCACTGATAGCCTCCTCACCACGGCATCATCGTCTCCAGAAAATATTGTTCGAGTTCACTCGAGCCCCAACCCGCCCTCCAGCCACGGTGTACAGATGTTTTTTCTAGGCTTGCTTTTTAGTCCAATTGTCCGAAGTGCGATACGCGCTGATAATGTGCCCGGCCCGCCGCGCTCGGGAAGAAACCCCCGCCGGACATGCAATAACCTCGCCGTAGTAGCGGAATCACCGATTTTAATCAAAAATGTATTCGAGGCCGTAACCTAACCCATTTAGGAGAGAAGGGAAAAAAAAGGGAAGAAGAGGAAAGTCTTTATATAACTGTAAATAGACGATGTAGGCCTATTACATTAAGATATTATGACGAAAGTCACGTCCCTTTGCAGGAGTAAAGGCTGCCTGTGCCTGTGTGTGTACAATGTGTGCTGCATTATGTACCAAGTTACAGACGTATATAGAACGCTTATTTTCAATGTGGAAAAGGTAACCGGACTCGGGTTGGGCTTGAATAATGGACTTACTCACTGAGCTGCAGGAGACGCAATAAACTTACATCATTTCACTTATCTTTTTTAAAAGTACCATTTTGGTCTTCCAAATTCTCCAATTTTATGGGTCTACTTTTGTTTGAGAACAGTAAATTCATTCCAATCCTCTTGTGTGAAATGATTACGGCATGAGACAAACCTGTGAAAAAAAATGTTAGCAAACTATGTGCAGGTCTCTTTTTCGAGTTTTGCTTAATTTTGTTGTCAAGGATTTTTAAACGTCACTTGGTAACTATTCCGATTTAATCAATAACGGTATGGACCCAATTCACCTGACGTCATCATCACAATAATCTTGGTTGCGCCACTTTGGCGGTCAATGTCACTGAGTGAAGTGTGCATTTTAGGCAACGCGGCGTTTACACGTAAACCTATTGACCACCAAAATGGTGCGCGTGGCACAGTCGGCGCGTGTGACGTGCGTGCAAGGGGTCAATACGATCTAAGATTGGGGAGAAAGTGATCTTGAAAAACGGCAGTTTCCAGATGGTAATGTTTGTCATGGCAGCTGGTATACGGGTGTACCATTTACTTGTAAATTAAATTGAATGTAAGCTTTCGTTGTCAATCGTGTTACCTTAAACGATGGGAAAAGTATGGGTATATATTCCATTACAATAATAACTACATGTTCGACAGGGCCAAGCTCGTTTTACTCTTCGCTGAAAAGAGCTGAACGACTGTCAAATAATTTATGTAAAAAAGTAATATTCATTATATATTTTTCAATTGGTTGTCCCACAACATTACCCACTGATGATATCTATGACGCATTATCTAAACAAAAATGGCATTACAGTATAGCACAGGGGAGCGCCAAAGCAGCCGAAAGTTCTAGTTTAATTTACAACTTAAGAGTTTAAGAATGATCCAGTAGATGGTTGGAATAAAAGGGATTCTAATTCTACTGGCTATCGTTGTTCCTTGGTCAGTTTTTTATATTTTTTTTTATTAAAAATTGTTAGCATTGACCAGCTTTATATCTATATAGAACTAGCTGCATGAATAACGATCTCTCTGCAAATAATTACGTGTGTCGAATTAAGAAGCCTGCGTATATAGCGTTCGGCTGCTTGGTCTCCTGAGGTCCATTTCATCAAAACACGTAAGCGGGCGTTTTCTGCTTACGGGTCAGCTCTTGGCAGAGGGTGTCAAATTACACAAGCTGGTGGCAGTTCTTGTTAGCGGGTGCCGATTACATGGAACTCTTTAAACAGCACATATTGCTTAAAACATGTTCTGCTATAAGCAAAAAGGTAACAGGATACCGGTCACAGATTGTACAGGTGACATGGTATTTTGGCTGGTAACCTTATTCTGGTAAGCATAATTTGTGTTGTACTTAGCTGCATTTTGTGCTTAAGCAGCTCTATGAAATTGGGTCACTCTCTTAATAAAATGTCTATTTCATAATCACTGCTTACTGTAAGCGAAGGATAAGGCAGCTAGAACTTGCCGGAAGTTCACATGTTTAGCAAAGATTTGTTTTATTGTGCGCGCTTATGTTCACGTTAGAAACAAATGTACAATAATCGATGTAGCGATGGTATAGGCCCCTATTTTCGACACATGCGTCGTATCTCTCTATGATAAAAAAATGGCAAGAAATAAGAGTCTAGAAAAATAAGTATTCTGCACACTTAGTGGGTCATTTCTGCTCGGGGCAAACTTTTTCAGTTTGAATATCTTCGTACAAAAAAAAGGACAATGAAATAAAAAAAAATCCCTCTAAATCAATGTGTATCTTCAGGGGTTTATATACGGAACTAATAAAGAACTATAAGAGAGCACAAAAAAATAAGAGATAAAAATCCCTCTAAATCAATGTGTATTTTTAAGGTTTTAGGGCAGGTTTATAAGGTTGTTATCAACCACGAGTGTAGAGTGTGCTCGGAAAAGTTTTTTAAAGAAGACGAAGGAGAAATAAGAGCCTGGATTCACAGGTGCTTATATTCTGCTCTGGGTCACAACATCGGTGTTGTTCAATGTTCAAGGGACTCTGCAATGGACGTTGTTGTTTACTCAAAACCCCAAGATGCGGGCAAAGGGAACGTATAAAAGTATTCGGAAAAAAAAGGAAAAAAGACGAACAGATTTACTGTTTGAAACGTTTAGTCCCTATATATTCACTCACTGCCGGTTCTTTACCGCTTCTTCAACATGGGCGTATGGGGACTCTATGTGGGAGGGGGGAGGGGCAGATGGATTGATTTGCCCGAAATTTGAACAAGTTTGCGGAAGCAACCGGTATACGCAATAAGGATCTTTGGAATGTCAACTTTCTGTTTTTGCGTCAAGGGCTCTTTCCACTGCTTTTTTTCAAAACTCTTTACATAATTATGTTGTCCCCTTAATTTAAATAATTGGTTTCAATACACGAAGTCACAAACGTATTTATGATCTTCATTGTAAAGTTCAGGTAATATGCTAAATTCTTAATTAGAATTTTCGGGCAATTATTGAAGTTTGTTTTACCCTACACCGATGTAAGGTTGTATCAGTTCAGTATTATAGTAATTCCAGGTCCGACTATACGATACGAGCCCAACACGGAGCATCGAACTGAATGACGGACCCGGCAGGAACATGCCGTGAATCTTGGCAAGAGTCTGTATTGTGCTAAAAATGCAGACTTTACGATTGAATCATTGTTATACAGTAACAATTAATAAACGACTACAGTCAGTTATGCAGTGCTCCGTCATTTTCCCGAATCCTGCGTGGAGAACAATCCACAGACACTTGGCGCTGTGGGATCGTGCCCTCACAAACTGCCACATTCTAAAGCATGGTGTTCCCGACTGAACTTGTCCGTTGACAAAAATGACATCGGCTCGTTCAATTCCCGTAATTACCAGCGGGGCACCGGTACCGTTCCCAACGGGCATTTGCACGGTAAACACACTGCAGTATAGGCAGGATGCAAGTCTTTTTGACCGAACTGTCATTCACACGTAACAGTGGTTGGTTACTTATTATCGACATGGAAACCATTCCAAACTGCTACAGTTTCGCAACACAAACCGTATAAACGCGCAAGTTGCCAAAGTCCTTATACTCGTCACGCGCATACCTTTAAGGGGAGGTAAGATTACGAATCGGTGTCCCAGCAGACCGAACTGATCCGGGCCTATCCCGGGCCTGATGCGTATATCCCACCGGGGCACAAGCTTTCATCTCCCGGCCGGCTCGGCGGATCGCGTCACCCCGTGGCATGGCTTATCGATTTCGGGTAGCGAGAGAGGAAATAGCGGTCATTGATCGGCGTTTTGCCCTGGCATGACGATGGTTTGTTTTTTCCTTTCCCTTTTCTTTTTCTTTTTTTTTTTCTTTTTTTTTTTTTTACTGTCTTTCGGTATCCTACAGACTGTGTTGCACCGGTGTTGACAAGATCCCTTTTATAGAAGAGTTTCGGGGTGAACAAAATTGCTTTAAAAAATTTACTTTATTTACAGTGAGATAGACAACTTAGCTCCCCAAGGGATGGCGATAGATAACATCGTGTATTTCTTTCATGGATTGATAGTCAAGTTAGTTTATGGACGAATGGATGTGTATGGCACTATTTCGATCGACTTGATCTTGAGTCCTTCAGGAATTAGTGTCAAATTACCAGATGTAAAGCTTGCAGTTACTTCCATACAAAATTGACATTTTGAAGAATTTAACTTGACTCCTCGAGGGTAACAAATTTAACGAATTTGAATGTGGAATCTCCTTATAAGCTTGTCACCTATTGTAGCGACTGTCCCGGTAAATATTTCCGCCTGAAGTACTGGGAAATATTGTTCATCAACAGTCGTTTTTTCTTCTTCCTCTTTACCCCTCAAAATGCCAGACGGAAACACGCAGGTGTGCGGATGTGCACAAAATCCTTTACAAAACACAAACTCTTATTATTTTGTTATTTTTTCTGGTAAGTCTGACCATCTGATTTGATGAATTCATGTTCGCAGGTTGTTTGCGTGGTGTGTAGTTTGCAAACTAGAGAATTTGCAAGAAATCACTCTTCCCGAAAACCAAAGATGTATCGTTTTTTATAAAGAAAATCGAATCGGAAAACTTTCCAATTTAATAGAAAGATGTGGGAAAAACTATTTTGTTCAGAAATAGGTAAGCCTGTACACTTTTGTTTACTTATTTATTTATTTATTTATTTTTTTTCAGAAATTGTTCAATTCTTATCGACTTTATTTAGTTCACAATTTTGTTTTAATATAAAAATGTTTTTCGTTCGCGTTCGAAGTGTTCTTAGAACTAATATGCATACTGAGAAGAAGCTTTACGGTTGCTATCTAAAAACAAAATAATAATTAAATTACCCTATATGCAGTGCGTTCATCCCCGGCTAAAATAAAATGTGTTTGTTTATTATACAAATTCATCTTTGAGCGGACCGCCTATCGCTTGTCATCATGATTTACTTTCACCAATTTCAAAGTCAATATGGTGTTGTTTTCACTCACGGTCGCGCTGTTATTTGAGTAAACATATATACAAACTCAAGATATGTTTATACTTGTGTAAATATTTTTGCGACGGCTAATCCAATTCCATTTTGATCATAATTTCCTCCGTCCGGGACATCGTCGGTACATCAGATTCATTTCCCAGACCCGGATTTTACGCGGAGACTCACAGGGCAGTGGCAGTCGCTGCAGAGCGGCTTTGCATCCCGCGTCATTCCAACCGCACTTAACTCGATTTCCTCTGGATTTTTTTCCTTTTTTTATATTTCTGATTGTGAACTGATGAAGTTTTGATTTGATTGAAGAGATTACTCTGTCGATCCAATATGTTCATTACGGTCTATTCTCAACCATCAAAGAGAATGCTGATAAACAGATAAAGCATATTCTAACCCCCCCCCCCTTGTTGACTTGATCAAAATTTTAAGTTAGGAGGGGGGTTCCTTCGCACACACGACTGTCCTGTAATGCACTCATACGAGCTACTCGATCATAGTGATGTGTGGAGATAGCCCCAGGCCAAACACATCTCAAAAACACGTCATTTGCCTGAAAACCAGACATTTTGCGTGGGGATTGCGTGCAC
Source organism: Marthasterias glacialis (assembly GCA_911728455.2). Taxonomy (NCBI): domain Eukaryota; kingdom Metazoa; phylum Echinodermata; class Asteroidea; order Forcipulatida; family Asteriidae; genus Marthasterias; species Marthasterias glacialis. Next base: position 6,877,391 of record OU452228.1, read on the forward strand.
GTATCGATGATGAGAGACGCGAGTGTTGTATAGATCAATGTTTCTTTACCGGATCAATCATCCAATCCTTTTCCGTCCAAATGGGGAAAAAGAAAAAAAAAACTGTGTGGATACACTGTTGATTTCACTGTTGCTCCTGAGTTTTTTTTCCCCCTGGTTGATCTTTCAAGATGTTTACTGTCTTCACACATCGGATTGAAGGTTCTTGTTAACATCTTAATCGTTAACTGAAGTGCAGACTAATCATAAACATATCGAAGGAAGTCAGAGAGTAACTTCCTTCTCCAAATAATACTCGAAGAGCACTCTGGCAGTGATGTGGGAAATCCTTGTTACTCTCGTACACCAACTGTTTTGCCATGAAAACAGAACACCAAAACTGTGAACCTTTTTTGGCGTGCAGTGCAGAGACCTTGTTCATGTCCATTCCAAAACAGGGGGTGGGGGGTTGATGGGGAAATAGTCTGGCTCCTTATTCAATAAAGGGTATCAGTATTCATTAGTTGCTTCTGCATATAGGGAACATGACAAACAGTATGGGTGGATCAAAAACCCTTACGCGTATACGCCTCCTGTTGTTTACTTTTAGTACCAAAGAGTGATACAATTCTCCTTCAAACATTTTTTAGTTAAATACTTCGGGTAAAGAAAAAAAACATCCCCATCGTGCCTTGCATTGCAACCAGGGTCCAATATCATAAAGCTATTTAGCAGAAGGCTTATCAAATTTCTCTGCAACGCAAACAAAAATAGCAGGGAACCAGTCACACATAATGTACAATACTTGGTATTTTGGCTGGTGATCTGTTTCTGCTACAAACAATAAATGTCAGCGTTCAGAAACTTTTGTGTAATAGGCCGACAGGAACAACTTTTGATAAAGGGATGATGACGGAAAAACTCAACCGGGAAAAGTCATGCAATCGGGTAGGGACTAAATAGTACTTCTGTTTGCCTTTACCTCTATCCCACACTTGTATACACTCAGTGCTTTTTACGTCATACGGGGGATAAACACAGGCACACTGGGTCTGGGGTTCGAACCCACGATCCGGCATGCTATAGAGCAGATGTCTGTGCAACTAGACCACCGAGGGTACCCGGTATTCTTTATCCCCGATGCACTATTGTTATACAGTCAGTCAAACAGGAATATACGGCCTACAACCCAATCCATACGCCAGGCTCCTAGTCCGTAGTTCAATTGAAACCTTTGGATTCACAGAATACACTGACATACCATACACTCTAAAAAAAAAAAAAAAAAAAAAAAAAAAAAGCATTAATCAGATTTGACTAGAAACCAGTTAGATTTGACTAACAATTAAGGGTCATCTGGGTGCAACTGAAAATCACTCAGTCTGACTAGTGTTTTTCTAGTAAGGATTGTTTAAATAACTACAATTGCAGTTGGAGTCAAATCCAGTTACTTTTTCTAGTTGATGTGACTAAATCCGTTGTTAATATTTTAATTTTCGTATGTTTAACTAACTTCCTAGTCACTTTTCAACAGCTAGAAGAACCAGTCAATCATTTGACTAGGTCGTTATAAGTGTGTAATAATGCCGGAGTCTTAGACAGCGCACGTATAACTACCAACAATTAGGTACTCAAGGCACGTATTGTTATTTTCTTTAAGACAAGGTTGGAATTTGTTTAATTATACGACCCGTTTATGTAGCACCTTGTAATGGTTCACAAGGTGCTGCAGTGCATTCAGCAGCCACTGCCAGAAACACCGGGACCAACCCCTTCTCTTAGCGATAAGTGTAACTGGGTCCATTTACGTGTATTACACAACGCACGGGACCTACGGCTTTACGTCCCATCCGAATGACGAAGCAATAATGGTCAAGTGTCCTATACTTTAAGGACACAAGTGACAAGGCCGGGACTCGAACCCACACTCTGCTGATCAGAAACACTAGAGCTTGAGTCCGCGTGCGGCTCAAGTTATTTCTTGACCCGATTCATACACAGTCACGCGGTTAGCTCTCACTGATTGAAGCGTGTACTTTTTTGTCCACAGGAAAAAATATCCCGTTGAACCACATCTCGAAAAAAAACACTAGGTTAGTTTCAAATACCATTGACTAGGTAACCAAACGCCTGCATAATGTCTTAAGTATCCACATTTATTGTCAAAACTCTCTCCAACCAGGCCAATATGAGGTAATATACACGAGCTGTCAGCACTCTCAATTTTAACCAAAATGCCACGATGCTTGCAATAACTAGTTATTGGGTTTCTCTAGAATGTCATAAAAAAGTGTTACTTATAGGTGACTAGCCAAGGTAATGTAAATAAACATCGCCAGATTTGGGCCATATTGAATTATAAAGCTGGTTTTGCTGGGGTCGAGGAAATAATGTCAAATATGTTTTCATTTGAGACGTTGAAAGAACAATCACCCAATGATTAAAACTTTCTTTTTCTTTTTTGCTGGGGTGGGGGGGGGGGTTGGGATAGGGGTATTATTCATTTAGTTGGTAACCAGTAAGCCATGTCTATTTGGCCATGGCATCGTTGAATGTATCCGCACGGACGCACTAACTCAGACACGCGTTTCGCTTTCGCCGCGGGGCCGGCTACCTCTATCAGGGGCGTGCGCGTCCAAAGAAATCTGTATAAAAATTAGCTTGCTTCGGTCGACAACCTTCAAAAAGTAAAATGAAAACTTTCCAATACTCTTTCAAAATTTGTTCGCGCGTGAAGATCCATAATTTTTAATATTACAGCCCAAACCACAAGGTGATGCATCTTTAACGGCAATAAACGTGACATTATCTCTCTATATATAACTTGTGACATCTGTCAAAATCATCGCGTGCATGTCTGCGCATTTGAACTTGTACTTCAACGGCCAAGTTGTCACGACTTCAATGACGACCGATGCGCTGAACTGAACTACAGCGGGGTGTGATCCAACAGCTTACCATGGTGTTACCCGAGTAAACCACCTGGTGCTGAGCCCCGCCCACGAGCTAATTGGAGTATGACTTGAACGCGCGTAAATACTTAATAGCAGACGGTAACTACAAGTGAAAACTTCGGAGGTTCAACAGTTATGTTGTGCTCACAAAGTCGGAAACTTCTGCCAAACTTTCTAATGACAAGGTGGCGGCCATTCAGAGGGATTGCCGAAGCGAAACTATTTGTCCAAATGAACCCCCCAAGTGAACTTACCCTACATGTAGCTCACTCGTCTTGGTGTTGTCTCGTGTGTGAACTTTCGAGTGTGTTGTATCAACCAAAGTATCTCATTTATCTATTAACGAAATAATAATACAAATATTTTTAAAAAGTTGGCAAACTTGGACAATGGTTAACATGCTTCAGGGGATGAGAAAGCATTTTTAATAACAAAAAAAACATGGGCACCTGGATGAAGGAAAGAGGGGGCGAGGGCGAGGATTCGGGGGCGGGATTTCTCCGGGGGAAGGAGACCTGGGGTAGATTTCACAAAGCACTAGGACTAGTCTTATCTCAAGTTAGGAAGAGTAACTTATCCTAACTTATATGACAAGTTATAATTTAGGAATGGTTTTGTGAAATCGACCCCTGGTGTTGTTTGGTGTAATTTCTTTCTTTTTTTTTTGCAAGCACCGTAGCTCCAACTCAACATTCATGTGAACAAATTTGACACTTCCAATCTCGGTTTAGTAATTACTTTTATATTGCAGATGTCGTCAAGACAGGTCGCCTCATGAAAATGTGTGTGTGTGTCACCGGCAAAGAAAAGTCGCATTCGAAGCACACCTTCTGCTGATGGTGCATCGCCCGGACACAACCTTTTATGGCCTTTGTCTGAAATTGCCGTGTAAGGTACACGGGTCTGGGCTCGGATAGTTAGCCGGGGGTACGAGGTTGCGCCAATGACTTGATTATTAATTCGTTCTCCGTATCGAATCGCTTTAGGTTCTGCACGTTTCAGACAGACTATATACCTTATGAGACCAAAAAAATACGGTATTATTGATTCGGTTTTCGCTACTAAATTAAGTCCGTTTGTGGAATTGTTTTCTTCAATTTATAGGTTTAATATACTACTTCCTCAAGGCGCTGTTAAACATCTTCATGGGAATGTGGTTAATTCACTCGGCGGCAATTCAGGTGTTATTGTACCCCGTTGCGATTCTTCTCCGAGATAATGAAAAAAAAATCCCGGATTTCTTAATGGCGGAAATGAGCCCTTTTCTACATTCTCGTGGGTTGAAAATTCGGTTTGATCTCTGCTTTGTTTGTGGAGAGTGTTGCCCTCTAGGCAGACTTTTTTTTTTTTTTTTTTTTTTTTAATGTTCCGATTATGGGTTTTTTTTCGGTGGGGGTGTCTAATCGGCAGACGCATCGGGTTCGTGCGGAGAATAAGTAACACAGGAATGGCTTCGAATTCGCCGAATCAATTTCAATTATGTCCCATAGACCAGGCCTCCGTATAGTATCATGCCTCCAGCCTCTCCTTCCAAAATCTGGCGACCACGGATCTTAATTAACGAAAAATATTAAAGGACGCGTGTACAACATAGATATATTATTTGCTATCCTAAGCATCTACCCTGCTCAATGTTGTAATTTTTAGAGAAACAATGAAGTATGTAATTGAACACTTTTCACTGGATGAGGGCAAACAATCATTTCTTGAGACGAATTTAGAGATTCTCAATCAATTTCGTTTGTAAATGTCTACCTGAAATAAAATTTCCATTTGACTCCCGACTTCCGTGTCATTTGGAAAAGGATGCTCCCCGATATCAACCAAATGGCCATAAGATTCATTTGATTCCGCTGAACATTCACCTCGCGACTAATAAGCTCGTATCAATTCAAACATTCGTGACGTTTATACAATCTCGGGCAGAGCGTGCGGCAAGAGAGTGGCGAAGAATTTCCTCTAGTCAACTGACAATCTTTTCTTGTCCTTCTTTTTAAACTCGTTTGCAAGTGCTTTCTGAACGTTCCTGATTCGCTAGGCCCCGTGGGTTCGTTGTACTGTATCGAACAGAACAGAAAAATGCCGCTTGCAGAAACCGAAGAGGGGAAAAAATTGGAGCGTGGAAATGAAGAAATATTCAACTTTTTACAGATGTGGGAGAAATACTATTTGGGACTAATATTATTTTGGGTTCACCTTACGCCTAATCACCGATGTGTGATCGAGACAAGTGACCCACCCTAGGGGAGGCTCGTTTGGGGGAGGCTCGTTTGGTGGGGGGGGGGCTCGAGTCCTCTCCAAGGGCCTGCCGGTTAAAAAAAAACTTGTTTATTTTTCATAAAATGTCACATGAAAGGGGAATGGGAAAATTTTATCAAAAAGGAGCGTTTAGGAGTTGGCACACCCCAAAAACTGTCCTAGAGTGTTTCATTTAGTATTTTACTACAGAGCCATCCCCAAGCCCCAAGCCCCAACCCACATCCGCTGAAGGAACAACTTCCGAAGATACTTTCTGGATGCGCTGCAGATAAGCACTATTATTATACTCGGTGCTTTCCAAGACTTGCGGGGAAATAATATCCACTTTGGATGTGGCTCCAACACCCACGACCTGGCCTTTAAGTCTCAACCGTAGACCACCGTGCCTGCCAGTGTTCTTCATCTCATACGCAGTCATTTTATGAAATAAACAGATAGGTACTAAAAAAAGTTGTAACTGTGATCTTCGTTTGCGTGTGCTTTCTGAACGCTTTTGTTGCACATGGTTACATGGTTCGTGGTACATGTATTGTCAAAAAGAACGTAAAAATGGCGTCCGGCGTGCTCCACAAAGTAGCAATTTAAAGGCAAAGTATACCTTTGGTTTTTGGAACCGTAATTTGCCTTAATGCTATATAGTTGTAGATATATGCCATAAAACTAACCTGTGTAAATTTCAGTTGAAAAGGTGGCAGCGTTTTTGAGATATCACCAAAAATCTGGAGCGGTTGTGTTCACGCAGAAGAAGTATCCGTCATTGGAATACACATTCTGAGAAGCGTTACGGCCATAACGCTTCTCAGATTCAAATTTTTGGGGGATAAAAAGTGATGTATTTTTCCATAACTGCAGTACTTCGAAGTGAAACGTTTCTCAAAATGCATTATACTATCCAAAGCTGCTGTACTTTTTACCAAGTGAGTTATTATTGCCTAAAATTTTCAGAGTAATTACCAAACGTATACAGACCCTTTAAGGGAAATAGCCAATATGGATCTTATAATATGCATTTACGTCATCACGCCGCCATCTTCAAGCAAAAACGACGACGAAACAATGGAAAACGCCCATCTGTGTCTGCGCAGCGCACAAGATGGGCCAATGAGCAGCCTTCTTTTGACCTCTAACCGAGGGCGTCCTACTTAAATGACGTCATTAGCATAAGGTCTGCCCAGAGAACATCGAGGCAACTAAGTGACTACGGATAGTCATGTGCTTATTTAATTTGTATATAAGCCATTACATGTTATTCACATTTATTTTTCAGTCTTCCGCGCTTGATTTCATTTCAATATAAAAGTGCCTCGGGAGCTAATAGTGAATTAATTTACATAAAATGAAGAACTTGAATGGACAAATTGGCAAACATATACCGGTAACACACTAAACAATAATAGTAAAATAACAAATGAAAATATACTCAAGTACTTCATAAGCCTCATTCACATTTAATGCACAGTCAATTCATGTTGGAATTAATTGCCGATGAAATATAATGAATGAAGGAGGCAGCCAGATCTAAACTCCCATGCGATTCGATGGCTGTGTATTCGATTGCACCGACTGGAAATATACAATTAACATTAAAGTCTGGAATACCTTAAAATGAACTTGGAAGACAAGAAAGGTAATCAAATGTGCACGAACTAGAAACTAAATTTTACAAATATCTTAGGGAAACTCTAAATTGTTTTTTTTTAATTCCTTTTTTTAAGAAAACAAATTACAATTACAAAAAAAAACCTGCGTTTATTTGAAAGCGTGTTCTAATGAAAATTAACACAATTTTGTTGAAATTGGCCAGGGAAAACCCAAGCCTACGGATGATACCCAAGCCTACATCCTTACGGACTGTAAAGGGGGGGGGGTAACCCTGTTTCAGCCCCAGGGACAGGTGGCAACGGCCCCTGTGGGAAAAAAACACTTGATTTGTAGCCCGCACCCCGAGTGGCTTACTGGCCTTGTGTGTCTCGCGACTTCCACCAATAAAAAATAAAAAATAAAAAGTGCAGTAAACTGATAATTATGAAATATGATTTTTCATATACAGTATGACAAAACGTTGGTGTATGAAATACAAGTTAGCTTGTTGTTTTCGATTTGCTCTCCCGTCAACACTTTTTTTCCCCCCGGTTATAATTTCTTATGAAGAGAGGGTTTTTTTTTCTCTCTTCTTTTCATAATGTAATCCGACTCGAGCAAGCGGCCTCGTATTTGACTTAGATCACTCCCTGATACTCCGTGATCAGTTTATCTGGCAAGTTAAATCCACCTCCAATGAAACCCTAGCCAGGGAAACACCCCACAAGAGATGCACGGCCGACGCGGTGAGTTTAAGCACTCTTGACTGTTTGGATCGGGGGAACTCATCTGCATGCGATCTGTCACCGTGATCAGGCTCGGGATCAAAATTGATTTATTTCATCCCAGAATGGAGTCGTCCTCTAATTCGGGCCCCCCCTCAAAGTACATTCATGTTTAATGCGTAGGGAGCCGTATACAGATGGAATTAATTAGGCGTTGTCGGTGCCCATACATCTGGGTGATCTATTTTATGCGGGGCTGAACTACAGACTGCTTAACCATGACCGTTCTTTGGATGATTGTCCCCCCACGCACGGTTTACTCACATGTCAACTCTAATCGTACTTGATAACCCGTGAATCGATGGAGATACCGAGACCCGATAGCATGCGACAGTTTTTTTTTCTGTTTTCTTTTTTTTTTTTTTTTTTTTTTTACACTTGGCTGACGTACGTCGCCGGTCGATCAGGCAGGGTCAAAAGCAAACAAATAGAAGTGAAGAGAGAGAGAGAAAAAGCAGCAGCTAAACTGAGCAAAGCTGCATGGGTTTGTACCTCGACTGGAAACATCAATATTGACGTATGTAGATGCACCCAATTTTTTGATCATCAGGAACCAGACCTAAAACGCCGTCGCTTAAAGGCGCGATAAGCCCAATTGGCGTCGAATGTTGTGAAACGAGTACATTTTTATGTACGCCCGTGGACGGGGGATCGGACACACAATTCAATATCCCGTTTTCTGTCAGCAATGCAGGGTGCATTGCCTACCCCCATCCCCCACCCAAGGCAAACCACAACCCAAGTTTTCTTGGATTTACTTAAGTCCCACATTAAACGGACGTTGCAAGCGTCGTACAAGAGTTATCCCCATCCCACCGCTGGTTTATACAAATGTGACATGGACGGCCTGCCAATGACAAACGTTCACATAACGTTGCAATCCAACGAAGAAGCGATCACCTTTAACTTCAGGACAATTACCTGTCAATCTGCGTCCCTATTAACGGGGCACAAAAACTTGCCATTTTGGTATCTGTATTTCCTGTTTCCTGAAAACGCTACAGTTGATTTATGGTTATTAGAATGCATCTGACATATCATTTGAAGAACATTCCGACAGAAAGACGCTGTCCGTTGTATCAAGGGTAAATAATATTAAAGGTGAAAATGAAACGGATAACTAGTGAGGACACGTGGGCCGCTGCGTCGGAGCGTTTCACCAATCTGCAGGGCTCACGCTTAGCACTAGCCCGGCGTACAATAGTAAAAACTGTTATGGGCTAGTAAACACCATTTCTCAACTTGCCCTGTGGGCAACTAAAAACTGTGCAACTTACTTGTATATAAAGCTCATACTTCTTCCTTTTCAGATTTGAATAATACATTTTAGAAATGTGTTAATTTATTTTTGAGTGTGTGAATGTTCTTTCATTTGAACCCGCTAAACTGGTTGTGATCGCTACCATTAGTATCAGGAAGATACATTTATGACAATACATGTTTAGAATTTGGGCAACGAAAAACTTCCTGGGGGCAAGTAAAATGCACAGATAACTAGCCCCTTGGGCTACTTTACAAAAAAATTAAGCGCAAGGCCTGATCTGTTATCTCGTGTTACTCTGAATGGGTCGACGGGACCATTTTGTAATCCGCCCGGCCCAACACGTAAACTGGGTTTTTACTGCCACGTCTGAATGCGTTTTTTTTTCCCTGCAGAGATGTGTGTAAAAACATACACCCTGTCCGGCAGCCGTAGCCAATGTTCTAGCAACTCAAAGTTTTCCGATCTTGGCAGGAATGTATGGCTTGTAACACTGTAATATACATTTTTTTTATATATATATAAACAAACCGCGCAGGTTGGCATGGACGGCCTAACTTAAGCAAAGCATTCATTCTCGTTGACAGACGTTGTGACCAAATTAAACATTTATGCAAACTGTTTTATTAACAGAAAATACATCCCATATAGTGGTTGGTTTGTTTCCAACAAATTGAACGCAATTTTTGAATATTTGTGTCACGTTTTTACAAACTATGATTATCTGTTGTACTCTGCATTGAGGGCTCCCCGTAGTTTCTCAAACCTTGGTTAGCTGTGACGTTGCAAAAGAAAGGTCTACTTAGATCACACTAGCATCCGGCTCATGATGTAATCTTATTTTCTATGTTATGAATTTGAAGAGAAAAGCATATTTCGAAATGTGCATGATTGCTTTCGTCTTTGACAAAAACTGGGTTAAAATGACGGAGCATCAAACACTTTCGTCTAGAATCTAAATTGCCACATACATAAAATACTTCTGCAAAATAATCCATACGGTTTTTCGAACGTGGTAAAACTTTCATTGGTTATTTTTTTTTTATATGTATAGGCCTATATATATATATATCTGACTTAAGGCCTGATTACTCAACTTGACAAGACAAGGCCATTTTGATTTTAAAGTCTGTAGCATTATTTTGCAAGGGAATCGGGGCAGAAACTGATGCAAGAGGCGTCTTGGCCTCCGTGTAATTCCAGGATTTCGTTCCAGAAAAAAAAGACAACAAAACCCAACTGGCTGGTAATGATTGAAGTCTTCCGAGACTGATGTAAAAGCATCGTTTTGGCCTCACTTCAAAACCAAGACCCCTGCAGCGAGCTCTTTCTTTATCCATTAAAAACCATCATGCCATCCTGAGAAAATCTCAATTACGGCGTCGTCAAAAGGGAGACTTTGTTTTACTCCAAACCGTCCCCCCCCCCCCGTGGGGAAGGTGAGTTAAAAGCACAACTGATCATGCTCATGTATTCACCGGTGTATCTTTCCAGCACGTTCCCTTAATTGCTTTCTCCCACCGGCAGAATCCCATGATTTTGAAGACACCCTGGCTACGCCCACACGGGGCCCCGGACACTGTGTAGTCTGGTGCATGTCATGATCTGATTACGGGATGGGTAGCTTTTGCTTACACCTGGTGCAGCCTATGGGGCGATACGGCTAATGATCCGGATCACGCCGGAGCGTGTGTGTAAAGGATCCGCGTTCGTGCACAGCCTTTAATCTAACAAGGGCTAGGATTCCCAATCGATCCGGCAGAAAAGTGCACTGAATCGAAACACCTTTGTGTGACGCTGCAACAGCGCTCGCCGTGTGGTGAACACGCCCAAGGTTTATTAAAGCGCAGGCTGCCCCAGTCAATTAACCCAATATCAAGGGGGCAAAATGTGTAAGCGCTGCCGTTAACATTACACTGTTGCCGTGTGCCTCACAATCCGGCCAGACTGCATCCTAGCACGGCTCCCGCGGCAGACGGCTCCATTCCATGCATTGTTGTAGAACGAAAATATCAAGTGCAAACCCGGTAAAAGCAATAAACTTTCACATTTAATAACATCAGATCCCCCGAGTCCATTGATTGAATCCCAACCGAGCTATTATTAACTCTTGCAAATAAACTCAGCCGTACATTGGTTTCACCGGGATCTCCTTGGCTCATATTCATTAAAAATGAAAACTCCGCATAAGCGCCGAGACAAAGATGATCCACTTTGTTCACTCTAATGTTTTAAAAAGGGGCCATAAAAAAGGTATACATTTCCTACATCTAAAGAACCGCGCAGAATTAAAATATTTGCCGACATAAACATAAAAATGGTCGCTCAAGACACTTCCCGTTGTAAAAATCGCTGAAGAAATGGCCAATCAAAACAATGGAGTTACGATGGTTTGAAGTTCTCGTTGATCGCTTCTAAGTGGTTTTGTGCCAGTGTGACGAGAGAGCAATTCGGCACAAACCAAATGATGCTGCTTGATGAGGTTACTGCAACGCTCGGTTGGAATTTATGGGAGACTATAAAAAGGTGTTTAGAGATTTTAACAGAAAAATATTGATTTAGTAGTTTGTTTTACTTTTGTTCACTGTATAGGGGCGCAACGATGACTACTTGCAGTGCATTGGAGCTGTCAACGGAGCTTCGAGAAGTCTTCTTGACGTGTGCATTGTGCCTAGGACGCTACCTAAAGCCCAAACAGCTGCCATGTCAACACACCTTCTGCTCCAGGTGTCTCTTCAAGTGGTACAACGCTCGCCCCATCCGGGGAAAGAGCCTCCAATGTCCAGTTTGCAGGGATTCTGTTCCGGTTCCAGCAGGTGGAATCCAGACTTTACCAGACAGCATGCTCGTGGTATCGATCATGGAATACTTGGATCGAAAGGTTGAGACCAATAACTCGGTTTCGTCGATACTTGTGGGACTTGTCCACCAGTTTGGGGTGAAAGGAAACGCAGAGGGACAGTTGTATAAACCCCTTGGCGTGTCTGTAAGTATCGACACTGAGCAGGTATTCGTTGCAGACTGCAAGAACCGAATCCAGGTGTTCGACATGGATGGGAAGTTCCTCCGTAAACTCACAGTGAAGAACTTGAGCAAAAAGTTCACTCCGACGTTTGTGAACATCACACGGCATTTAAGCATGGACGCAAGCGAGAGACTGGTTATCTCGGATATAAACAACAAACAGGTACTGGTATGCGATTTCCAGGGCAGGGTGCTACGACAAGTCGGGAAACACGACCTTGGTATGCCGGGTGGTGCTGCCGTGACGAGCGATGGCCACATCCATGTAGTGGACGTCTACGCGCGTATTGTGCGGACCTACGACCGCTACGGCACCCCACTCCGGCTACTCGGACGCTATGGGACAGCAGAAAACGCGTTCCGACACCCCAAACACATCGCCGTCACCAAGAACGACGACATCGTGGTGACGGACACCACAAACCACACCGTCCATGTCTTCGAAATGTCCGGCAGGCTGGAGCGCGCGTTCGGCGTCCGCGGGAAACTGGACGGGGAGTTCCGCTCGCCGAACGGCCTGACGGTGGACAGAGAAGGTCATATCATGGTAGCAGACGTTGGTAACCACAGCCTGCTCATGTTTGACATCAACGGCCAGTTCATTCGTCGAATTGATGACCCCATCGATGATCTTCGGCATCCAGAGAGCATAGCCATTGCTGGGGACGGCAAAATTGCTGTAGCGGATGCCGGGAACCACTGCATCAAGTTCTTCTCCTTTTAACATTTGGCGCACTGCAGGCTGATAAATTACCACTGCTTAAATCCTTACACTTGGCAACCGCATGTACATTAAAACATAGACCATGTGCCATTTTGTTCCCATCTAATCCGCCACCCATTGGAATCTTCCCGGTGGTATGCGCATAGTTCTTGTTTTGCATAATTTGGTTAAGAAGTGAGTTCAAAGGTCGCGTAATTCACAGGCAATCTGACTCATAACATCACTCATAATCCAAACTTATCTAAAATACGACAGGTGCACATCCGCCGGGCAGATTGTTTTTGGTTTCGCCGTGACGTCAGAGGGCCCATCGTATACGTTCATAATTCTTCACTGCATTTTTGAACGTTGGATAAAGTTCCCCCTTCACTGACGCAGATAGCCACGCTGAAGCGCTTGTTTATATTTAGCACCACGAGCTTCCAAGTTCTTAAGAAAATTCCGGCCGGGATTGGTACTCCGTTGCAAATTATAGACCTTTCATTTCAATTCAACCACTGACCGTGCACCCTGACGAGAGGCCAACATTATTTGCAACAGCGAGTTCCACTCAGTGCGTTAAGCTGATGAAGTATCGCACCGGGGATTGCGTTCGCAACACGAATCTCACTCCCGTCAATGTTAGGATTAAATGAAGCAGATGGTCTGGAGTTTACGCTTGCAATTTTCTTCGAGCTTTGACGGCTATTACGCGTTGGAGGAGATTTACGCGGGGCACACCATAATGCGGGTTTTTTTTTCCCGTGAATGTTCAGCTGTCGTGTCTGTGTAGTTTGTGATGCATTTATGAGATTGTTGTGTTCTGTACCGTCAACACATTTTGGGTTTCTGCAGCGGGGGACATTAGTAGAGGATCTGGACGGCTGCGCTTCCCAAATCATGTGCCGGGCATTTCATGCTGACCAGAATGTTAGCTATTCTAAACTTTCTGTACTGTTTCCCTAATGGGTCGTCTGATATTTATTGCAAGGGATTAGAGCTAAAAGCCAGGGATTTGAAGCAAGTCATTGACGGGGATGACTACGATAAATCATTGCTCGTCAATGTATAATTATCATAGTATTAATTTGTTTTAATAATAACTAGACCTATACTCCATGTTATTCATTTATTGGTTAATTGCATTATGAATAATTGACTTTGGAGATAAACAAATTCACTTTATCTGCCTTTGCCAATCAGGTTTTGGTTTATAAACACAGGTTAGAATTGGTAATTTGACGGTTGGGTAATTAGTCTTGGAACGAGACGTTAAGATACTTCCAAATGTTTATAAACATAAACGGGAGATTTTGTCGAAAGGAGGAGCACAAATACAAAGCGCCCTCTATTGAGATAAGATCGCCTTTTGAAAACAGAAAACGCTTGATGTCAACGCACATAATTTTAAATGTTGAAGTATTGTTTGAGGGAAATTGTGGTTTTTTCAAGAAATCCTTATGAGATAGCATAACTCATCTCTCTATTCTATTTTGTTTACAACAACTTCATTTAAGAAATCATGGTTTTAATTTAATTTAATTTCACATTGTTTTCCTGGGGGGGGGCGCAAATCACTGCTTAATTTTTCTTCTCACTTTACACGAAAATTACATTCAACACATCCACGTTTTGCCGATAAAAACAGGTGATAGTTACAGCTAGAAAAACCTGTTATGGCTTCAAAGCGTGTACCTGTCTTTGAACAAGTTCGTAGTTTGTTTTAATAAACAAACCCATCAATCATAATTCAACTGTAGTATTCTCCGCACACTTGAATCATTAGCGCCAGTATTCGTATGGTTCAGTAGCGCGTGTCTCTAAATAGAGCTTCGATCATTCTGAGAGAGAGAGAAATTAATAAATCTTCGCAGATTTTGTATTTTGATTTGATGTATTTTAAATTGTTTATCATGTGTTGTTTATACGATCTGGGTAGTTTCTATCTTGGAAAACCCTCACTTGGTAAAGTTTTGTTAGCAAACTGCTTTATTCGTGATAGAGTGTGGCGGAGTGATTTTCTGGCAAATTTGGTAAATCTGAATTTTCACAAAATGGACACTTTCACCACGTGAAGGGTTTCCCACGGATCGAGTTATAGTCTCGGGGCATCGAACTCAAGGTTCTGGTGGCGGAAGCATTGGAGTGAGGGTTCGAATCCCAGTCGCAACATGGGTGTCCTTGAACAAGACACTTAATTTGTAACATTTGCTTCTCATCACCCAGGAGTAAAAGCGAGGGTAGAGATTGTTGGTTTGAATTACTAGCAACCTGTGCGCCCATTTGGCTGCGCCGGTGCTGCAATACTCCTAAGGAGTTGAGATGGTTTCAGATAAGCTTAGGGCCCATTAAACAGGGGTAAACAATAGTTTAAAGCTATCTTAGAGAGCCACTTGGCATAATAAATACACATTGTTATTATTACTGCTGTTGTTATTGTTGTTGTTGTTGTTGTTGTTGCCAATCTTCGTTATGGCAACACCAAAATCAGTCTTCACATGAATATTCATGCATATTACATGAATATTCATGCATATTGCATGAATATTCATGCATATTGCATGAATATTCATGCATGCATGAATATTCATAGTTTACCGAGTTTGGTTCATTTCGAAGGTGTCTAATATATATACATATAAATTCTCAATTTATTTAATTAAAAAGGTCTTCAAAAAGACGTTAACAATAAAAGGCTTCCATATGCTTGTGTCGAGTGGATCGGAATGTTGGTTTCGCATTGTTTGAAGCGTTATACGCTGTTTATCAATTAAATTATTGTACTTTTAATGAGTGGAGTTATTTATTATTATAAATCAGTTGTCTTGATGGCCACAATGTTTAACTTATTTAGGCCTGACATATCAACCACAGTACCAACAACAAACCTTTATTTTGGTTTTAGCCACGGTTGTGTCCTTGTGTCTTTTGATACCTTGTTTTGAACTTTGACACCGTATAACTGTCATTTACATGCAACTAATGTAACTGAGATAGTTTGGATACTCTGATTTTGCAATTTGCAACTGATTTTGAATTGAGACAGTTTGGGGACTCCATGTATTTGGGTGACTGTTTTTCACTCTGCGTCAGATTGTGGGTAACACAGTCACATTCCCGGTGCACAGCACGTAAAAGAAGGCCCTGTGGAGTGGGTCAAAATGGGTGTCACGCTGAATTTTCGCTCGGTAACAATGATTCATTTTTTAATTGTAATTTGAAGAGAGAAACAAAAAATATTTGTGCACCATCATCAAACTCTGTAGAACTTTATCATGCTGTGGTGCCACCATCTTTGTCTCCTGTGTGTGCTGTTGAACCCTTCCATCAGCCTCGGTTTTGGGCCGAATTGATTTGAATTGAGACAAATAAGATGGTCGTTCCATGATACAGGCCTATACGGTATTGCAGTTCCGCCTTTTGTAGTGTGTATAGTATAATATAACTTTGCCAGCTGGTACTGGCTTCATTAAACCAACCGTGAACTAAACGTCATCATTAGGCACACGCACCGACAATACACATGCAAAGAAAGTTTATAGTAGGAGGTCATGTACGGTACAAAATTTATATTCGCAAGGTCCTTCCTTTTCTTTAAATTATAACGATGGATGTAGCAATTTTTAAAATAAGTCTATCCGTGTACGTTTGCAAACAATATTAACAAAGTTTGCCCATCGAACTCAGTTGACTACAGTGTCTTGTTATTATTTTAAACAAAAATATAGTGTCTATGAATTTGTATATGAATTTTCGCTCGGCTACAATGATTCATTTTTAAATTGTAAATTGAAGAGAGAAACAAAAAATATGCCAAAAATAATATATTGGGTTGTTTAGCCATATAAGGGGACACTGGTAACTCACAGGTCCCATCGACCACAACAGAGCATAATTTCGTAAGTATAGGGGGCGTACAGTACTAAGTAGACTTCTATAAAAGCAGTTTACTGACAAATTCGTTGGAATTCTTTCTAGAGTAAAAGTTGTTTTATTGTACAACCCCAAATATTAATGTGCAATCTCGCAGACGAGTTGAAACTATGGTCTCATGCAATAAGAATGAGATGATATACATCTTCTTTTTTTGTTGGGGAGGAGGGGGGGGTCTCCAAGTTCTAGTTATTAAGAATACATCACATACAACCAACCTGGGTGATCAAACTCGAGTAAAAGAGTAAAAAGAGAAGGGACATTTTCTAGCGATTTATTTTTAATTTGTCTGCCCCTCCCCCTCCCCCACTCCCATCACACACATACACTTGCCACCTATCCCCTCAGAGGAACAAGCTTAAATTTCATCTAGCCATCGACAACAGTAATTCCTACAAGCGACAAGTTAAGTGGACCACATTTTTTTCTCCAGCCAGCATAAAAATTGTAATGGCAATTTTTTTTTTCGGGGTTGAAATGAAGACGCCCAAGTCCATCTGTCCCTCCCTGCTATACCTTCCATTAATGGGTCTGTTGTTGAATAGCCCCCAGTTATCCAAACATCACCGATTAATAATACAAAGTGACATGCCAATCTGTTGGTTACAAGACGTTATTATCGCTATGGTCTCGCGAAATTCTTTACCGAGTTGAAAACTTATTGATGTCATAATCAATTTTGCTCGGAGTTTAACGCTCCCGCTTACTGTTTTGCATATCGACTGTGAGGAGTAATTTCATAGGTCTTTCAGAGATCATGTGACCCGACAGGCCACTCCAACAGAGATTCAAGCAAACCGATTTGCACACAGAGGTGGTGCCATTAGGCTGGAGGGCTGTGACAAGTTTTCTGGGGATGGGGTGAGGGGCACTGGTTGGCCACTCATCGACTGTAGCATGACCAGATGTTGGATTTACATGATTAAAAACAAATTATACTAGATGTGCTTTCAGCGTTAATTTACTAGAAGTTTGGACAATAAGTCTCGTACAAAAGCAGGAATTTTGACCAACAATTTTAATATACAATATCCATGTCATGATCACTTCAAATGCACTCTATCAAGCGCTTGTATTACAGACGGTTATTTTCTTTTTAAGTTTCCTGTACAGCATCAGGTAATTAAATTTGTGTTTGCTACTCGTGAACGGTGGCAGAAAATAACCCAGTCATTCAGATGTTCCTGTTGCAAACTCCATTACAGTTAATTTTCATAACAAATAAGTTTCAGGTACCAAAAGAGGGCGCTATACCCTTCAAATGAGCTGGCATTTGACAGTTGGCATAATAAAGAGTGTCTGCATGCTCAACCGTGGAGGTCAGTTCAAAACAACAGGGATGATACAAATACAAAGATCAGTGTGACAAGTAAAATGTCTGGAATTATTTTTTTTTTCAGCACACTCCAACCTTTGGTAAAATGCACTTTATAAATGCTAGCATTATTTATTGTAACATGACTTACCTTCCTGTAAGTATGTAGCTCTTCTGCTTCTTTCTTGTCCACAGTTGATAAGAATTGACAAACAAGCCACTGTGAAAGCAAAATGAATAACAAAAAGGACTGATTAAAGCTAACTGAACTCAACGACTGTTTTGAGAGCTTAGAAGTGTGTTGAGTAATTTAAGAAGTGCATGCTCTTGGACATGTTACCTCCAAATGGATTCTTTTTTATATTAGACTGTTACATGTCTGTTATACCATTCACATTAAACTGTACACTTTTAAACAAATACTTTCATAACACCCCTTACAAAGATTTTGCCTTTTGATTGGTTTAGAGCGCATCACATGACAGGTTTTCTTTTTACTAGAAAGGCGCGCAAACACCACTTGCTATAACCATAGCAACCAATGTACTATCCCATAGCAACCAATGTACTATACCTAGAAACCAATGTACTATACTCATAGCAACAGCAGTTTCTTAGTACGAAGATGTCTAGGCACAATGTATGTATGGGGTGTTATAAAATAAATATTGACTGCTTTTATTCGTGCTACATATGGTTAAAACTACAACTCCCTCAGTGTTCCTCGAAGCGTTCTACTTTCCCTCAGCTTTGCCTCAGGAAAATTGAACGCGCCAGGGCTCACCTCGAGAGCAGCGGTAGAGCCACAGGCGGCCTGGGGGTATGTGCCCCTCATAAATTCCACGTGCCCCCAGGTGCCCCCTCCCACACGCAATGAAAAAAATCAAGATACATGTAATTTATTAAAAAAACATGGCCGCTGACACCCCCCCCCTCTACCAAAAAGCAAAGCCCCCCTGTGCCCCCCTCGTGAAAAAATAAACGTGTCTGACGTCATGAGTCCCATATAGCTATGTACAACAGCACCCTCAATGATGTCAAAATGGCCTTAAGTTTACTGTAGGAAAATGGCAATTGCATCCATTGCCTCTGTGAAGGATCAGACCTGAAAGCTCTGGTCCAAGAGAAGATTCAAACCAACTTCACAGAGGTGAAAGGTAGGGCATGATACCACCAAGCCAATCTCAACCCTCGCTTGGCACTTTCTCAGTCGTGCAGAAAACAATCCATATGGACCCGGGCAGAAAGATAACCAAAGACCCTCCATTCTCAAGAGCAGAAGCATGCAGACTAAATCTTTTAACTGAATAGTGATGAAATATAAGTGCTCTTATGGTGGTTAACTGGAAGGGGATGAGTGGGCCACTGCCTCAACACCAAGAAAACAGAGTACATCGTGTTCAACATTGGCTCAACCATGATGCTCCGCAGACCAATGGCGGTGCATTTCTCAAGCTCGCTAGGACTTGGAGTACCTCGGCACCAGGATGCAGAGTACTGAGAAATACCTCAAGGTCAGGAAGGCTTAGGCATGGAAAGCTCGTCATGATATGAAGAATGTCTTAAAGTCAAACCTGTCAAAGAAGCTCAAGTTGAGATACTTACAAGCAGCAAATGAGACGATTCTTCTCTTAGGTAGCAAGACTTGGACCCTCACAGTAGCCCAGACCAAGTTACTACACCTGGATGCTCAGGATGTCACAGGATGTTACCTGGAAGGCCCAAATGACAAACACCAAGCTCTACGGCAACCTGCCACAGGTCTTGTAGAAGGTCAAGTCAAAACATCTGAGCCTTGCTCAGCACTGCTACAGACACTAAGAATTGCCAGAAGTCGTGTGATTCTGTGGAAACCTTCACCTGGGAAGGAGCCAAGCAGAGGGAGACCAATCAAGACCTTGGTGAAGACGAAGGTTGATGCAGGGGTAGAGACGACTGATGAGCTCACTGGCTGCATGACCAATGGTGATGTGTGGCCTGCGTGTTATCACACTGCTCTCAAGCAGCCACTTGGGTTCAATGCAGAGTAGTGGAGGAGTGGAAGAGGGAATGGGAGGAGGGTGGCAGGGTGTGAGGGAAACAGTCATTCTACTCCATTCTAGGAAATATGCTGCAGTTTTCCCCTTCTATGAGGAAAATGTAATAAAATTATTTCAAGTTTTAATAACAAATTGACATAATGATGGGTTTTTTAATCAACGACAATCTTAAGACAAGCACAGCTTGTGCATTTGAAGAATTGAACTGTGGGTGAAATAAACATTTATGACTGAATTTCAACAGTGCACTTTCTCAGTATCAGGAGAATCCAATAATATTTTCACTGGATGAGATTGAACCTTTACACATGTGGTTTACAACAGCGTGATTTATCAAGTAGAGCGATTTGACACAACACTCTGCAGTGGCATGATAAAATGTCAAGATACACAGGAGAGCATGAGTAAGGTGCTACTACAACAACAAACCTTTATCATCCACTATCTGTGTCTTGTTCAAATTGATTCCATTGACTACACACCAAAAATCTGCACAAAGCAAACAGTTCGTATGGGTTTCTTTTCCATAAAATGTCAAGTACTATTAGTAGTACTACATGTAGTATTATAGCCTATTTGGTAATTCAATTACAAAGCAGAGATTCTTGCTGAAAATCCTGCCACGGCCCCGACCCAGACCCCCACTATACTGTCTACACTCAAATTTAAATACCCACAATAAAACACCCACATCAGAACAATGCAAAAGACTAAATAATGCCTCCAAAATATGTAGGGGCAAGATTCAAGTTCGTGTGCCACTCCGACAGGACTGGTGGTCGGGCATGGTAAGTCACGTTTCAAACTTTTGGCGCAAACGCACTGCACAACGACCGTCCTTTCAGTTCACAGCATAACAGGTTCTATTAACGAACAAACACAATTTACACGAACATGCAACTACACACTACACACAGCCACTTCAAAACAAACACAATGTCGTTAAAAACCAGCATACTCGAGGCTCCGTCCACGCCTCAATCATTCCTACTTTCCCCCTTGAATAGGTTTCGTTTATATTGTTGAACAATTTACATGACTTACCGATAAAAATAAAGGCATTTTCTATCTGAAAAAATCCAGTCCACTTCGTCCAAGATTTCCGGCCGGACACACAGCAAAATCATTTCCCTGGTAAACACTTGACTTTTAAGACAAATTTGGGGAAAGCGATAGTGCACCAGTGAAATGTAGCTGGTGAGGGCGCCCCCAACTGTTGATAATACTTAAATCGAGTCAATGTTATTGGTCCAAAGTTTTTGCCGCGCAAAAATTGAACGGGCCAAAGCCAGTTCTGATCAATGGCAGTAGTTATGAAATTCGTACTGATTTTTATGGTCCCTTTGACAGTTGAAAAAGTGTGTCTCGGACCTTGAAGAAGATCGACTTGTTACTAGCAAATGCTTGACTGACCACAAAGCAAAGATGTCTGCAGCCTCATGGACATGAGTGAGATAACAATACTGACTTTTTGCCATTTTATTTTTTCCCTTCAATTCTGTATAACCAAAACGAGGCTGGGATGAAAATTAGTCTTGCTCCTTCTACAAATTCTTGTTACTCCAAATACTATGTAGGAATGTGGTTTGTTTTAAAAAGTATTAACTATTATAGCAAGATCCCGTATATATACGATAATCTAACCGGGTTACTTTTGTACAATAACAATCACGACACTGATTCTCATAGACCAACAGGGGTCAGACTATTCCTTCCAGCCTCGGTTTGGTTACATTGATATGAATGTAAGAAAGAACCAAATGGCCGCACCATGCCACATATCTTTAATTCTGGCTGCCCTACTTGAGACAGAAATAAGAGACGCAATTGTGTTTGTCAAGACATCTAGTCTAGTCCCCGACTAAAGTATTCATTCCTACTGTCTATGAGTTGGCATTCAGAGAAGAGAATTAAGGCAAAATTCGAGAGAGTTCTACAACCCATGGGGTAAAATTAGACACTGCCATGGAGTTAATTCCACATTAAAATTCATAATGTTCTCTACTGAGTGGTGGAAAGCAATCCGTAAATAGGTCTTTTTCAAATGCAGTATTGATAGTTTTAAATTAAATGTCTGCAAAAGTATCGACCCACATTCGGCTATTCGTCCCTCCTAGCTTTTAAGAAAAAGTTCAACCCGGCTAACACCCTCAGAGCATGAGTGTAACTAATTATAACAGGATATCGAACGAACACAATGCAGCCTGTTAGTCTGATGGGTAAAAGAAAAGGAAAATAAAAATATTGTTTTGGAGCCAATATAAAAGGAATATACAATGCCAGACGTGCATACGCACGTACATCGATTCGAATGTAAGTTCCTGTGGGCTGTATGAACTCAGAATCAAACTCGAATTAATTTGTATATTTAACAGTGGGTAAAAGGGCGCCCTCTAGCAAAGGTTCGATCTTAGCGAATGAGCAGGATACCAGTCACAAATTGTACACGTAATATGTTATTCTGGCTGTTAAAACCTTAGTCTGGTAAAGCCTATACTGTTGTTGTGCTTATCTACTTTATGTGCTTAAAAGCAGCTCAATGAAATTGGGCCCAGAGTCCTCCCTGAAAACGTCAATTTAAATTTAAAACTCTTGAAAACTAAAGATGTCTACTTGTTTGTATTAAGTCGAACCTGTTATTAGGCCATTTTTATGCTTGACTACTCATGCAAAACTTGTCAAAACATCACTTTTAAGCCAAAATATTAACAAAGCAATAATATCCCTTCTATAAGAATTAATACAAAGATGTTATGGTCAAAAACGAGTCCACATACCTCGATCAACACTTATGTGTTCTGAATAATTAATTGCATAGATTTATTATCAATTGTTTCACAAGAAAAAGTACGCACAGGTTATTTCATTTAAATCATTTTTCTTTTACAAAAAACAGCAAGATTTGTACGCATTAAACACAATAAGCTCACATTGTTAAGATAGTTAATTAAATAGTTTAGAAACAAAAGGCTCTTCACACAAAACGTCAGTGTGATAAAACTTAACGCCCTCAACGGGGAACTAAGTACATGGTCAAGTCAAAACCTTTCAATGACTTTTAATTAAAAAAAAAAACTGTTAAACCCAAAACATTAATGCACTTTAGAAGAAACATTTCAAATGGCATTTCATCAACAAATTGAACCTGGAAATTCGGGCTTCGGAAAATGAACATAACTGAGTGACTCGCCCTCGAACAAAATTCTTGTTAAATAAATAAAGTGAATGAAGTAAATACACAATTTGGAACCGGTTTAACAATAACCGATCTCACAATTTTTTTTTTAAATTATGAACCTTTTGTCCTTTACTTAAAGTAGTCGATAAATAAAACATATTGATAGTTTGTACGTAGTTCATCCTACAAAATAATATATGAAAAGGTCAAGGGTCACAGCTCTTTTCTGCTTTTGTTTTTATTTTAATTTATTTTTTTTAAATACACTGGGCTCTGGCTTTGGCTCTGGCTAAGGCTCTGGCTTGGGCTCTGGCTTGGGCTCTGGCTTGGGCTCTGGTTTGGGCCCT
Source organism: Marthasterias glacialis (assembly GCA_911728455.2). Taxonomy (NCBI): domain Eukaryota; kingdom Metazoa; phylum Echinodermata; class Asteroidea; order Forcipulatida; family Asteriidae; genus Marthasterias; species Marthasterias glacialis. Next base: position 6,900,749 of record OU452228.1, read on the forward strand.
GGCTTGGGCTCTGGCTTGGGCTCTGGTTTGGGCCCTGGCTTGGGCTCTGGTTTGGGTTCTGGCTTGGGCTCTCGCTTGGGCTCTGGCTTGGGCTCTGGCTTGGGCTCTGGCTTGGGCTCTGGCTTGGGCTCTGGCTTGAGCTCTGGCTTGGGCTCTGGCTTGAGCTCTGGCTTGGGCGCTGGTTTGGGCTCTGGCTTGGGCTCTGGTTTGGGCTCTGGCTTGGGCTCTGGCTTGGACTCTGGCTTGGGCTCTGGCTTGGGCTCCATCAGTTATTTTGAAAAAGGTAAATTTTCGGTACGGGACATTAAACAGGTGCCTTAGCCGATGACCCACGAATAAGCGGTGGTTCCGAAAATGGTCTATAAATTTAGTGAGCAATTTTGATTGCTCGACAAGTTTATTCGATCAAAACAAATCTTTTTTTTTCTCAGACTCCCAGTCTGCTTTCACCGTGGTCTGAGTTCCTTGTGTTCTCCCATTCGAATCAATGTGCAGCATACTCTTGGAGCCACAACCTCGTGTAACCGGAACATTCAACATTGTTCATTCTCATTTTCTTGGCTCAGGCTCAAGGGCGTGCCTGTCTGGGGGCCCATGCTTAAAAGCTTTGCTTCTTAATGGGTTGTTCAGCGGCGTAGCCAGGATTTTTGTCACTAGGGGGCACAGGGGAAGGGGGAGGGCATTGCTTTTCAGGGGGAGGGCATTGCTTTTCAGGGGGGTGGCAGGTACCATGTTTTTAATGAATTACATGTATCTACATTTTTTCATGGGGGCACCTGGGGTGGCACTTGAAATTTTTTTTTTGGGGGGGATGCAGGCACACATGCCCCAGGCCCCCCCCCCGGCTACGCCGCTGCTCTGCAGTATATTTAGAGCTTCACAGCACTGTAATATTTACTTTCAATAACAGTATTTAAGGATAACATTTGTGGAATGTTGTGTAATTTGCTTTGCCACTGATTGATTTTGATATTGTGGAAATAAAGAAACCTTGAAACCTTGAAAATGTAAGGGGGGTACCCAAATCGAGACAATTTGAATTCGATGGTATTATCAAATGTACTCGATCGTTATTGCAACTGCAGACAATAGACACGAAGCACGACATAGTTCGTTTGAAAGATGCAGTGAATTACACGATTCGTATGCGGAGGACAAGCATCAATACTGTTTTCAACTTTAAAACTAAACACCAAAGGTGATCGAAAACAAATTGTATACCAAAAAAAGGATCGTCGAAATCGTCTGAAGTTAAACACACTTTATAAATTAATTGTTACGGAAATGTCCATTGTCTTTTGAATTATTTGTTAGTAGTGCTGTCTTCATACTAATGCTGCGGTGTCTGAGGTGGTCTCTGGTCTTGGATCAGCTTCAATACGGTCGACGTCACGCGTTAACGTTTGCCCATTAAGGACTAACAGATCATTGTTTGTGTTGATAACAACAGATGGCGCTGTTCCGTTTATTGGGGCGCCGGTCGGTGGAAGGCTGACGGGCAAGTACGAGTTGCTGCTGCATACCTCGTTGTACGAGGGCGGCATCTCGATGGAGGAGCTTGCCACGGCGATGTCCTCGGGTTTGGGGCCGGAGCCGTCGCCGCCGAACTGGCGGTAGGGGACCTCGATGACCGTCTCTCTCTTCCGTCCGCACAGCTGGGAGAGCCCTACGTTCACCTGCCAAGTGTTCATCGCCCCCAAAAAGAGAATCCCTACGAAGAAAATGAAGATGGACTGGTAGCTCATGTCGAACGGCTTGCCGTTGATTAGCGAGATGGAGATGCATGCGAGTGGCAAGAATGCCCGGAAGACAATGCACGCGTAGACTGACAGCAGCATCACGACCCTCTGGCACCGGACGTTCTGTACTCGTGTCGACTGGACGAGTTTGCCAACGTTCAACAGAAAATGATCACCCATGGAGATCGCCAGGACCAGGCCGATGGTGACGTCCTCCCCGGTTAGAAGCACCGTGATGGCGGTGGCCAAGGAGACGATGTAGATGATGATGTTGATGTACTTCATGGGGTCGTTCCTGGAGACCAGGCAACACCGGAAGAGCAAGAAAATTATGACCCCGCACAGGACACTGAAGAGCACTCGGAGTTCATTGGGATAGTAAGCGGCAAAGGGTGAATCCAAGGCACTCGTGGTGAACGTCAGAACAAAAGTTGCAACAGGAAGGCACGTGAAGACAACTGCGTCAACGTAACTGTAAAATAGAGATACGAAAAAAGTCAGGAAATTGTACCAAAACCAAATACAAGTCATAAATCACAAAAAGCAATGATACATCTGTTAGTCACTGTAAGACAAAACTACTGATTATGAATGGTTCCAAACAAGGGAACTCGACCTTTCAATTCACAGCCACTGATGCTCTACCGATACCGAAGCCCGGTGATTTTTTTATTCTTTTTTATGGCGAGCGCCCTCTACCAGCCGATTGTACCGAAAAGCCGCAGAGCCACTTAAGCACGGAATTAACTAAGCACAACACAATTTTGCTTACCAGAAAAAAAGTTATGTCACAAACACAATGTCATATGTACTGGTTTAGGGGACTGGATCCATGCTGATTTTTTTTTTCTTGGCAGCCCTATAAAGTGGGCATAAGAAAACCAGGTATAATCTATTAATGAGTAATGAATTAAAACCCATAACACCTTACTCTCTGTATTTATCATTTTTGTAATTTTCTTGTATCTGTTGATTTAGACATGTAAATTTAAGAGTAGCAGTCGGTGCTAGGGGTAGACAAAACATAGTTTTCTAGACGACTTCTCTAATTTAATAAGTGTTACCGAGTTGCAATGAGGTCATTTCTACTTTAGGGGAATCCCCGAAAAACCCTGGAGGGGAAATAACCTGGCCAACCCAAGCGATTTCCCAAGTTTGTTTGAATTACTGGTGCTGTGGGAGCGGGAAAAACAGACTGTTCCAAAACTGTTTTTGCAAACCTTTTTTCCGGATCATGTAAATGGTACTTCACACGATTGCGAGGTCGTTCCGAGAAAGGGACATTCTTTTACAAAGCTTGCGTTCTCTTCATTTGTTACTTGTGTTTGGGGAATAAACAGTCATGGACTTTTGAATCCAGTGATTCATGACCACTTTGTTATCTACACTGATGTTTCTGACAGAGTTGTTTGCCCTTACAAAATTATTGTTTAAATTATTGGTGCTGTGGGAGCGGGAAAAACAGACTGTTCCAAAACTGTTTTTGCAAACCTTTTTTCCGGATCATGTAAATGGTACTTTACACGATTGCGAGTTCGTTCCGAGAAAAGGACATTCTTTTACAAAGCTTAGGTTCTCTTCATTAGTCACTTGTGTTTTGGGAATAACATGGACTTTTGATTCATGACCACTTTGTTATCTACACTGATATTTCTGGCAGAGTCGTTTGCCCTCACAAAAATTATTTGTGTCTTGGGAAATAAACACGTCCTCGGTTGGGTCTGCTGTGCGCGCGCTATCATGGTGGACCACTACTATCATATCTTTGTGTAAAGTGCGTTAAAATAAACGTTATTTCCTTATTCACGAGTCAAACAACATCAACAATCAAACCGACAGAAATACAAATGTATTGTTGGGGATATTTACTGCTTTTAATGAGGCGCAATGTTGTTCTGGGGGCTTTTGAATACATCAATTTCGAAACACCGTTTTCCGGAAGCAATGCCATCCTCACTTACACATTTGTGTCATGACATCATCGTTGGTGTGAAATAAACAATATCAATTCATTTTACAATCAATCTTATCTTGAAATGACAGAGGAGACGTGGACTTTTGCTCCTAGTACTCAGTAAACCAAGTGCATACTACACAAAGCTGTAAAACTATACACATTAATTTAACAAACACAAGTTGGGGACTGGTGGCTTTTTCATAATTCATAATATGCAAAACATGTAAGAAAAACCGTACTGGGAGGGCAAAATAGTCTGCCCCCGTATTGGTTTGATTATATACTGATAATGCACATAGGGAACATGGTGAGGGCAAGGATCAGATCCTGGCTTGGAATTTCACCTTTGGAAGGGCAGGGCCATAGGGGCACCAAGGCCGGGATCAGGGAGCAACAGAGGCAATGACCTTAAGTTTATAGGCAGTGGCGTAAACATACATTTTCATAGGTGGGGGCAAGTGGGTGCAAAGACATAATTGGGTGGGGGCTATTTAATGTATCGAACCCCTCATTTGTGCATTTTGTATCTCATTTTGGGGGGCAATGGTTCTGAGCGGGGGGGGGGGGGGGGTCAGGCCTCCGCTACCCCCACTGCCTTTAGGTACTTCCACACCTACATAGTGGTGTAAGACCCCATAAATATTCTGACAGGAAACCTTAATGAGTCATAACTATTTGATTACACTGTTAGAACATTAATTAATAAACGCTATGCGTCACACCTATGAGTATATACAATTAAAGGGACGGCACGTCATACCACAACCTGATTAGAACAAAGTACGTTTCGAGGATAAAGGTTAGGCCTATACAGAGGGTGTGTATAAGCACTCTTTCCAAAAACCAACGCTATTTCCATCTTCCCTTTTTTGATAAGGAAATGCATCATTTCAAATTGACAAAACTCCAATGAACACTATCAAGTTTAGATTAAAACTAAAGGTTATATTATGAACTCGCAAAAACTCGAGAGCAGCACTTTTTTCGATTCACTCATGAAACAGCCGTAGTATACCGGTACACTAACGAGTCTGACTTTAATATTAAGTTGAGATCAAAGTTCGGGATGACGTCACGGGACATACGCTTCGCTTTTTATTTGCTAACAATGCTTTGTTGTCCGATGTCGACATAAAAGTCAGGGGAAAAAATGTAATAAATATCTGAGATATTTGTCACTGATACCACCGTATGAGCGAAGCGGTCAATGCCACGCACGTCACGTGACAAGGGAAATGTGGCAATGGAAAGGGACGCTTTGAATAGATCGTTCTTGGAATGTTTTTTTTAAACAGACACACAGGATTGGAAACGGTCTGTTTCGTTTGGGGGTATGAGGTCAATCTTACAGCTCAACAACCTCGTCCCCATGGTTTACTGTGTAAACCCTGGGATGGAAACTCCTTACTTGGACCCGGATTGGACAACGACTTTACAATATTAGCAAACGTTAAAGAAGCTATTAAATCTGGTACCGGGCAACGAGACTATGACGAAGATGTGAATTTCAAAAAGCAGCCAGACTATTCTAATTTGCATCCGTATCCAAAAAATTTGGATATGCAAATGATCAAATACCAGGGTGAGAGAGCGGTCAACCTCGCACTGCTCGACACACCCCGGGGACGAGGTTGACAGCTCAATGATTATGAAGTCCTCCCAATAGAGAGATGTTATACATGGTTGTACCCGCAAGTTTACTAGTTTACTAGTTATAGGCACTTTCCCTTCACACCGTGCAAAGCTTCCAACCTCGCTCCCTATGTTGTGTTTTTGTAGAGAGGTATAGCCTCGATGGGAACAAACACACCCTTTCAAAAACCAATGACTTCCTCGAATTTATACATTTCACTGTTTTTGTTCCAGTCACTGCTCATTTCAATTAAGGCGATCAGAAATGTCTGACACAGAATCGCCTAATCATCCATTATCTTTGTCATTGTTTATTTATCTTTGTTTGTTGTATTTGAGCTTTATATTTTATTAAACAAAGACAGGATAAACCAGTCATCTGACATAGAGTAAACACGGTATAATGCAAATGGTCAACAATAACTTTGTTTGCAACTTATATTGCACCTTCCCTCTAAGACAACAATACAAAATAAAATAAAAAACTCACTGATAACAACTTTGATTGAGTCCAAGGAAAAACTAAATTAATGGCATGCCTCCCCTATTGCTTTGTTAAGAAAAGTCCTTTTGATAAATGCCCCCAGTCCTTCAAACAAAAAAATGTCAACTTAAATTGTTTCATTATTTGCGTTTTACCCATACACCGAAGTGTATCAATTAGCACTGTACCTTCCCGAGTTATGTGAACAAATTTCATAGGCAATATTATTCGGGTGGGATTCGAACCCCGACCTTTGCCACTCTATAGAGCAGAAGTCTCACCACTAGACAATCGAGCTTACCAAGTATAGCTGGAGGCAGAGTCGAATCCTGTATTTTAGTTGCGGGTACCACAACGTTTTTAATCAAATTTAACATCCTATGAAATGTGTCCTCCACCAATGCTGGACACGAAATCAGACCAAACATTTCCATCCAACCAACTTTGGGCCAATGTTTAACCAAACCAATGCTACTTTTAAATTACCGTTAAATGTTTGGGGGGTTTTATTTTTATTTTATTTTTTATATTTCGCTTCAAAATAACAAACTTTATCCAGTTTCTTCGAAAACCAAAGTTGAACATTCCCTGCATAAAATTAACCTTTTCCAACAGTAATGTTGTTGCATACGTTCTCTTGCCAAACGGAATTAAACTGCACTCTTCCAAAACAGCCGTCTAATGCATTCCCAGTGTGAACCAACATCCAAACAAAGATCTTGTGTATTAATTTTAGCAACAGTCCCAAGAGAGTGAGGCTCGCACGCGACCGTTAGCCGCAAGGTGTGGTCGCCCACACCACAGTGCTCTGGACTCCAGACGTCAGCGGTACACCTCCGAGCAATTAATTACAGGGCATGGGCGTAGAGGAATCAAACTCCCCCGAGGGGAAGACACTGCGTAACCTAAGGCCCGTGTGAAGCCCCACCAGAGAACCAGAATTTCGCCATGCAAGTAGTGAAGTCATTAATCTGTAAGCTTGTCAAATAAACTTGGCACCAAAACAAAGTGCAATGAGACGCTTTTTCATTCGAAATACCGTCATGTTCGAAAAAGTGTCTTCCAATATTCGGTTGTTCTAAGTCTACATATCAAACGTGCACAAAAAAATTATCACAAGAAACCCATATTCGGTGTTTTCACAAAAACGTAACCTACTATTCGCAGTTTTAACGAAGACACTTCCATACACTATTTTTTAATATTAACAGCAGCAGCAACAGCAGCAACAACAACATCAACAGCATCAACAGCAGCAGCAGCAGCAACAGCAACAGCAGCAGCAACATCAACAGCATCAACAGCAGCAGCAACAGCAACAGCAGCAACAACATCAACAGCAGCGGCAGCAACAGCAAGAGCAACAGCAACAGCAGCAGCAGCAGCAACAGCAACAGCAACAGCAACAGCAACAGCAACAGCAACAGCAACAGCAACAACAACAAAATCAGTCATTATTTTACATAGCGTCTTTGTCAAAGGATTCAAAGCGCTGTTTGCTGTCACACACGAGTCACAAAAACAACAAGTGTCACATGCTGACTGTCCAAAACAGTAAAGAAGTTATAATCATTGACTATTTCGGGGAGCAGGGGTGGATTTCACAATACTGGTACTAACTTAGGACTAGTCCTAACTTATGATTTGTCCTATAAGTTAGGACTAGTTACTCATCCTAACTTGAGATAAGACTAGTCCTAGTGCTTTGCGAAATCCACACCAGATGTCTCTTTAGATTCTTCTTGAACTGCTAATTAAAGATGTCAAGCATCTCAGTTAAGAGAGTAGGTTGTTCCAAAGCTTTTGCGCAATAGAGGAGAAAGCCGTAACACCCACTCGTTTCTTGCACAGAGGTTGTGCAAATCTCACCGGTGACGATGAGCGTGTTGTCCGAGCGTGCTCGAGGACACACGACACTCTGCTATTGCGAAACATGATTTTGAACCATGCTTCGAAGACCAGAGGGATGGTTTTGAAGTTGATTCTTTACTGTAAAAGTAACCAATGGAGATGAAACTTTCAACAGCGGTTGTAATGTAATGATGTGCATGTTAAAAGGGTAAAGGCCATGTCAAATGAAACAATTTCTACTGCAGTTATAACTTGGAGGCAACCAAACGCACAAGCAAGCAAAATGAACAATTTGGCAGAACAAGCTCAACTGTTCTAATATCAGTGTCGCAGTATCATCTCCAAGAAAATCCAATGACCATTTAAAGGTAAAGATGTAATTTCGTTTTGGGAGATTGCCCTGGAGCTCGTTGCTTGTATAAAAGTGCCTTGTCTGACAGTGTCCTATAAAGGACTGTACAGAATACAAAATATCTAAAATAAATAAAAACCTACAACAACAAAATAGAAAGGGGCGGGGGTTGAAAATAATTGTGAATCACACATTAAACGCTGTCGAGGTACTTTCCAAGTTGCTATACACCATAATTATAGTCAAGTCCCAAGACCTACACCTTTAATTATCGGGACATGCACTTCGCACACTTTAGTAAATTTTCTCTAAAACATTAAGGCAAACGAATTTTTAAGGCTGATTAGAAATTCTTCTTTTCAATAGAAACCATGTATTTCTGTTGGTCATTTACCCAACACCACTGTTCATGTAATCATCAATAATGTACATGTATAGGCCTATGTCAAAATTAAAACTTCTCCCGCGAAGTGGGGCACTTTTCAACAACTTCATAAAGCACGTAATTACGTTTCCGAAAGTTAAACATGCACCTTATGATTGATTGCTTGTTTTGGAATTACTCACTTATATCACTTCACCGCAACGACCTTTTTTTCTTAAATGCCGCGGCCATCATGTCAGAAACCCCGTGTAATATTCCTTGTGCGGTGCCAAACTATGAGTACTGCAAGCATGTTCACCTATTTACCCCCTCACCGCTCTCCGGGCCCCAAGAAACCCTCTCCCAAACATTCGGGAAATAAACAGCTGTGAAAACGGATCTGCATACAAGCTATTAATGTGCTATATCCCCTGAATCAATGTTCCCTTGTGGTGTCTCCACCCCCCCTTCCCCCCCCCCCCCCCCCCCCCCCCCCTCCAGTCCAAACTTCAATCTCTCCCAACTGAGGTAAAATAAAAGGTGTGTCACTGGCACAAAAAACTATATAGGCCTACTCTAGCTAGAAACAACGCGTAAAACAAACTAAGCACCATTCAGTTTTTGTATTCTAATGAACATGCTATATATCAAAATCGCATCATTTAAAAAAAACAGTCCGAAACTCTTAAATAGCCTAGCGTGCTAAAAACTACCTTGTTTTTGTTATTGCTATCTTTGCTTGTTTTTCCAAACCGTGTCAGTGTGCCGTGACCTGCACCGCCACCGGCTAAATTTCGATTACTCATCCCATGCTCGCTCTTCCCCCCTTCCCCAAACTGCTTTCCCCCTTCCACGGCCCGAAGGGGGACCATAAAGCTTGCATACGTGTGTCCTCCGTTGTGTCTGCTTTACACCGCACACTTCCTTTCTCAGTTCCTATACCATCCGCCACCACCGGCTGGCGTTTTAGCACGAAGCAGCCGTTACTTTGAGGATTAATTTTACATCAAGGGGCCAGACACGGCATCGGCCATCTTGGTCATGTACCCTGTAGCCCAATAACAATGAATGAATACAGATCCTTATAATAAAACAAATGTTAAAAGGGGGGTAGATACTTCCAGTTCTTCCAAATAAATTTTCTTTGGGACGTCTTTTCCAGCATTCTGAAGTGGTTTTTTTTAGTAGGGGATGGCGGGGTTTATTCATGCTCACCCGTAGACCCGGTGTTTTGTGCACTATTTGAAGTAGTAGGTCTATTCATGTATTTTTCATGTTTTTGTGTAGTTTTCATGGGTTCTTGACTTTGAGCATGTGTTAAAGCTATATATCAACTTACTATTTATTTTTAATTTTTAATAAGTAATGTTATTGTTTATCATTGGGCTCTTACTGTTTTTGAGCTATACTATTTATTTTTAATTGTTAACGTGTTAACTGCTCTCTTTTTATCAGTGTAAAGCGCCTTGGGTGTCAATAGGCGGATTTTAGCGCTATATAAGTTTACATTAATATTATTAATACTATTTAACTGGACTGTTTCCCCTGATCTCTGTTCCAATAAAGGAAACACAGGACACGTCTGGGTCTACATGCTTCGCACATCCTGTTTTTCATTCAAATTCCATTAAATGAAGCGGGAAAATCAACTATATCCCCTATTAGTATTCCTAATTACAACTATATTACATAAATTATAGCAATTCCGTTCGCAGGATGATCGTAACAATTACTGAGAGTTTTTCACGGTATACTCAGGTTGCAACGACAACAGACTATATCAACAATTTGGTTTTATTGGATGTCTGTCTTATAGTAATGAATATAATTTGTTATTTATTGAGAACAACAAATTTCAGTTTATTGCATCTGGGAATAAGACGCATGTTTTTAAAAAAAAATATACATATTAAATCGATGGAGGGCAAAAACTGCGGGAACGTTTTTCTAAAAATCAAAGAACACCCGATATCTGACAGATGTGGTCCATGTAACACGATCGTGTCACCGCGGAATTGCCAGTTGTAATGCACGGTAGCTCTACCACGACGACCATACCGTGATTGAACACAAATCGAGCATACCTGAAAATGTATAGTGGTTTCTATCTCCAATTATTAGTAAATAGATGAAAATAACTCCGATATCCAAGATTTTTAATTCATCGAATAAAATACTCTACAAATTGAACCATGAAGTAATAAAAATTGTATTCCTTCATGTTTTGACACAACACAACCCTCGATACAGTACAGTTTTGCAAGAAAGTTTGAGATAAAAAGGATTGTTTCTAAGTCTGAAGTCAGAAAGACCAAAATTTGCCTGGGCAATTCACAGCCCTGCTGCATATCGCTACCGGTACCCAAAAACGCGCTGGGCCGCATTCTCAACTTCTTTGAAAAATCAAACCGGTACACGAAAATAAGCTCAAATGATGAGCATAGCGATTGGCACTCATCCTAACACTATTGACAAACCTAATTCATTTTAACTGAGTTATCATCCAAAGTAAAAGCGTACGTGAGTTCAAAACGATGGTACCAAATGGTACGGTACCACTTCTTGATGGTTAATGGACCACCGACTGATGATCAATTCAAGCGAAAAGGTGGAACGCATTTTGTAGACACAAAACGCCATACATTATAACGTATGGCGTTTGGCATATCGTGTTTCCCGAAGACAACTTTCATTTAAAGGTATGACACACCACTGATTTCTCGGTGTACTGGTAAATCATTGAGCAAGGACCAGACTAAATTCATCCTTTGTTTTCCAACAAACCCGCGTGTCAACAAAATTGAAGCGAAACCTGACCATTAAGGTGCCCTTTCATTGGAGTAAAATGGGTACATACGTGTTATCTATCCATCTGCCGCTTGTTCACAGAACGTATGCAAGAACGGGTCACTGACGCTGTTTAGTTACGCAGGGAATGTTCCACGCGATGGCACCTTTAAGTAAGAAATGTCTCTATTTTCCCCCCTCTCTACTGAGATTGAACGCTCGCAATAACCTTTCCCCCTTTTTGAGGTTATCCGAGGCTCGACAGAAGAGCTTTCTGACCTGACCGTCAACCGATTATAAAGGGGGGCTTAGGAGGCTGGGGTAGAGGGCGGAAGGATACGGTTTATATCAGGATACCCCGTGGAGGATGTTGTACATCAAGGGGGACCCGTTACCGATCAATCTTGGCCCCGTACCTCGAGTGCACACCATTTCAACCTGTTGACTACCAGAGACATGTTTGGAGCGTAAAAATTGGCAAAATTATTATCTTCGAACAAATGATATATTGAATTATAAAGTACATCAAAGACAGTCACGCAAGATGATTAGCCTCTTGTTAATATTAAACCGGTTTTCATAAATTCTCACTGCCCCTCCCCGAAGTGCCCCCATGAAAAAATCTGATACATGTTATTCATTAAAAAACATGGACCCTGCCCCCATCCATCCCCCCCCCCCCACTGAAAAAAGGAATCCCCCACTGCCCCTCCCCCATTGATTTTTTTTTTATATATTCCTGGCTACGCTGCTGATTGTCAATTGTCTGAAAAAATACGCGTGTAATTTAATTTAAGAAACCCGTAAAAAATTGTAATGTTTTGATGGGTTTGGCGTAGTTACTCAAGTCACCTGATGTGATCACACCACAAATCTTGTTTGCGCCATTTTGGGGAGTCAGATTTCCCGTGTATGTTTTGCGGATTTTAGGCGAAGCGCGTGCAGTTAAGTTAGACTTGTGCCATTCATTGCATTTTGACACGTAAAATGACAGAACGTGGGCAGACAGTACATCATATAGGTGCGTGCGACGTCAGTGTAAGGGGGTCAATCGTGGAGTTTGTTAGGTTGTTAAAAGTCAAACTGAAGCACCGGTTCAACAGATAACTTTTGTTTCCGAGAAATCAAAACGCTCATTTTTTTTCCCTGCCATACAATGGCTTCATTCCTTGAAAACAACTTGTCTGCAAAACCCAAGTGGCGGAAGAGTAAAGAATTCGTAGCAACCTTGATGGGGAGGTGACTATCAACTTAAAAAAAAAGAACTCACTCTGGAGTAGATCACCCTGGAGGAGGAAGAAAGGACGAGTTCAATTGGGGAAAGTGAGTCTACACAGTCAGTGTTTAACCTGAGATGAACCCGCAGCCTCTCCTTCATTGAGTGTACAGGAGTTTGCAAATGGGTTCCTTTGTGCGGGTTTGCAATGAATAAAATAAAACAATTGAAACGCCCTCATCATCGTTGAAAAAGATAAACCGAATTCAAACAACTTTTCGAGTAGAATCAACAAAAGAACACACACACCCAAAAAACACGTGATCACATTCTGTTTGTAGAAGAAATGTACTGTCAATTTTCTCATGTCATCCTTTTTTTGGGGGGGGGGGCCAACTGTGTCTTGTGACAAGGATAATAAGATTATTAAATTGTTATCAAGCGGCCTTAAGCAAAAGAATTCACGTGATTAAACGGAACAAACATTACTTATCAAATTTAAATAGTATTGCAAATATACAGGGAGACTTTCATTATTGTACGGAGAACCCTCAAACACAAAACAGATTTTCCACGGTTCGGTATGAGTTATATCACAGCGAATTTATGTCTTTGTTATCTGGGGAAGTAAAAGTAATTAACATCCCCTATTTTAATGGACAATCGATCCAACAAACATCTGAAGAACTCATCCTAATTATGATCCCATTTTAGTATTTTATCGGAGATGTTGTGCCCGTTCACACACGTAATGATTTCAATTACGGCAATCGAAACCAGTAACGGTGATTTGTGGAGTTTTCAAAAGCCATTGCATCAACTCTGACAGAATTTCAGACGGCGTTTTCTTCTCTGGAGGATTGTTACTTTTATGAACTTTACCAGCAGTGAGCTTTTAGTCTGAAACTAAACATTCCCCGATGATTACAAATCCTTTACTTTTCTTAGAAGACTTAAAAAATATGACTTAGAATAAAAGCCAATAAAAATAGTTTTTTCACAAAAGGCTGCCACCTGAGAGGCATTTAAAAACGAACGTAAAATTCAAGATTTTACACAGAGTGCCAGGCATGAGAGAGTGTTAAAACAGACCGACGATGTGTTCCCCGGTGTTATACACAACGTTGGTACATACTTCCCCTAGTTTTCAATAAATATACCAACAATTTAGGCTAAAAAATTTGGCATTTCCTGTGTTAAATTCGGTCACATTTTTAGAAAACACTGTTGGAGGTAGTTTTATTGCACATAATGGCAGTATTTACGGCGAATGTGTTTTCATAACTATCGGTTATCAATTTTTTAAAATGTAAGCTGTAAATTTAAAACGCAAACTCCCTTGATTGATTTACTTGGATCCTTCTTCACTCTAACAAAATATCCAGCACCATTCAGTAACTGAACACCCAAACTGTTGGACTCTGATTATTGTGGTGTGCCTGATCCAATGTAAAGCAAGATCAGTTTACAAGTGCAGTCCTCAGTCCAACAGAATCAGACAAAAGCATGCAGTTTAGATTTTGATGGATTGAGGGTTGATCATAACTAACCTTGTATCATACCTTTCAGAGATTCTGTAGTTGGATGTTTTGAAAAGCACGAATGCATGGGAAAATCCCCTAAACTCTTGTTATTATTTCAGTTAATTTGAAATGTTTATTTGAAGTGATTATCATTCACTGGTCCCCGCGGGGCCAACCGGTAACCAGCATGACTCCAATATAGAATAATCACTCAGGCTAGACGTACATTCTTTAAAGTTGCACGAATATGGTCAAAGGTCAAGTTCTAGAACCTGCATGTGGTTCATGAAAGAAGAAAAACAAAACTCGTGTATTTTTAAATTTAAAAAAAAAAAGGTCAAAAGGACGTTGAACATTTCAGTTGTGTCAACATTCCATTCCAAAATTATCCATTTGTGGACAAAAACACGTTTTTCCCCCTCAGCCATGCATCAATGGGGCTGGGATCAGAGCCGAAAATAGTCGGGCCCTATTTTGTGTAGGGAGAATCCACTCGTACAATCAATACAGGAAACCTGACCAAGATGGCCACACGTCAGCAAAGTCTTTTTTTATAAAGGGATATGCCTGCGTGAAAACAAAAATTATCCATTTCACTTTGAAACACAAACTCACAATTTGACACTCATTTTTTGCTGCACAATCGTCGGAAATTAAAGAGTCTTGCTCTTTGCTGAGTAGGCCTATGCATTTCCAATTGAGGCTATAATAGTTTGCATATTCATGAGACTTTATGTGACGTCTTTGCGGGAGCGAGCGCAACAGACTCCTTGCATGGGTGTGAATTTTGGTTGGTTTCTATGCTTTTTCGCGTCTCAATAGTTACAAATTTGTTATTTTCTACATCCTAGAAAGTGTTATCTTGTAAAGAAAAGAAAATGGGTTTAGTTTTGCGTATACCTCTTCACATCTACATGTTGCATTTGCTATCTTCGGTCACCCTGTCATTCTTGAACTGATTTTTGAGACATGCAACGAGTGGTTTAGGGATTGCAAAAATGCTTCACCATTTCGATGCCCGAACATCTAGTTGTTGTTTTTTAAACACTGATTTTTGAAACTACATTATGTTCGAGACATCATTATTAATGTAGGCCTTACGCTGGCGTTTTTAAATTGTCCATCAATTTTAATGGTGCTTTTGGGCATGTAAGTGATGGCTGTGACACACCCAGGTAAGTCCGTTGTTCGTGGAAAAGGTGTGTTGTTCTCGGAAGTCTAAAAATAAAAAGGGTGCGCTTGTAACCATGATATGGTCGTATCATTCAATGCAGGTTGCACATTTTAAGTATAGCCTGTCCGGTAAGGAAATGCTATTTACTCCACCTGCAGTTTCTACTGACAATAATTAAACGCCAGGCTTGTGGTTAACTATACGGGCCTTTCATGCTCCTATGCCAACTGAATTTTGGTTATCCAAATGCACCTCAAACTTCATGAACAGTTACGTCAAAACCTGATTGTTAAGTCTTGTGCACTATTAAACCTGCCGGGGAGACGGAATGATAAATATGCGAACGAACAAAACGAATCATTCACTAGATCAGGAGTTTTTACAGACCAGAGTTTTCTTGTAAGATGGATGGGTCCACGCTGCTGGACCGTGACAGTGACACATGACTGTCTTAACTTCCCAAGATCGCTCAGACTTTGTGTTGACAGCGTTTATTGGGTACAGACCCATTCTCTGTACCAATTAATCAGACTCCTATTCCATAACATTCGTAAACGATCAGTAAATTTGAAAGTGCATGTGCTTGTTTCCATTAACGCATCATTACGACCAACAGGCGAAATGTTTCATCAAATTAAGTAACGCTTTTAGTGAAAACAACAAAAAACGGCCAGGGAATTTGTGCGCGTTCATAATGATGAACGTATAATATTAGTGTGTTACGCACCACTATGCCAGACATAAAGCATTATGTCTTACAAAAATGGGTCGGACGAAATGGTTTGTCGAACACAATTGATTAAGTACACTGGTTTCTCGGACACAATTGGTCGGGCATCATGGTTTGTCGGACACCGTTGGTTGAGTATACTGTTTGTCGGACACATGGGTCGGACATAATGGTTTGTCGAACACCAAGGTTGAGTACAGTAGTTCGTCGGACAATATGGGCTGGGCGTTTGTCGGACGACATTGGTTGAGTACAATGGTTTGTCGGACACCAATGGGTAGGACATAATGGTTTATCGAACAGAATGAGCCAGGCATAATCTTTCGTCGGTCACAATTGGTTGGGCATGCATGATTGCTCAAATTCGTTCTCGGATAAGATGGTTTATGGAAGACGCCCTAAGTAATGGTGATTTGGGTGGTCTTCAAATGATTGGTCTTTGACAGTATTTCAAGAGGAATTGTTTCAGAAGGACTAGTACAGCTTGATACATAAGTGAGATTTCAGATTTAAACTAATCTTTGTTACTTTTCAATAGTTAAACCAATCCGTACGTTGTCTTGTAATGATAATATTGAGCACAGTTTTCTATTATACCCCAACGTCCATTCCTTTGTACCCGTACTAAATAAATCACCAACTATTTTGGCAAACCTTTTCACGTCGGTGAGAATTTATGAATGGTTTCCTCGTCGGGCGTCGTGGCATAAACCCAGCGACCGCACTTTCGATGGTGGGTTTTGGTTTCGGATAATGTCATTTGGGGGAGGGCTCTGGCATCCCTTATAACGAAGGTTCTTTCCCTTTCGTTTTTTTTTCTATGATTTTAAAAATGGAAGTAGAACGGAGTTCGTTTTGAAGGGTACATTCACTCTGATCATCCTTATGCTTTCATGAAACCAAGGTCTATCAATAATGAATGATAAGTCATTTTTTTTAACAAGAGCATTATTTTAACTTAGATATTTTTTATGGTTTTCATCTCTCGCTGGTAGACGTTTTATTTGGGTCTAACACATCTTTGATGACACTTTTTTTTAATACATTTGACCCACCACAGAGCAAGGGAACCCACAGACAACGATAAATGTAAATACTATTGCATAGTGCAGAGGATTAAAGATGTATGGTCCGTGCTCCTGTGATTTGTGCTCGAAAATGAACTGATTCCAGCGAACGAACATTAAAAGAGCTTGTTATGTTGTGACGAATAACATTAATAAATCGTGTTTTGACCTTGTAGATGGCTATAAAAATCTTGTTTTTGAAACCATTTTCGTGGCCAACCACCCTACGTGAAAATGTATTCACGACGGCCATGCCCGCTGGTGGGACTCATGACATTATTTAATTCACTTTATTCCAGAAAATAAAGGAAACAAGCAAGAGTCCAGACCAGTGCGCCAGATGATGGAAGCACGCAGGACTATAGATACAAAACAACGACAATGACAAAAGATAATACATGTACAACGGCATTTTGTGTCTCAAGGCACCCGGCCGAAATCGCGCAGGCAGCGCGCGGAGTTTATTTCTGGTGCAGGAAAATAAACGACGGCTATTTTACGTGTCTCCAGTATCTTGTTTTTACGACTTTTTTGACAGTGTTTCAAATATTGCTCTCAAGGATTGTTCCTTTCCCATGAATTTTACCATAAATGACCAGTTTTAGATTGAAACTAATCAACTTTTGTTTGGTCTCAAACCAGCTGCTCCCTCTCAACTTACAATCTCAAAGCATTATGTTCTTCTGATCTCTAATTTCCTACCATTAATCATAACGAAGTGCAACACAAAGCTACCACACAGACACAGTTATCAGTGGAAAACGACAGCCACAATATAGGGTAATTGGCCTATGATCTACCAGCACAAAGGAATTAGCAAACGAAGCGTGGGACAGGTGGCGAATCGATGTAGTGAAACCCCCAATTCCACAAACGGGGTTTCCGTTCTTTGTCTCGTGCTTTATAAACCGTCTTTTTTGTTGTCATGAACCAAAGAACATGAGTTCTTTGTTCGAATTTACAATGGGCCCGGCCACGTAAACTGAAACTATCACACCTACGAATGTGCACAAAACTCCCGACAAGACATTCACCCATGAAGCTGTGTTTTCTAGTGACGGGGTTGGTTTCAGGATTTTTTGTGTAGGATTTTAAGCTATTGTGAGTTTCGTGACGGCGACCAAGAGCACACAAGTCAAAACGTTGAGAACCAACAGGCTCTTTTCCCAACCAATTCGCAAAAATCTTATACGATGCTGTTTAAAAAAGCTCACATGAATGTTCTCTTCTAACAACCAATGATGTATCATACCTTCATATCCTAAATATTGGCCAAAATATTTTGCATTTAACCAATGTCTCTTGGGTGAAGAACGCAGAGTTCTTTGTCCATATTGAGTTTTCATTCTGAAATAGACTTATAGAAGTCTTCTGACTTCATTAATGTAAACTTAAGTGTCCCCTTTACTCACTGTAAATCTGGCTTTGTTGTGTGCGTGTGCGGGGGGGGGGCAGACAACGTAAGATTGGGTGGCTGGGGACAAGTTGTAGGGTGGCTTTGTTGTATTCAAACTTGACAACAACGCGGGGCAAGGGCAAAATTACACGCAGGAAGAGTCCCCCCATCAAAGATAACACGACACGGCGGAAATGCGCTAACGAGCCCGGCAGTACAGATATTAGATGGCCATCTAATTAACCCGCATGAGATGGTTATTAAGAACTTATCTGGTTTCCTTTGCTTGGGATCGGGGGTGAGGAAGGCAACCAGATTTCTGGAAAAAACTTTCCAATGAGGAAAGGTGTTAGCAGCATATGGTGACTGACAGCCCGTGGTTTAGCATGGCTTAATAGTAGGTCAACGGGAAGGCGTATACACGATTGATAAAATAAAACGTTGGCAACGGTGCTCGTTATGATGCATTACTTTGTTGCATGGATACAAAAGTAGACCATTCATGTTAAACCGGTTTCATCTTAACGTTCTGCCAATGTACTCTGAAATATATTTTCAAAATGCTTTTAAAATTGGTGTGTGAAATTGTAGAGATATAGTACAATTGTTATGATATGGAAGAGTCAATTTTTGTGTATATTCTTTCCAATCTTTTGGTTTTGAATAAGCACTTTACAAACAACCGGTGAAAAAATGTCATTAAATCAGGTGTTTAAATAATAAATGGATGATGTTTTTCCACGGACACCGTACAGGTTCATAAAAATGCTTAAATTTCAATTTGAAAATTCAACACATGAAATCGAATACCCCTTTTCACAGGCTATATCTTTATAGACGGAAATGTTTTTTTCAGGACAATGGTCTAGAGAATTCCACCAGTCATGTAGCATGCATTAAACGATGTTATTGTTCCCCCTTAAAATCATATCTTGATTTGTGGTTAAAACAAACAAGTTGTTAGTTACTGTTGTTATCAGTCGCGGCCATGTCTTGTTCACATCCGTGACCCAAGCAGTCACACATGTCTGGCCAATGCCATATCCCCATAGAGCTGGTAGTAGTAAGCACCCCCAGCCCCAACACCAACACCCTCCCAAAAAAATTGCTTAGCATTGGAAACTGGTAACCTATCGTAATGATGTAGACTTCACATATTGTTATGACTGGTATGGATTTCTTTCTTCCCGCTAAGCACATAACGTCATGAGTTCAAGTTAAGCCCATTGTCTCTGGACAGCATTATGGAAGTGGCCCCGGGGCCAAACCAAGACCTATAAACCTGCCAAGCACAACGATTTGTCTATAACACGGAAATATATCGCTTAGCGGAATTGAATTACCACCCATTATTATAGTTTCGGTCACATTGGAGACTAGCGACTTGCTATTTTTCTTTTATAGCTTGAAAGGACAGATTTTGGAAAATTGAGCATTAGACCTTAGAAGAACAAAGAAAATATTGCTCAGCAAAAAAAAAAGCCAGAAACCACACTCAAATAATATGCCGCGGTGTGTTTTGCGTTGGTATTATCTCCTGCTTAGCAGGTGTCGTCTTCGCTTAGCAATCTAGGAAGGTCGTGGCAGAAATGGTTAAATTAAGGGTGAACAAACTTTCCGAGCCTATTGCAAACGTATTATGATATTCAACCAATGGCAATGAAGGAGTACTTAGCTGGAGGAATTGTGAGAAAATGTATATAGAAGGTAAAAACAAAAAATCATGAATGTTCATTTGTGGAGATTCTTCCACACAGTCGTTCGTTTAATTGTGTTTTAGTTGTATTGCGGCGTGACCTTTGAATCGGTGATCCCGGGTTGGCATGTACGATTTTTTCCCTCAAGTTCACTCCATCACTCCAACAGATAACAAAGTTTACAGTGGTGCGGTTATAGTTCAAGGCGTTTGAAAACTTACTTTGTTTCAAATGTTTTGAGGGCTGAAAGAACATTGTTTTGAGCTACAGAATACATTTCTTCAGATGGTCTAGTTTTCAATATATAGAAACACCAAATAATCAACCAATGCAAATTTCAAGCTTGGTGGTCAACTTTGATTGCATTTTTTTTTTAATGCAAACAACGAATTAAAACGGTGCAAGTTTTGCTGGAAATGCTGTGAGCGCAATCAGGTTTATTTTGATTGCGACGTTCACAATTTTAGCAAGGGTGATTTGGGAGGGCTTCAAATGCAATTGTGTACATTTGAAGACAGTATGTCAGTCTGAAATATTTCCCCGGAATCTTATGGTAATGAATGAATGAATGAATGAATGAATGATCAGTGAGCTTTCAGGTTGAAACTAATCAACCCCCCAATCCCGATAGTTACCTGAGTCATTTACTTTGTCTTTCCGAGGGTTTATAATAAAGTAATAAGCAGTGGAAGTTTTACATTATGATGTTTATTTATTTTATTTATTTTTATTTATTTATTTATTTATTTATTTATTTATTTTGTTGAAAATGTGTAAACATTGCCGTGAAAATCTACCGGTACTTTATGGAAATAATTTCTTTTCGCAGTATATCACAGCAAAATATTTCCCGGGGTGATGGGTATACCAGTGAATCAATTTGACAAAATAAACTTTACGATAAATAGAAATGGTCAAAGTATTGTTTGTAATCATTGACCCGTCATGGGCATGTGTCATATTTTTCTTAAAACCATATGCCAAGGCCGCGGTCTTATGACTGCATTCAAAGGGTTTACAGAGTGACTTTCTAGATAACCGTCAAAAAGATTAAATAAATATATAAATAATTTTGTTTGCCTTGACCCTTGACCGCTAATTCACATTTTGAGGAGCAAAGCTTCCCCCGCCCCCCCCCAAAAAAAAAAAAAGAAGACCCAAAAAAAAAAAAAAAAAAAAAAAAAAACTCATCACCCGGTTGCTACTTTATTTCTTTTACATAAAGGCACAAAACATTTTTTTTAAAAAGTGAAGAAAAACAAATAAAGAAAGAAAAAAAGGAAGCTGTTGCAAAATGCTTCATCAACCAAAATGACCTATACATGTACATGGTATAAATACACAAAATTGTTAATGGCCTCACGTTTCGACCCCAGCAGAGTCTTTCTCAAAGACAAACACAAAATGAAAACCATCCTTTTCTTCGTCACATTGTATAGGGCTAATTCACCTATTTGTTAGGTGAGGCACGGAGATGCTTCAGAATAATTAGCCGTGAAAAAAAGCGAATGAATCTGGCTGGCGGTCCGTTGACTATCAGTTACCGGACAAAATATTCCATAATTGAGTTTTCGAAACTTTCTCTAACAAGATTATCCTCTCCATACCAACCCACAATCGTATCAATTTACTTTATAATGACTGGTCCCCGCGGACGGTTCTACTTCTCATGAAGATTTTGTTACGTGCCGAACCCCTGAAAAAAACCAAACCGTCAAAATATTGGGCCATATTACTTGTTGACATCAAAAGTACGACACCGACAGCATGTGGCCGCGGCCACACATTGCTCTGAAACGTCCTAACGCCAAAGCTATACTGTTACTTACTGAGTACAAAACCTAAAGTTTTGAAAGTGAAGTTGGGTTAAGATGGGCCACACATTTCGATCCAAGATCTTTGAAGGGACTAATTGTCTAGGTTTCCATGATAAAGTATTCAAATTATCTCAGTTAGTCAAAAACATGTTCTTTCATGTCAAGTTGCACATCCAAACTCAAAATAGAAAGTTAATTGTAGCACTTATAAATGACAAACGTCACAGAAAAGTGCATATAACTTAGCTTTCGTAGCAACAACTACTTCTTCAGATCCAACTACTTCTTCAGATCCAACTTCTTCTTCAGAAGTAGATGCTGCTACGAAAGCTAATGCAGTTTCTCTTAAGTTAGTCATTTAAGTGCTACAATTTTGATTATTGCCTGACTAACACGGCTGCCCACCACTTTCTACATCCAAACTCGAACATGTGTAAACGCTTGCCAAAATGATCATCACGAGAAACAATCGCTCTTATGCCCAAAAGAGACTTCGATCAAAGTGAGTGCCGGACCCTGCAGTAAAAATAACTGAGTCAACCTTTTAAAGATAGTTATGTGAAATTTTCTGTCAGTTTGATTTATTTTCTCATTGTCTGTTGCGCAAATACAGGGATTTATATCCAACATCTCACCGCAAGTTTGTTTTGTTGACAGCAAAATTTGATTATTTGATAGCAAAAACTTTCAGGACTTTCCGTTGTGTATTTCTTTCCCGCAGGCTAAGGTGGTCCCATCCCAAAATTATTCTCATTGTCAAAACTACAAGGGTCACAACTGTTCAAAAGCTTTTCCTTTAAGTTATCTGACATGAACTTGGGTCAGTGTAAAGCAATCTGTCTCGTCAGTAATAAGATTGAAAGGAACACGTTTTGTTCCTATATACGCGGGCAGCAAAGGGGAGTGTTCACTCAAGACACTGTGTTGTAAGATCATGAAGTGTGGTGTCAGGGTGTGGGCCTCGCCTCAATTCCCGTGGGATTGTGAGCGCGTTACAACCGGCTATACAGAAACCTGTTCGTTCACGCCAGACAAAGAGGCCCCCTCACCCTAGATCTTCCGTAAGATAAATTTATATAAAGTGGGGGGAAAGAAATTAATTTATGTCACGGATCTCTGGGTGTGTCCCGTCCGAACACTTGTTTTAAAGTACTTCGCTTTGATTAAAGGAACAGTTTCCAAGTCATTTCCAATGGCCTCCAGTAAAACGTTCCTTTAAGACCGGCTTAGCTCTAAAGGTTTAATGCATCAATGATCTTTGAATGAGAGTGTAAACTCACTTCCATCATGTGTAGTTTTTAACCAATTTGTGAAAATTGCATTAAATTAAAGGTCACGTATACAAGAGAAATCAACAAAAACTATTTTTTATGTTTGTATTTCAGACGGAACAATTTATATACTCATCAACCGACGGTCAACCGAGGGTCATTCTTTGTATCGGTTCTCCTCCATCGTTGTACAGTGATTTTCAGTAATGAGCTTCCAGATTGACTAACTGGTCAACTTTACCAAGCAAAGGTATTTCCCAATCATATATTTCACGTTTAACGATTATAAATTACTATAAGTCTAGACCGCACTGATTACAAACAACGCTGTGGATTGTGGAAAATCTAAATCATCTGTCGAAAAACGTTGTCCGAAACTGCTACAGGCTTTAATGTAGTCAGCCGTAACTACACACAACATGACACACTGTTAGGTTCACGCCCGCTAAACCCGCGATGGTGATTTATAATAATGACACTATATACAAAAGCTTTATGTCATAAGCTAATTGTCACAAGTTGTAGAACCATAAACTCTTTATTACAAAGCTCAGACTGTGACATGGTCCTTATCAACCGAAGGTCGTGCTTCTATCACTTCCCCTCCAATGATGTTCAGTAATTTCGGTAAAAACGTAAGCGACATTGCAGTCACGATGATTGTTATGAAAGATCAAGTTTATGGTTACCCCTATAACATGCAACACTGATTTATGTGTATATTATTACTAGAACAGGGAAATTTGTACAAGTAACAATTTAAAAAAATAATACAACTTAATGACAACGTTTCAGACAAAAAAGGGTTTCCCCTTCAATGTGAAATTGGAAATCCCCCTTCAAGTTTTGACCCAACAGTGTATTTTTGGAAGATGTCTACAGTGACGTTCCAATCCTCTGGGGGTTATTAAAACCCAGCGTACAATACAGCCAATCTGTAAAAATCGAGGTATAGTACGGAGCTCTGGAAGTATCTCAGGATCTCAACAAGTCGGATGGCACTTCCAGAGCTCCGTAGTATAGCTATATATACACGTTGGAGGGTTCTTTGTGTGTGAACAGTGTCTACCGTTGACAGAGAGGACCTGACCAAAAAAGGGGGTCCTGGTGATTTGATTTTGTGTAAAAAACCAAGGACGATGGGAGAACAAGTTCTCGGTTTTAGTTTGTTTTGAATTGTATGTTTAAAACATGACATCAAAATCTTGTGTTTTCGAGATTACAACTCTCAAAACATTTTAACTTGGAACTTTTTTCTAAGAAAAAGTGCCTTCGGATCGAAAGTTCAATCCATTGCAACACTTTCCATTTCCAATAATTATTGTAGTTCTCAAAATATCACAAAACTGGGAGGTTTTATCCAGAAATAGGTTCTGCACTCCTCATTTGGACGCAACGCGAATACATCTTATGCCCCGCCCACTAATCTTGCATAATAAACATCGCTCACATTTTTGGAATTCCCAAGTTTTCCAAACATCAACTATGTTTGTCACCCGCGGCTGCGTTTACATCAGAACACGGGATTCCCCCAATATTTCCTGACGAAATTTGTTTGGAACAGTCTGTCCTATTTTTGGAGTTGACATGACAGCAAGGAATAAAATATCGATGTGGCATTTTGTAGTGCCTAAAAATCTTACTTAGAAAAAAAAATGGGATCAAGCTAAAGACCGTTTCCGAATTAACGGCTACGACTGTGGCTCGACCACAAGTAAGTATGTGTTGCCGTGTAGGCTTCCCATAGCAACACCCTAGCAATAGCCACAGCCGTAGCCGCAAATTCAGACACGGCCTACTCAAGGAACGATGCCTGAGAACGCAGCAGGCAAAAAACACCAACTAGTTAATGGTGTTTGCGCATGTCACAATGCTTATTTAAGCTACGTGGCCAATTGAAATAAGCAAAACAAAACAAAGAAAATCACCAAATTGCGTTTAGCACGACAATTATAATTCCTCAGTGCAAATTGGTACATCGAGGGCATATTACACTAAGGAAGCTCTTAGATAACCATTGACAATGATTTGTGACATATTTTCTTCTTCCGCTCATTACCAGTCCTCTCGTTTGTCTTTAAAACAATCAACTACAAGTATAGTGAAAAGTATTAGCATTATCAATCTAGAAATATGTGCCAGTGGGTGTACGCGGGACGTTTAATAAAGGGTTAGTGATGCTACTAATATATAACTGGATTAAATTACTTATAGGGTGAATTAGTTTTTGACCGGCACACAATACATATACTACACACACACATAATTACACTTACGATCTAATCTACATTATTACTTATAATCTAATCGGCATTAATACGCGTTGGAACTAAACAGGTTTAATAATAAATCCACATATTGCCACTTTCAAAATTTGATGTAATTTGGGTGGATGGTGCAGCAATTGAAACAAATTAGGTTTTTTTGTTTTGTTTAGGTTTTAGAATTCAGAAAAAAAACTTCTATACTTACAAATTCCTCATGAAAGCTGCATTGTGTTTATGGGCTAGACGGAACCGGGTTATTCTTGTCTGTGTCTCCCGGGCGACTAGCCTGTCCATCACGGCGTACAGCCCGAACTGCAGCAACACACAAACGTTCACCGTCAACGATACAAGGAACAACGCCTCAAAAAGTCCCACCTCGCTATCCATCTTGGCAAATAAAAATATCCACACACACACACAAAACAAAAAAAAAACCTCCTCCCGATGGGGCTTTGGGTAATAGTTCTTGAAACCTCGGCGTGAGGTGTTTTTTTTTATTTTATCGCAGCTTTATCAGTACGAGTCCAGGCTCGGGAGAGGTGGAGGGGATGTAATGCTGGGATGCAGGACGGAGATGCGGGTCTAACCGACGACAGATGTCTCACACACAACGAGAGCCCCAATGGTTTCAACGTTTGACAAGCTCAATACGGGATAACACGCACGTATTGTGTACCGCACGTGCTTTTCACAAGTACTATCCACGCAGACTCAATCCTGCTCTTTGTTGTGTGTACCAACGTTTTGTGCGCACTCTCCCCGTTGACGCGGATACACGACGGCTGTTTCATCATTCAGCTCATCACAACAGGAAATAGGGTTTTTCTTCTCCACGAGCCGATAGTGGCTCGCCGATAAAAAAAAAAAGTTCTTGCCACACTGTGTAGAAATTACACATTTTTTAATGCTGGGAACGTGAATGGGTTACGTATGGATGGCGGATGTGTTAGTCACCAAGCAAGTGGGTTTAATTTGTGATCACTACAGTCAAATCAGTGTTCTAGAAATCCACGCTTTTTATCATGACATCATTTATTATGCGTTAAAAATAAGTACTAGGGGGGAGAATCTGGAGTTATGGGGGTTCAATGACTGACCCATTTCTGGGTAGACCTTATCATGGTTCAACATTTTGTAGCATTCGATTCAATGTAACCAAACCGAGGCCGGGATGACAGTATAGACAGTGGTCCCTCGATCATGAAATGTTAAAGAACTACTAGAGTAGTCAGGGACTCCCACAGACGGTCTATTTACTGGTGATGGTATGACATCATTTTACTCTGAGGGAAAAGGTTTCGAGCCAGAATGTCACACCGTTTATTAAGGTCTACGGGAAACTTGAGCCAGTTTCCGAAAGGCTGAGAAGTATCTCTCTTAATGTAAAAGAGTGAAAACATCACTCTCTTGCCCGAGTGGTGGTGTAATTTTCACTCTTTTTAGAGTGCAATTCCTTTTAGTTTGCTCTTTTAGAGTGAAATTTGAGTGAAGTTCACTCTGAATCGAGTGAAAAAGAAAATATTTCCACTCTAAAAAGAGTTGTCCCCCATACCTCTCTTTTAAAAGAGCCATATGGCGGACAAGTCTTTTTGGAGTGGAAACATTTTCTTTTTCACTCGATTCAGAGTGAATTTTACTCAAATTTCACTCTGAACGAGCAAACTAGAATGAATTGCACTCTAAAAAGAGTGAAAATTACACCACCACTCGGGCAAGAGAGTGATGTTTTCACTCTTTTACATTAAGAGAGAAGGAGACTGAGATTTGCAGGACACTGTATAAGGAACAGGGATGAGACTGCCTCCAGGGTTCTACTTTATAGGCAACCCAAACATGGAACAAAATCGAAAGGCCAGCCCCCTAAAGATGACATCAAACTACTAGCAGAGGACACAGGTCTAAGTGGACAAGACATCAAGAACTGCATGCTGGATAGGACGGTTTGGAGAGCTATAACCAAAGTCCGACCTTTTGAGTCGCAATAAGCGTAAGCAAGCATTGTTTGTAACTGGATTCCCGCTGCTATTTGCACAACACATAATTTGAAGTGATTAATTGATTAAATATCGTTAAAAAAAATCCGGAAGTCCGTTATTTATGACAAAACAGTCCACAATGAGCATGATAAATTGTTCTATTTATATTTCGGGCACGCTATTGTGTCATTTTCATGAAACTTTTGAAAAACAAAAGTTTAAACAATAGAGGGCGGTATCAATCCCAATTGCAGGTTGCAAAATTGGTAAAATCCCTTTTCATTTCGAAATACACCCCGCCCCTCTTCAGTGAATTCAAGCATTTCAAATAAAATGTAAATCAGCAAATTGATATAAGAAAATCCCTAAGCAATGGATGGTGATGTTTTCGAGGGGGTCTTCAAACGCTATTTTCTCGACTTTTGTGTCCGTATTTCACACGGGAATATTTGTACTGGTGTGTGAACTCATAATCAGCGAGCTTCCAGATTGAAACCGATCCCCACCAGGGAACTATAAGGACAAGCTTAGTACTTTGTCTTTCAGACATAAAACATCTCAAGTACCTATATTATTATTAAGAACTTACCGTCATGTAGGGCAGACCTTGTTATCCTCCTCATGATCTCCTGGAAGTTCATCCTATAACGACACCACAAGAAAAATACTTCTCGTCTGTAGGATGAGAACAGATCATCATTGCTATGAATATTGTATATACAAGATAATTCTATATCGAACAAGGTTAGGATACAACCAGTGTCGTGGCCGAGCGGTCTAGTGCACCAGACTCCAGTTCTCGACCCAATTTCAACGAGGCTGTTTATAAGCATAAACTATTGCCTAGCAATTTTCTGCTATAGACCTTTATCATGGTGCGGCCATCTTGATTTTCTCCCATTCAAACCAATGTAACCAAACCGAGGTAGGAAGGGCAAATAGTCTGGTTCTTTTTTGTACAATGAATATTAGCATATATTACTGTTATTGGATACAGGGAACATGACCAAGATGGTTGCAGCATGATAAAGGTCTCTGTAGCAAAAGTGAGCTGGATACCTGTTACATGTACATGTGACATGGAATTTTGGCTGTTAATCTTAGTCTGGTAAGCAGTACTTTTTTGGTGCCTAAGCAGCTCTATGGAATTGGACCCTGGTGTTGTCTGAGCGGGGGTTCGAGTCCCGGTTAAGAATTATGTCTTTGGTCTACCGTGTAGGGTCCGTGTGTTGTGTAATGCATGCACACACACAAAAAACAGCGCAGTTACCGTTTAGAGAAGGGGTTTGACCCCTTTGGCAGCAGATTGGGCTGCATCGCCTTGTAAACCCCAATACAAGGGTTCTCAAGGGTTCTCAAGGGTTCTCAAGGATCTCTCATGGGACTCATGACTTCAAACTTGGCATACCTTTCGTTAAAATAATATTAATAAGCGATTTGAGACACCCGTAGACAAAGCGCAATATATATAAACTTATCTATCAATATATATTTGAAACTTTGCAGGGTTGAAACATAATCTAGTAAGGTTTGCGAAGACACCGTGTAAAACTCCCCCCCCCCCCCCCCCTCTCTCTCTCTCTCTCTCTCTCTCTGAGTTCTGGTTGTTCTGGAAAGAACCGGTTGTTAAACCACCGGTTCTTTTCAGAACGACCACAATGCATAGAGATAGGGTTTTATGTACACGGTGTCTCCGCAAACCATGATAGATCAGAAGCTATATTGAACACAATTATATTTCAAACAATATTTAAAAGCAAATATCGAATCTTCATGATGCACTTATATTTTTTTCCTTTTAGGAACCTGATCATCACTTTCAATATAAACCTAAAAGCAAAAGTCAATCGGTTTTATAATCACAGATGGAACAGTCGTCTGTTGCTTTAAATACCACACTTAAAGGGGTGAAACGGTTCACGAATCAAATACATTTCACAGATTTCTATTTAATACCTATTTGTGTTTGTTCCCCTTACAACTGATAACATTTAATCAGTCGGAGAGTCATAGTTGAGCTTTCATTTTGACTGACTATACTTCCGCTTACTCCTAACGGGAACCGAGGACAACAGGATAAATCTACAACTGTTAGTAAATAATTAATTAAACACAAGGCACTGGATCGGAACATACCGAAACATTTCTCAACTACAGGTTTCGCTTTGAAAGATCACTGATTACGAAGATAAAGTTTTAAAAAAATCCTCCAGATAAATAGTTCTGTCTGAAATACTGTCAAAGTCAAGAAAGTAGCCACTGGATATCGTCGCTTATTTCAATTGTTGCAATCGAAATAAGCACGTGTGTGTACGCAACAAAACTGTTAAACCGGGTTTAGTTGTTTTCACTAAGATAAGATGTGATTCTCAAAGGCTGGTTAGTATTTTCAGTGTGGTGCGTTTATGCAGAACACTTCTTCAAATCAATGCTGTAGTATAATCAGGGGTGTGTGTGTGACCACCCCAAAAAAAGCTGAAAACAGCTAGCAAAAAGCTGAAATTTAAAAAGCTCCCATAGTTTTATACAGAGCAGATGTACGAAAAAGCTGAAATTTAGAGTAAAAATCTGGGGAAAAAAACTGAAATCTCACACCCCTGAATAATCTTTAAAGGCAGTCTGTAATTGTATTGTTTCACTTCATAATATCTAGACTCTTCCAAGGTTCTTTTTAGGATTTCACTATCTCTCATCTCCCATCACTGCATCTGTTCAGTCAGTAATTCCAGCAAGCTTTGTACCAATTCTTAAAGATGTCGCTACGTGGGGGCTGCAACCCCTCCCCCTCCCCCACACATACTGACACTGAGTATTCAATGGACTGAATGTTTATGCCTAGAAAGCAATTGACCCATTTTATCATTATCATTTTTGTTTTATACAAAACTTCGTTTTATTTAAATCAGTCTTGTGGTTAAGGTTTTTGATACGCTGAAAAATCAGGTGATCGATTGCCCAACCCTATTCAGGCCCCCCCCCCCCCCCCATCATTTGCCCATCCCCCAGCCCACTCATAATTATGTTAGAGTTTGGCGACGCCGCTAGGAATAATGACATAAAGACGGCAAATAAGAGTGAAAATGCAGCTTTCGAAACTAAATTTACAATACTTAAAAGGTAATTTTTTAACTGCTGAACACAGTAAGATGTGATTAGATGGGAAAACCGTTCTGTTTTGTTTTTTTTTTTTTTTTTTTTGGGGGGGGGGTTTGGGGGGGGGGGGCTCAGTGAATTTTCTTTAAACTTTGTCAGTGAATAACTTACCGCGTCTTTAAAACATGCAGCAGGTTAAAGGTAAAACCAATTCCAGTCTCTACAAATTCCATGCAAATAAAAGTAAATAATTCAGCCAAGTGAACTTGACAATATAACTTGAACAATCACCACCTCAAACATGCAATAGGCTGTATTAGTGTGTGACTAAACTCCATCATACTATGCCTCAAACACCCATGTCCCAATACTCGTTTCGTTTTCGAGATCATGAAAATTGTTGATGAAACCTTGTGCATAATGACACAAATTCCTGGTGATTTTCTTTTTCTTCAGAGAATGGCTCGTGAGAGACCGTCAGTCAACAATTACAACAAGCCTTTACTGTATATTACGATAAGTATTTTGCGGCACGCGTTTATCACGAGAGAAACATATGCCAATCGTTGCATTAAAAAATATATATATGACAACCGTTCCCACACAGTCACCGTGGCCATATAAGGGCATTTACTGCATTGGCGCTCTGGAATATTTACAAATCAGCAAATCAGTGTTCATCTTTCCCTTCTCAGACCATTCTTCTTCTTCTTCTTCTTTTTAAATATCACTTTTTGTTTCAGTGCTCAGTCTTAAAGATAAGATATGATATGTGTGAAAGAGTGAATTCAGTATTTTAAATTTCACTTTTTGTTTCAGTTCTTTTTCAGGTATGATACGCGACTGTTTCAGTGCTTTGATACACTTCGTTCCTATCCCATTAGCGTTTAAGATGCATACACAATAAAACTTACAGCTAGTTTCACTTCAATGGTGTGCACAACATTATCAGTAACATTGCAAATATAAACGTCCTCAGATTTACACATGATCATGGTGGAAAACTTCAGTTGAAATGTTTTATTTGTATTTTATTTTTTGTTTTAATTCTTCGGACAATATACAATTTCAAAGCAGGGGCCGTCCAGGGAAGGGCAAACGTCACGAAACTGCCATCAAAAAAGATGTGCCCTCCCAGACCCCCGCTCATCTAAAACAAGATAAAATCGATAATATAAAAGTTTACAAAGAACATAAACATTTAAAGTCAAAAGCAAAAACACGACTGGCAAGAAAAGCAAAATAATAAATATACAGATTTTTACCTGAAATGCTTTATAATTTTTCGAGAAATGAGTAAAACATTTTAAATTTAATCTCGCGAGTCCGAAATCCGGTGTTTTGACAACAGTGTTTGGGGTTTTCCACTATTTTCTCGTGACTTCGAGGACCGATGGAGATTAAACTCTCACAGGTTTGTTGTTTTACGCACTGTTGGGTCACACAAAGTCTGGATTCTAAACTCAGAATTGCAATATTAAACAAACGATCTATTCAGAAAATTACATTTCTGATCCTGTTGTTAAGTTGAACAATGTCACGTGATAACACGGATCTTATACACTGCATCATTTTCGTGAAAAACAACCAGTGGTGCTTTATCTTTATGTGAGTAATTCCAGGTCCTGACCTTAGTTAAAACCCGGTAATTAACGGTAATAAAACATTAATTTAACAGTATTTTGACAACTGAAATGGTGACCGTTTTTTAAGGAGGGTGATACACAGCGAATCCATAGCCCAGATTTAGTGACAGAACCCAGGTTGGAGTGAAAGGCTTCCTGTTAGACGTAGTGTCCCGGTACATGTGTGCAGTTAAAATGTTATGAGTCTGTGACACACCATTGGGTTTTTAGACGAATAAATATACCAATCCTCTAGTTTTCAATGACTACACCACACCGCAACCTGTGAACATTTCATCAAATGAGATTGTCATGTTTTATTTAGAGGGTGGTTTGCCAGTGTTTGTGTGCTCTTTTATAGCTTATATCTATGTTGATAATCAAAATAAGGGAACAGTTTTCTCAACTTTGGACAATTTGTACTCTTATAAAGTTATGTATACCACGGGGAACAACAACTTATTAGGTCTTTTAAGTAGTCGTCCAGCCAGAAATCCATTAGCCTTTTTAGGGTCGTCTAGAGGTGACACAATTTTCAAAGGAAGTTCGTACAGGAAGTTTCTTCAGAACCCATTTCCCTCCCCCAACTGGGGCACTCTTCAATTTTAATTTCCCGTTCTAACCCTCAATTTTGTTTCACTGAAATATTATAAACAAAATTGAAATCCAGTTTCAGACTGTGAAAAGATATTTCATTTCCCATGGACGCACTGACTCCGGTGAAAATCCTTCACGATCCATCTCAAGAATTTGCCGTAAACATATTCGTATTGGTTGATAGAACCATATATAGGCGTACGAGCCGGGGCCAGGGGGCACCCCCACACTCCCCACCCCTAACAAATTAGAGGAAAACAAGTGGGAACAATTTGGCCAAAGCATGAAAAAAAAACTTTGTATTAGAAATTGGTACTTGTGTTTACTTGACGTGTGAAATTTTAACCCCTCTTCCTTATTAACCAAAGCGTTCCCACAGCCTAAGGATAGGACCGGGCCCTCAAAACGTCACTGAATTGTACGTGTTGAAAATAAAACCGAAAGATGCAGGTTTCTGTTTTCATATTTGCAGTGGGAAGTTGACCGAGTTTTCTGTCGCTTATTCTGCACATTACACACAAAGGGATCATCCGATGGTTATAAATAGTCAAGCCGCTGAGTCGAGCGAGGTCACGTGAATTCGCTATTTTGAGATAATGGTGGACACATTACGATGCCAATATTGGATTTCGAGTAAATTTTGTAAAAGCCAAACCAAACAGTACTCTTACGTTGTCAACCATATCTCAAAAGGGCTTATGGAGTTGTAATATACTGCCCGGTTTTTTTTTTGGCCGGAAGACACGGGAATTTAGAATGTGTTTTTTTTCTGAACAAACACATTTTTACAGATGAAAAAATGTTAAATATACTTTTGCGTACAATGTTAATTTGTAGTAACATGTAAATTGTTTACACATGACTGTTGGTAACGCGAGGTAAGATCAGATCTCGACGCTAACTCTTTTGTATATTTTAACTAACTATACCGGTACCCGTTGGTTTGTGGTGTTTTGTTTTTGTTTGTTTGTTTGATTGTTGTTGTTTTTGTTGTTGTTGTTTGGGTGTTTGTTTGTTTTTTTTTGCTTTTATTATTTATTTTTTTTTGGGGGGGGGGGGTAGATTTGGTCAGTGTCTCATATTAAAGTTTACAAATTCATCGACTAAAGGAAAACAGCTACCGGTACCTTTAAATCAATTTTTAATGTAAATTTGTCAACAATATCTGGCGATGAATCTTTAAAACTAATCCAAGCATTTCTAACTAGTGTGAGATGGAGGAATGCATTATGGGTTTTTTTCGTGTTTTTTTTAACCGTGAATAAAAACTCGTCTGAACTGTCTAGTTTTAAAGATGCATACACAATCACTTCCTTGTTCCGGGAGGTTCTCATATAAGAGACTTTTAGAGAAAACACCGGTTATACGCTGAAGTTTAGATACCAGTTTGACTCAAAATGCAATAAAGGCCTAAATAGTTGGAATCTATCTTCTAGTTCTCAAGAAAATCGCCTTCCAATCCAACCAACCTTTGAACAGTTCCTCAAGTTAGGTTGTCCCGAAAAAAGTATTTTGCCAGATATTTTGTGCACGTTGCATATACAACGTGCTTATTTCCATTACGGCAATCAAAATAAACAACGGTAATTCTGGTGATCTTCGAAGCCATTTTGGCTTAGACATTATCTCAGAAACAAAAAATGTATTTCTCTGAAGTATTGGTACAAGCAGATTGACACGTATAAAAAACAGATTGACACGTATAAAAAAAACATCGTTTTCATAAGACTACCATGACACAATTCGCCTGATGTCACCTTCACGATAATCTCGGTTGCGCCATTTTGCCAGTCAACGTCCACGTGTGTTCTACAATGGAGAAGCAACGTGGCTTACCGTTGACTCCCAAAATCAATGGTTAGCCGCGCGTGACGTTGGTACATGGGGGGTCACTAAAATAATTTGTAAAAACCTGTTCCAAAAGTGACATGCACGGTTTAAACCTGATTGGATCATGTCCTCTTACTAACACACTGTTTCCCAATGTGGGATTTTTTGTTGGTGACAATCATCCAGTAAAACCTGCCAAATCACACATAAACACATGTATAGTCAAAGTGGGTAACTTGGAGCAAACAATGGTAACAAACTTTCAAATGTGTGACATCGCCTGTATAGGAGGTGTACATGACCTGTACATGATCTGTACTGGAGTGAATGTTTCACCAGGAGGAAGTTTATTCTATTCACCCTTACAGTCCCTATTCCATAAAACTCTAACAGCAGGTTTTGTTGGGTTGTGTTGGACTGGGTACTGCATGAGTAAACTGATCATGCTTTACATGGGTTCAAGCATACCACCATAATCAGAGTACCACAGTTTGGGTGTTGAGTTACCCATACGGTGTTGGAATTTGTTAGAGTGGGGAAGGATCCTAGTAAATCACTCAAGGGAGTTAGGGTTAATGGCCCAGAGAAACAAATGTTGTTGTTTTTTATTCGATTTCTATTTTTTTCATGTGTGTTGGGGCTGATGACAACCGCTTGCTAGTTGACCCAACCTCATTTCTCATGTTTCGCTTTCTTTCACAAGTTTCCCATTGGAAAATATAACAATGTTGGTCGGGGTGGGACGTTATTCTAAGGAAACCGAAAGTCTCGAATTTCGAAAGTAAAACATTCCAACGAAGTATGGCGTTATTTATTGGCGTGCATACTCATTTCTTAAAAAAAACAGGTCATTATTTTTGTGAATTGTTCAGTTTTTCGTGACTGCGGTTTCTCATATTTCTGTTTTAGCTTTCCGAGTAGACCTTTCAAACCAGGAAGTGGTGCACAACATAGTTGCATAATAATAATAGCAGGTTCTTATAAAGCGCACATATCCTAAACAAAGCTAGATCAAGGCGCTGGACAATAAATACAATTGATTAATAAGCTCTGAATAGTTCTGTCTTCAAACTTTTCTTAAATGTTGTCACTGAGTCTGACTGGCGGATTTCTGGAGGGAGCTTGTTCTGCAGATGAGGGCCAGAGTAACCGAAGGCACCCTAACCGACCAATTTGTTACAGACAGGTATGGTAAGCACCGTTGTGTCAGACAGTTCACGGAGTCGGCCGTCACGGTGGTGTAGAGGGTGAGAAGGTTTTTGAGGTAGACTGGTGCTGAGGAGTGAATGCATTTCCGAAACGAAGAGCAAGATTTTGAATCTGATTCTTTCAGAAACCGGAAGCCAATGAAGTTGTTGAAGGATGGGGGGGGGGGGTGGTGATGTGATGAAATTTGCTTGTACCAGTTATGTCGCGGGCTGCTACATGATCCTTTTTACCAGCAGGAATTCTCATAATGCGTGAGAACGGTTCACTTGGGAATGTATCAGCCCACTTTTTCAATATTTTGTTTCCATCACATTTTAGGAATTGTACACTCATTTTCATGCCCTGATACACGGCTGATAATGACCGAAAACTCACTCCGCGGTAGTGAAGTTATCCGAGAATTCCCCCCGTTCCACAAAGCGAAAAAAGTAGTAGTAGTCCCGGCCGATTTCCTACCCCCAGGTAGTACTTAAAAAGCAGGACAGTTCTTTTCAGAACTACGTTGTCTCCCGAATTCCGAAATCTACTCCGCGGTAGTAGAATAATAGCAAGAAAAGTTCTCACAAGAACAATCTACTGTATATAGCAAAGTAGATATAATCACATGGTGTTACCGCAAACCAAATACACATTGATACCTCACCATGCAATGCCTCAAATCCTATATGACCGAAAACTTCTTAAAACCTTTACAGTCCCAAAGCCTTCTACATATACATGTATCCAATCGCCAAAGTGAAGGATTCAGAAGGACTGAAGCCAGTAGGCCAAAATAACAATTGATGATGACAGGGTCGGGCATCCCAATCTTATTCGATTCAATTCAATTTGTTCATCCAAAAAAAGAAAATTTTCTATGCCGAGCATGCTCTTAAAATGCAATAAAAAATATTAAAATTATACAGAGCAAACTGTTATAATTTGGTGTGGGCGTGACACAGGAGAGGAGGGTATGGGAGGATGGAGGCCACATGCAAGCCAACATGCCTGGTAGTCTTTATAGGTTTTAATTTTAATGACGGATTTTTTAAATCTGAAAACTTACTTTTTGCAAACTAGTACTAATTGACCTGACAGTTATTCGCTAAATATGAATGTATACATACATACATACATGATTATTCCAGATACACTTTGAATGTCTGGTGCAATGACCAGTGTTGTAGTACTCATATTCAGTACTCATACTTGAGTACTATATCCAAGTACTACTCGAGTGCCATTTTGAAGGTACTGGTACTGAGCACAGTACTCAGTACCAGTACCTTCAACATGGACTTTGTTACTCCTGCTCGTACTTGGCTGGTAAAGTATCTTTACTCAAAATCCGTACTCAATATTCAACTTAAAAAAATGACTTGCACTCTTACTGGTAATCGAAGTCACATACTCGATAATTGACCAAAGATCTATTTTGAGTCACTGTATTACTCAATGCAATGACCATCTAGGTAAGGTCTGCGCACAGACCAACCGTTTACCATCTGAAGAAAATGAGCCTCCGGAACCAGACAACTGCAAGCACATTTGTTCTTGTTAACTGTGCACTTCAAAGTTCATGTGCTCAGGTTATCAGGCAGATGTTGACTCGTCCCTTGTCTTCCATCAGGATTCAGTATTACAAACCCAGTGGTTCCATTGGGCGGATATATCACCAGCTGCGCAAGTGCACATCAATGCGCCTACTGGTAATCGAAGTCACATACTCGATAATTGACCAAAGATCTATTTTGAGTCACTGTATTACTCAATGCGATGACCATCTAGGTAGGGTCTGCGCACAGACCAACCATTTACCATCTGAAGAAAATGAGCCTCCGGAACCAGACAACTGCAAGCACATTTGTTCTTGTTAACTGTGCACTTCAAAGTTCATGTGCTCAGGTTATCAGGCAGATGTTGACTCGTCCCTTGTCTTCCATCAGGATTCAGTATTACAAACCCAGTGGTTCCATTGGGCGGATATATCACCAGCTGCGCAAGTGCGCATCAACGCTCCTACATGCGCATCAATTATCATTTTTTCCTATGAACGCTGCACACACTCACGCACGAGGCTTGAAGATGTGTTACTTTGGTTTTTTTTTAAACTATTGTAACAGTGGTTTCAAACTTGTTACATGGCCAGCGAGCCCCGGTAGGTATTTTGCCTGATGGTTTGGAAGGCTGGTATCTGACATTATTCATGAGCCTCGAAAGTGATGACTTCAGATGTTCGGACTAAGGAAGCTGAACCTTTGACCTTTTGGATGGTGTCACACAGTACAAGGTAGTAAATCCGTGTCGAAAACATGGACGGTTTTGAAATTTGAACGCAGCTTCTTAAGGTTTTAAGGGGTGCCAAATTAATTAGTTAATATGGGCTCAAATACATTGGCTCTAAAAAGAGGTTGGAAAATGGGTGTATTGTGGTACTCAAAAATCATGCAGTTGGTGCTGTGTCTTTATGCACACTATTTAACTGCTGAGTGGAAATTCCCAGAACCTGGGTACCATCCCAATGGTAAAAGTGGCGGGGGGAGGGGGGTACACTATCCCTCGGAAAGTACGCCCACTGCATTGCAAGTGCCGTCACATTCAACAGGAATACCAGCTATCTTAACACATTTCCATGGATTCATTAGTGTGCAGGGTAAATTAACTCAATGAACTTAGAAGACCATAGAAGACAAAGACAGGGGACCAGTCGACAATGCAAATGTGATTGCAGTCCTTCCAGCCCCATAACAGTGCCAATACGCTGGATTTACTCCGCTTCTTGGCCCTACGTTGACATACCATCAGGGACTGTGATGACATCTCAAATTGAAACTTGCGTTTTTCCAGAAATTTTCCCCCCAAAGTTCACTTACCCTTTGCCTAATTGTGGCGAGTACATTAAAACGATTTTGGTGTAATTTTATAAAGAATCTCCAAGCTGACGATACATTTTTAAACACCGACGGCGCCATGATGTTTACTAGACCCAGTAACTGGGGCGCTGTTCTCCTTATTTTTTGAAATTTTGACTTGGACGGTCAGACCAGTGGTTTGGAGGGACAGAAAATGATCGTGAGTACAATTAAAGGCCTGTTATTTCATCTCCAATATCTTGAGAAGCCAGTAGGAAATTTTGTTGAGTCTTTGTCGGACTTTTTGGAACTGGGTATCATCCATTCATATCAAATTGACGCCTTCACAGCGGATACACCTATGCTTCCCTGGGGCGTTAGTACGACCGTTCAAGTCAAAATTTCACCCAAAAAGTACAGCTCCCCAGTTACTGGGTCTATGCATGTACAATGTATTTGAAAATTGTACAAATATCATCACAGGAGGTGTTCAAATGTTGTTGTTGTTGTATTTGTATTTTTCCATAAAAACAACAACATATATTACTATTCTGTGTTGATATTCTGTGATTTGAACCTGCGTAGATAATACACTTGAATGGAATAACAGAAATAATGTTATTACCACAACGTGTTGTATTAACTGCAACAAACTTGCCCGCCTGATTGTAGCCACACACTGGACTGGCCTCTTTACAACGCTGGGGGTCGCTATACTACTTACTACTACTACCAACCGTAGTCCCACTTTGCGGTCAGTTTTTTGTTTCCCTAAATAACTCCAAAGCATGGAGTGTACAGTGAATTTTAGCTAGCAAGCGACGGGGAGAAACTATTGTACTACATTTTAGCAATAATGCAAATCTGAAAAAGGAAGTACGTACCTTATTTTGTGAGGTCTCCAGCACAGACACACGTGAGAACGTAACCTTAAAAACTGCACGCAAAAATGGCGCTACGGTATCATTCCTTGAGTTAATGCGTTGGATTTCCATGTCTCAGCGGTCAGGGGACCAGTCTATGTTACAAGCCATGCATTATTCATTAATCCAGGGTTTTGGATGGCAGGGCCCAGTCTAACGCATTTGGATGTGGTTGACACTTTGGGGTTTAATTAATCAATCGATTCAATTTAAATTCGACTCAAACTTCGTTTACAGATGCAGAATTTACAATTGTACAAACAGTCGGGTCTTTTTTGTAAAAAAAATATATCGACTTTTTTTTATCTTGATAAAACATTGGTAAGGGGATCTGCAACTTGTGGGATGGAAGATTTTACTTTCATAATGTAACATGCACTTTCTTAAAACTTTTGTTTTACTTTGAACATCAAATGAGATTGTTCGATGGCAACTCTTCATAAAAGAAACTGTCGAGTCAGAAATGGGGCGGCTGGGGCCCAGAAAAAGAAACTTAAATATGTTTGAACAATTTTATTTCAAGACCCACCCCTACGGCAAGGTGTTTTTCACTGATATGTTGAGTTACGTTGCACCGAACTTTCACGGACAGTAAACGGGCCTTTTAAATGGCACCGACAGGTGTCGACCGAACATCACGGATGTATCATTCCGAGCCTTGAGAATGGAAAATGAAGTTGTCAGTCGTTAATGGAGTGTCAAGCGAGACACCCCCACCCCCACTATGATCTTCATGCCCCCTTTCCAACTGTCGGGCTACACCCATCAATTCCGGGTCATCAGAGATGACAACTTGCTTGAGTCAGCAATTAGACCTCCTTCATGGTGCAAGCAGTATTACCTTCCATACATTTCAATGAACCCAAACCGAGGCTGGGAGGGCAAATAGTCTGGTCCCTCGTTTGCTAAATGAACGTTTGCATTCTTTATTATTATTGGATAAAGGGCTACGACACTCCCTTCTTGCTGGCTGCTTCAAGACGATAGCATTTTAACATGATTCAAAAGAGACGCCATTGGATGCATGACACGTGATTGATTCTGGATGACTACATTTGTTCCTGTGATCTGGTTTCCAATACGTACAATCAACCCAC
Organism: Marthasterias glacialis; assembly: GCA_911728455.2. NCBI lineage: Eukaryota > Metazoa > Echinodermata > Asteroidea > Forcipulatida > Asteriidae > Marthasterias > Marthasterias glacialis. The sequence goes on from OU452228.1 coordinate 6,941,254, forward strand.
GATTTTTCCTTTATTAAATTAATTGCGTTTGGATATGGACTTCTGCAGTAGGTGGTTGCACGTCGATCTTGCAACTTAACAGGGCGCCCTCCAATCTGCCAAACACAGCTAGCTACAAAGACAACTTCCAAAATACTTTTTACGGGGACGAATTTTCTTTTGGACAATTACCAGTCCTGTTACCCAAATTATTCAGAATGATCATACATAATTTGCAATAACTATGAAACACTAAATCACTTTTATTAGGTTTATGTAATACGTCTTAAAGTAATCTGTCATAGGTTCTCATATTATAAAGAATGTTTAGGTTTGTCAGCGACTTCATGAAAAGATCATTGAAGGCGACAGAGCTAGCGCTGTTTGGTGCAGGTGTCGAGCGCCCTCTATTGGTGCATTATAGCTTTACTGCTGAAATCCTGATCCATCTTTGTCTGTTTACAATGCCAATTGATTTTACACTGTCACCCTCATGAACATTAGTTAATGTAACCAAATCATGTAACCCGATCCAACAATGGTATTTTTTTAGACTAAGATAATACTTTTTTTTCAGTAACAAACTAGGTTTTGATGATACTTGAGAGCGGAACTATCACTCAAATAGAGTAAGATACTTCCATGTAAATCACTTTTAACTTTTTTTGTACCCTTTGTCATCTGTACTGGTATCTTTTGCAAGTGTCTCTAATGTTGTGCAAGTCTCAATAATGAGCCGTAGTATAGAGTTTGATATATTAATAGTAAGTACAAAAGTCACCGGGGAGTCTACAGTACCTTTTAATTGAGGGAGAGTGATCAGCTGTCGTGAAAGGAGTTAACAAAAGTTAATTTCTGGGAACGGTAGAAATGGACAGCTTCCTGGAACCAATTTACTCGTGAACCGAACCGGATGTATTGAATAATGAGATGACTGCTTAGATCTTAATCACTTGGCAGCCATGTTGTATTAGCTCCCTTTCTGTGTCAGCAATAATAAACACAGATGCTCGGTGTACGAAGTGTCCCCAGACTATTCTCAAGCCTTGCTCCAGTGGCAAAATTGCTTGCAAATCATGTCTTGTGACCTACTTACTCATCGTACTGAGTTACGGTTGTTTTACATAAAGCCACCTGACTATTTATCTTGCAGCCTCGTTTTGATTCCATTGATTTGTATGAATGCAAATAAATCGAGATGGTTTCCCGAGTCCTACAGTGACGGATTAATATTGCAAAGTCAGGCAATGATCAATGGCCATTGAAAACAAAACAGGGCAATTTTAATATTGAATACGAGGGATGACCTTGAAGTGCGAAACGAGGCCCTCATTTCGATTTGCAACATCATCCAAAAAGAAGCATTGACTACACAACATACACCGTTAGTCAAAAAAAAATGTGACATCTTAATATTTGATGACAATTCTCACCAGGCACTTCTTGAAACCGTGACGGGATGGAAAGAATGTACTCTTCAAAACAAATTGTATCTGAACAATTATTTAAATAGTCTTTATTGAACAATATCAACGCTGGCGTGTCTCTATAATAGCCGAATACTAAAGAATCTGCAGGAAACTTAGAAAGAAACAAAGTGTCAAGAATTTAAACAAAATATTATCACTCAAAAATTTCAAATATGCGAACACAAAACAGCACCGTGTCATAACATTAGTTCATTGACAACAAAAAGACAAAATTTGTTACATCAAAGTGTAAAGATTTGAGAAACGAACATTTTTTTAATTTAATTTACCAAAACTAGTTCAACTTATTTCCCTCCTCTCTAAATATAAAACCGGTCGGATATTACGTCAAAAATAAAGTTTGCTTCTTGAATTAAATGAAGATCACTCCTTTCGGAAGACATCAATCATGATTTATTTGAAAGTTTAGAAAGTTTTAGAAAAAGGAAGGGCTAACAAACATACAAGCCACAGTTCGCTGGGAGCTGACTCCGTCGGCCATTTTGAAAAGAACCTATACGTCAAAGAGGGCGTCTTCAAAAAGAAAAAAAACATGCGTCTGTACTGCACACCAAGGTTATACAATCACGCACTTCAAAGTCAAAGCCAGCCTAAAATAAATAGTTGCATAGCCCCCACCCCACCCCCACTTCGTGAATCACCTCTCCCTCGCCAAGGGGGGTTGCAATCCGTCCTACAAAATTTAGACGGAAAGGGGTCACCTACTTAACGCGTTGAATGAGAACCCAGCTCGAACATGGAGTCGATGAAAGAAGTGCCATCCAAGAAACAATACTCGAAAGTGACGAGCCGGTCTTACTCTTGACTTTAAAGTGAATCATACAGCTGGGTGAATTAACTGTAACCGTTTTCACGAAGAAACGGGGCACACACGTGCACAAATGTAGGTCATCGTGCTTTTGCGTTTTCACGAAGAGACTGGCATGCTTGACTAATATAATTGTGTTAATTAATCAACGTTTTTGGTGATTTTCATTATATTAAGATCTAGCTCTTAACAGAACACATTAGGACATTTAAACTGCACAAGAAAGTGTTAATACTGCAGAGTTTTCAGTTTCGAATTTAGCACCTTTTAAAATGCAAACATGTCAAACCGTTCTTTTAACGCGTTTTGACATGCCCGTCCCTTCGTGAAAACGGTAACAGTCATTTCACTCTGTATAGTTCCCAAGCACATAACGATAATACATTTGACTTTGTAAGAGTAAATTCATTCCAATCCTCCATCATTCAACAAGCAAATCCTACAAATTGTGGACATTTCGTCAAATTGGGTGGTCAAGTTCTCGAGAAAAAAAATTAAACAAGGTTTTCATTTTAAGGGAAGCAGTCAGCACACGTTCATATCAGGCTTATTTCGATTTGGCATATCGGATTAAAAACGGATTTCTGTGGATAGTTTTCTCATACATGGTATAGTGTTTCTCAAAAAACTATTCTTTATAAGTTTAGAACATGAGGTATCGGTATAAAAAGTATCAAGTTCGCGCAAAGTTAGCTTACAAAATAATTGCCAATCATGTATTTTTGTACACCTGAATCCATCGCCTAAGCAGGCAAAGTCACATCTTAAAGATGATGCAATTCCTGATGTTTACAGAGACAGCCCAAGGGGTCAAAGGTTGCCAGGCACAGAGCGTACACAGCCGAAGAAAACCTTCAACTTTTGTTGGAAATAAAAAAAAAACCATACGTATATCTTTAAAACTATGGGGAAAATCTCATAACCGATTATTACACCCTTCACCACATGTGACCTTTGTGTTCCTTTTTTTCTCTCGTGAACCCCAAAAGCAGGTTGTTAACCCACGATGTGCTTTCCGTTTTATGCCTCCAACTAACTTGGGAACGGATGCAACGTTGCCTGTAGTTTATAACATAGGCCCACCACTGGGGAAATACTGTTTCAACTTGGCCGTTTTTAGAGGTTGGAACAAAATGTAGGCCGGAAAGACCTGGTGCCAAAGATGATGTCAACTTTTTAAAAGGTCTTGTGGAAGACTTGGATTCTATCAAAACATATCAGGTTTCAAAATGAAAGATTATACATGTTATAAATTAGCTGTCAAAAAATAGTACTCGTGTACCATCACGACTGGCATACGTTACAAGATATGAATGGCATTGCATATGAATTACATTGTCTACATACGACTGTCGTAATATAGCTGTGATAATATTACTGCCATAATAATGACGGTCATTGTCAGGATATTACAGTAATATTAACTGTCATGATTATGAGAGTCATCGTTTACAACTCAAAATATCACTGTAAAGAATAATGAGAGTGTAATAATGTAACCGACATAAACTTCCTGCCACAACACGACTGTCTTAATTTTACTGTCATAAATCAATGTCATAATATTATGACAGCCCTGTGCTGTGATTGTCATAACATGATACGTTTGTCACAAGAGATAGATCTAGTGTTCAGATGAAACAGCAAAGAAAGGTTTTTGTTGTACAGTTTACTGGGAATACTATTTAACAGTATTTATCCCCCCAAAATGGGGAGCACCAATTTCATAAAAGTGCCGAGGAAAAGAAAAATGTTGCACATCAGAATTAATGGGAACCAGTCAGGGCCCTCACCTTGGTACATTACATAACCTTTTGGCTGGCACCCTGATTTTGCTGAGCATCGTTACATTTCTATGCCAAGCGGATATATCTGATCTTCATAGCTTTATGGAAATTGGGCACTGGATACTTAATGTGTACACAAATAAAACAGAAACACGTGACAAAAATATTGACAAAAGTAAGCAGAATTAGCACCAAACATGTTTTCGCAGAAATCAAATCCTAGCTTGGTATAATATCCCGTTTTGGGGTGTATTAGTGAGCATACACGATAATACCATATAATTCAGAGTAATGCCAAAAGATGTATCAACCTAATTTGGCAGGACCTTTTGCACCCCACCAAAGACTCTGCTTTATGTACGGAGTACCTGTACCCTTATTCGGGGTGTATCACAGGATGCAATAGCCTTATACCCTGATATTGAGTTATGTGTCCTCGTTCGGGCCGTATTAAGAGAGCAGGGCGTATCATGCCCCATGTAGACTGTTTCCAGGTAAACTTAATATTTCACCCCGATTAGGGTGGTATAAACCTATCAAGGTACAAGAATAGTCTTCGAAACACACGAAGAACTGTTAAAATTAATGCATAACTACTAAATCATTCTGTATCGACAACAAAAGAGATACTTCGACTCAAAACAAAACTACAAAAGCACCACAAAATATCATCAAACAAAAGAGCACCGTCCAACTATAAAGTTCATTGCGCAACAAAGCCGTGTGAGGGCGCTGTTACAAGTCATTAATACATCTGAAACGAAAACGGTAAACCTTTCAGAATCACGCCTGAAATCAGAATCTGAAGAGGCACTTTTTTTATCGTCTTTGGTACAAGAAGCATCTCAAAATGAAACTAAATCTCTTTAGACACATTTCTTAGGTTGAGGCAGCAGTGGTAGAGGCTTGTTGAATCCAGAATGTAATTTTCTGTTATCATTTGAAGATATCCTACAGTCGTTTCTGGCAAACTATTGCCGGCGACTGAAGCCAACCATGTTTAGCACTAGTGGCCGGCGATGGGATTGTTAAAACATAATCCAAGCGACGCCACTGTTATAAAATCGCGGCCAGATAAAGCTCCACTTTGAGTCATGATGGTAGACTAGATATACGTGGATTAACCCAGCTGACACACAGATGTGACCCGTAGGGCGTTAAGGGCTTGCTAAGCCCCGGTGCTTCCCCGTCAGCTTCTCGGTCAATTCCACACGAGTTCCGGGGACCAGAAGTGTCCTCCCGTTGTCGTGGTGAATATTACAAATGAGTGGTCAGGGTGCCTCGCTATGAGTGATCACTCCCTCTGGGAATAACATCGTTATCAATCTCGTTACCAAGGAGGTTCTCTTCCTCCTCGAACTCCTTCTCAGGTTGGTCGTGTTTGAAGTAGTACTGCTTTGGCGGAGCATATCCAAAAGTAATAAAATCCAATATGTACTTGTCAACAAACTGCTGAATGTACACCGGGTCGACGTCTTTTATAAGGTTCTGCATTTTCTCCTCGGTCGTCGGGTTGTACCACTCCTGGCGGCGCGGGAAGTACGCCCCGGTCTTCCCCTTGATCTTGTCCAGCACATAGTCCGCGTCTTCGTTCAGCTGCTCAAAAGAGCCCACGAAGTCATATTGCACGGCACATGGATGGCATAATAGATACATGGGTTTCCAGTGCTGGTCCATGGTGTTAGTCCGAGAATCAACCACGAACCTTATAAACTCTTCTAAAGTAATGTTGTTGCTCGTCCCGTCCCACCCGCCCCTGTATCGGTTAATAATTTTAGCCGCGTACCTGTCTTTGTATTGGCTGAGCGCAACCTCCCCAAATTTGTTCCTGTATGCGGAGAGCAATCTCTCCATTGGGTTGCGGACGAACATGAACTTGTAGTAATTCTTAATTCTATATCTTATCTCTTCCTCGGAGAAGCTGTCCAAAAAGACCAGGCCGTTCTTGTGGTCCATCTTAAACTTGGAACCAATGTCGTCGATGGTCCCCTGCATGAACTTGATGACGCGTTTCCAGTTGGAGCACGCCACCTTCGGCACGTAACAGTACAGGAACTTGCGTTTGTCGTCGACGATGATCTGACGCGCCAGTAAATCCCTCTGTCCGCGCTCCAGCATGCTGACGTCATTGACTTCCTCAGCACGGCATATGGACTGCAAAGTGTGGTTCCGGATTGATCTGGTAATCTGGAAAAAAGAGAGTAACAAAGTGAACATTACACACAATTGTTAATGTGCAAACAAAAAAATAGCAGCATTTGAAAATGTGCGTGGCGGTGGCACTGCTAAGGAAACATTGCATTATGTTATTCAATGTGCTGTGGGAGGTTATGAAGAAAAACTGAACATTTCTTCTCGTTTCCCATTCATCCTGTTATTAGCACTAATTGTGCTGCAGGATGTTTAATGAAATAAACACAATTAATAAACACATACTAAATTAGGGTCCGTGTAAGTGCATTTTGTTTCCTTCACACGTTATAGCAAAATATGGCCGTGCCCGAACCAGGCCAAAACTACAATTACATAACTTGAATTAAAAAAACAAAATCCCGCGCGCAATAATCTTCAACAACACACGAAGTAACTTCAACATGGATTTGTCTGCAGGTAAAACAAGCACTGGTGCAAAACTTAAGTGGCTGATACAACTATTCTACCTAAAATAGCTCCACATAAGCTAACGATCTCCGTTGCCACATGCAAAAACTTCCGACCGAATAGCTATATTTTAATGAGAATATTTCAGTTGACGTGTTCCCTTCCTACCCCTTGGGTCCCTCTCACGCTATATGATTGCAACATCCCTTCCTCCCTCATCCCCACAAGCCTTATACTATAGACGAGACAAACTGTGTGCGCTAATTGAGTAACACTCCGGAAATCCAGGGCAGTCTCGGTCTTTAATGAAGAAGCAGGCAACAGCTATACATGTAGCTTATTAGTTACAAATTATTGTACAATATTGGGGAGTGTGTTGGCAAAGCCGCTGTTGCCAGCACACGGTTACTCTCTTCATAGAGCAAGGACTCTCTTTGAATCAAGATAAGGTATATATATATATATTGGGTAATGTTTGCCAATTAACGGCTGCTGTTGATATCCCTATACTCTCCTTAAGTCAAGATAAGGTACACTTTTAGAAGTGTTTGCAAAACTGCTGCTACAGATACGCTCCTTTTCTCATACAGTCAAGATACGACACATCCTTGGTTAATTTTATGAATATTAACACGCTACTCTCTTTGAATAAAGATAAGGTAACGTATTGCTAATGTTAGTAAAATCTTGGAGTCAATATAAGATACAACATCCAGACAGCTTGGCAACGCCATGCTGCTGTGTACTTAAGGCTTACTCTCTATAAGATTATATCATTATACTTTGATAAATATGCTGCTTTTCATATAATTCCGCAATTAGTCACTCTCTTAAATAGTTAGATTGAAAATCACTCAAATGAGATTGAAACTCACTCTTTTCGATTGAAGCAAGCCAGGGACAAATCTTTTGAATTCTATCCCAGTTTCAATCTTATAAAGTAAATTTCAATCGGCAATTTTAAGAGGGCATGCTGGCAAAGCTGCTGTAGGCCTAATACTATATGGTACGCTTTCTCCTCGGTTAAAGAGTACAGCATTGTAGTTATTGTATGCATTGCAATAATGGTTACTATATGTTTGAATCAAGATAAGGTACATCGAACAAACAAACAAACAAACAAACAAACAAAATATTTCAGACGGAAATCGTTCCATGGACGGTCCGCACCGCTTCAATTTTTCAAAAACAAAAAATATAATTATACTATACAGCTGAAGGTCTTTCCACGCATATCTGTATGATAACAGGAGGAAGCAGAGTCTGCAATATTACCAATGTTACAGATTATCTTGGAACCTTGTGCAACGTCTTCAAGTTCAGACAGTTGTATTAGTAATGTTGTCCTGACACCTAGGATCGGTCTCAACAGGAAGTCTCGAGGAGGAAACGAGAGTCTCGAGAGTCTTGAAGATTTGCAAAGGCCTGCCCCCTACATCTCTCATGTTACTACGTCATTCAGACTTGTGATTATTGTCTCCATCTGCACGTTTTAAAATCACAGGCGCGTTGCAGACTTTCCGGGTAGTACCCGGCTGGAGGCCGTTGTCCTATTTCTACGGGTTGTTTTCGTCCTCTGAAAATGGTCTGGACCGTTAAAAATAGGCCCAGACGACAGTTTGTTTCTTTCTTAAACAGGCTGGTGCATTTATTATTCAACTGCAGCGAAACTGATTTCCTAAATATTAAATCCCAGTATGAATGGGCAAAAAACCCACTATTATGTGTTCTCATCAATCTTGGTCTAAAAAACCTGCTGCTTTATTTTGATGACATTTGCACACGTCTGCCATATGCGCAAAAAAATGAAAACTACAGGATTGGAATGTTGATTTTCCAAAAAAATAAAAAGAACATGTATCACATTCTTTAAAAAAAAAAGTGTGATAGATACATCATTGCTAATCATGGCAAATATTAGAATTGACGAGTTTTAATGTGATAGCAATTTTGTGGTTTGTGAGAAACACATTTCACAATCACCCATCATTTCTTTTCCCCCATTTGAGAAATGTAATAAGCACATATTGAACGTGCACAAAATCCCCGGGGAAAATGCAGAGACGGTTAGTCTGTCTGGTAGAAAATGTTAATACCCATTTTGATTGAAATTGTCACAGTTGGTGACCGTAAATGATTGTGTATGAATGTAGGCATATAGGCCTACTCTTCTTTTATTCAAAAAAATATATCATAATTTCTCTCTTGGATAATCACTTGAATACTGTACAACGAGGTGCGTAAATATAGAACACAAAAACAGTCAACTTTTGAACTGGTGCAACCTTATCTCGATTGTGTATTGACGCCATTTTAGTCAGTCCCCATGACCGACGCCCTACAATGTTATCAGGGAACCAGACTTGACCTCATACGGTCTCGAAGCACTGACGGGTAAGCACAAGTTATAAACATTTTCAAGGTAATGCTTTTAAAGATAATACCAATTTAAAAACCCGGAAACTTTTTTTTTTCAGGTAGCCTACTTTCTGAAGATTTAACAATTTATTTGTGCCGGTAATGTGAAAACGAAATTTTGGTGTGAGCTCACATAAAAACAGCGCCCTCATTGATCAGTACAAAAGACGGAACACATGTATTGACAACGCCTGCACGGTCAATGGTACACCTAAGGTACATCAACCATCCTGCAATGCTAAACCCTTTGTAAACAAAAGGCAAACAAACTATAATGATATTACAAGACGTCATCACAAACAGTCGAAGTTCAGGGTTGGTAATTATTGAAACAAATATTTGATAAGTTTCAATTTGAAAGCTCACTGATTATAAAAGTTCGTACCAGTATACCAATCCAGCCAGGCATTGACCTTCGCTCTTGAAGGGGCACGGCAAATTGCTTCGGGTAAGGGGGCACTTCTACGAGGAAAATGTACATTTGTATTGAAACTTTGCAAAGGGCACCACGGCAAAAGCACAGGGCACCAGGGCAATTGCTGTGGGTGCTGTGGGTTAATTTAGAGGCCTGCCAATCATCCTGAGAAATACTACGGTTTGAAATACAGAGTCAAAAAGAAATACTAAACTTTAAAGCCCCCTCATATCTACATTGCTTATTTCGATTGCCCAAAACGAAATGATAATTTTATTTTTACTATAAAACCGGATCCCATAATTTGACGACACTTTCAGTTTGGTTGGAGGTGTATATTGAAACTATAGAAGATTGAAATGAATTTAACCATTCCAAAACCAGTGATCTAATTCACCATACACTTAGAAAACAGCTCATATCAGCCACAACACAGTCACAACAGCCAGCAAACGGTCCATTTTGTTGTGTTAATTGACTTGCATAATCCATGCACATTGCATGTTAGTGTGTGTGTTGGTGGACTGGGGCAATTTTCAGGTTTTTTTTTGTTGCGTTCTTTTTTCTTTGTCTGTGCAGTCTGCTTTTGTGGCTTTAAATTTTCGTATTTATATATTATTCTCATCCTCTGTTTATTTTGTATTTAAAAATTTTCAAGAACTTTTAGGTTGTACAAACATTGTACTGGCGTTGACCTTTGGATCTCAACATTTGCCATTTTTCATAAAATTCAGTTTAAAAAAACAATACATTCTTCATCACGACCATAAACGGACTAAACAGAACATAAATTGAGTACGGATGAACTAAAGTTAAAGTCAGCCGTTTGGCCCTCCCCTTGCAAAAACTTTGAAGGTTTTCCCCAGCAGCAGCAGGGGGAAATGCCCTACCCTACCCCTAGACGGGGTGACACAGTTCCTTTACGAGAGGTCAAAAGTTCACGCAAAGACTGTCTGTAAATCACGATGGGAAACACCAAGAAGGTGTACATATTATACTCCGGTTATGAAGCACTGTTTGTAAAAAGGGATTGAGCATACCCATGCCAAAAAACGAGCGTCCACCCTTAAACAGTGGTCGCCTGACCAAAATGTCATTTTAAACACCGGAACACCAGTCAAAATTCTCTCCAAGTGGCCCGGCTGGCTAGTTCAGTGTTAAAAGGCATCCCTAGCTTCATTTGAAACATGGACTAATGTGAAAAAGCTGGCGGGCTTTATGTGAAATGACAAGCTGACTGGTCCTCCCGGCCAGTCACTAATAAAAGTAAAGAGCAAACCCTGAATCATACAAAAGTGTAGTCCGTTCAAATTAATGAAATATTTCCCAGCTACGACATTATTGAAGGTATTATGCTCATGAGGAATAAACCTTATCACACTTCTTTTGGTCTCGATCTGAAAGCTTAATTGATACCCAGTACCGTTGTAGCCTACCGAGAACACACTCCTTCAGCAATAATACTAACGATATTAATACGATGTGAGAAAAGAATTTCCACCTGACACGTAGTTTCTTATTTAGATATCCCAAATCGATATAACTATAATGGACAAAAAGTGGTCAAAGAATAAAAAAAAAAAATAAATAAATAAATACAAAGAAACTCTGAATTCATGTCGATGCATTTAGCCCACATGTTACAAAAGGTAAACAACTCGGGCTTTTCAGCCCACTGGTAGTTAAAAAAAAATGACCGAGTGCTACCGCCTTTAATGCGAGTTTTTGGATAACAGGAAAGCATTTTATACACAATAACACCATTTATTGTTTTGACGTAGAGCTCTTTCCGGAGTCTTTTGACAAACTGCAGACCATGACAATTTTGTGTTCAGCCCGTATAAATCATTACGAGAAACTCGTGTTTGTGTTCATTTTGAGGGTAAGATTTCCTCTCGAAAGACAAACACAACTATTATAAAGAGAGCCGCAAAAAAAAACTTGAGGGCCACTTTTTTGAAAAGTTGAACATAAATCACAGGCGACGTAAAATGTCAAGCTGATAAACGATGCAATTTAGATTCTATGGAATGGACAATGGAGAAAAAAGCTCTGCCGTCACAAGAGTCGTACTGCCTGAAGGAAAAAGCTCGACACTACAGTTCAACCCAATCAGTGAGCTCAAAGAAATTCATCTCAAACTGACAATTCGGAGGGTGTTTTGCGTCCCTCCAGAAAACGGTGCAAATAGAACGGTTAGAATACCGCTCAGTTTGTTGGTTGACGTTTTCTGTTCACTTTAATGGATCACCGAACTCGAAGCACAAATACATAATGTTCGCTTCAAACTTTAATAAACATGACTCGATTGGTTCTTTGTGATACGGCTATGGATTACTGAGAAAGGATAACATGTAGGCTAATCATGTACCAATCCCGAATTCTACCTTTAAGATTAAAGCAGATACTTTCAATCTGATTAATTAATCCGTGAACATAATAATATGTGGCTATAATCAACTGCCTGCCGCAGTTCCCTTTAATGTTTTATCATTCTTCGATCTCGATCAAAATCCAAATTAATTAAACGTTGATAACATCGTAATGTGGTTCATAGTTTATTCTTCTTATAAATATTAACAACCGCTTTACAAAAAGAATTCCACTGGCCAATCCTTTCCCGTCACTGTTTTCAAATAGTTCTCATTCCAACGCCCAGCCCATAAAGCAATTATTGCAACAACAACAAAATATGTGAACGAACAGGATTTTCGTATCGATGGATAAATCCTGTCACCAAATCCATTACATAACACTATCCTTTAGGCATGGTATGCAAAACGTACCAATGACCGCCCCCCCCCCCCCCGCCCTCAAAGTACACTATAAACCGAGCTGTTGACAAGAGAGCTATTGAGCGGTTCATGGAGTCCAGTGTACCAAGGTTGATGCCTGGTACTTTGTACGGGTTTTTGTGTAGTTTTTGTCTGCACGAGTTACTCCTTTGGAGCACAAAGCAAGATAAACTCTTCACGGATCAATTCTAAAGTCACAGAAGTTGGCATTTTGTTTGGAAGATAAACCTAAGCAGCTTTGTAATGCTGCCACCATCCTTCGCCGAGTTTCCTGTGTTCAATAGCAGTGATTTTCGTGCCGAGAAAAAATAAGTCCGACTGTTTTGACCCTTCCAGACTCGGTTTTGGTTGCATTGGTTAGGGTGGGAGACAGAAAAATGGCAGCATAATTAGCGCCTTCCGAGAGTAAGCCATTCCAAGTTAAAGGGACACGTCGTCTTCGGATTGGGCGCGTTTAGGCTATCAAAGGCGTTTGTTATACAATAAATATGATTGGATAAATATATTAAAAGTGGAATATAATGATTCACGTAAATCTCCCTTGAGATGTGTGGTTTTTGTTTAATTTCGTGACAGAACATTATCCGCCATTTTGTAGAGCCAAAGTTTTGCAAAGTGTAGAGTGTGGTTTCGCTGGTTGTATTTCCACAGGCAAATGTATGGTTTTTTTTATCACTACTCTCATTCTTTACAATTCACACGGTATGTGTTTTATTGCATGAATAACTCTTAAAAGGATAAAGGAGCAATTCAAAACACCAAAATCTTAAAGACATTTGACGGCAATGTGTCCCTTTAATACATCTATCATGACCTGCCAAAAAAGGCAAGCACCCTTGAAACATATTTTTTCTTTCACGGTGTTTCTTCGTTCTGTTTTTTATTTTAACATAAAATGGCGTCACTCTTTTCCTCGACCACTGGTGCAGCATCCCTTTGAATTGATCGAAGTGTTTTTATGTTAACAAACCTTTCAATCAAACGGATTGCAAGAATGCCGACATCAACAATGAAAATATGCATTATTTGTTATTCTGGCAGATCCTCAATACTAACACTAACATACAGCTGACCTCTTGCGTTTTGGGGTCAAGTATGGTACAATATCACTTTTATCTGCGCAAGGCATCTCGAAAGTTCAATAAATATGTGATTTCATGTGAAGCAGAAAAACCTAAGCTTTAAGTTGTTAGTTGGCTTTTGAGAACCATCCATGCGTGTGAACGCATTAGACACACTGGCGTAGAATAACACTGAGGCTTAAATAGAAATTAGTCTGGTCCCTTTTCGTGCACGAGAGAGTCAGCGCTTAGATGCTTATGTGCGATTGGTAACCAGACAAATATGGACACGGCTAAGAGGCCTCGGCTAAAATGCTTTACATGTGATCTCGCATTGACTTTTCCCCCGTATTATTTTCATCATTATTTTATCCTAGAAGGGAAAAGAGTTGCACCTTTATTATGCAAAACACAATCAGCTCTTAAAATTGCTCCTGTTTCTGTTTGTTTGTTTGTTTGTTTGTTTGTTTTTTGTCCGTTTGTTGTTTGTTTTTTACCCAACAAATGGCCAAATACTGATTACTTTGAAGTCTTCCAAGTCTGAAAACTTTCAAGACGCCGGGTGAAATCTAGTTATCAGAGCGAGGTCGGGAGCGAAGACAGTCGCTGGCACCTTTTGCACACAAATATGAATGACTTAAAGCGGCTGTGCGGTCATGATTACAACAGTAAATGGAATAACCCTTTATTACGCCCGCGTGCGCGTCGGCGGTCCCATCATGGTTTGACAAAGACAGCGCCCTTCGTGATTTGACCGCAAGCCTGCACGCGTGTGCAGTATCTGGGTGAGAGTTCATCTTTCAATGCACAGCCACAGACCTGCTATAATCACGAGGACACAGCCCCTTTAAGTTTAAGATTCCAGCTTGAGGGTTTTTTCCTTTCGCCACTTACAATCATTGGCGGACTGAGGAAATGCTGGAAAACCTCTCCAAAGAGTTGTCAAATGCGCTGATACTTCTTGACTAATTTCCTAATTTCAGTAATCTCCAAGAAATGCCCAAGGGGCACACACACAAAAATCCGTGAAATAATTACATCCTAAAATGTTACAAAAACATGCGAATAAATATGTAGACCTATTCCTATGGGTTTTACGACTTTTGCTTTAAAAAAATAAATAAGCGAACTGTGTTTTTACATGTCATAAAGCCTCGGGAGGCGGTGCAAACTCTGACAATACTTTATGGCACTCATAAAATAAACTACTCCTTCCTTGGGTCCACGTCTATATTGTGTATAATCTAGTAGACGGTATATCTGAAAACAATCAGAAATGCAGAGCATACGGTACCGATCGCAATGTAAGGTTTACAGTAGTCTTGGTTCAAGAGTGCAAGGTTTTATAGTACAAGTGCATTAATTTTGTCATTTTATGACTAGATTAAATTAGATATACAAATTGCCCCAAAAGACAGCGCATTATGAAGTGGTTTGTTCCACATTCGCTGTCAATCAGTCGTCCTGAGCTTCGGTGTACGAGGTTGCAAAAAACACATCACACCCCTGCAGTAATTCCATGTTGCCATGCACTGCGAAATGCATGAGCCAATCTAGTACAGATAGATAACTGAACTAGTCTGGTTTCCCACCTTGACCGTCAATCTAATATAGGTAGACAACTGCACTAGTCTGGTTTCCCACATTGCCTGTTTTAGATTAAAAGCATACGGAACGCCCCCCCCCCCCACCCCAGCCACTTTTGACCCAGTGACCAACGCGTTGCAACGTGGCCCCAAGGTTACCAATATTTACAACCCGGGGTCTTTTCCCAGACAGTTTTCTCCACTTCCTTCCCCCACCTGTGGGTTCGATCAACGTTGCATAATACCATGTTGGTTCAAATGGTTCTAATAACACAGACACTTCATTTCCCTGACTAAGCACATGTACATGTACACATGCATGGACTCCATGGTACATGCGTCCATGTTTTAGTATAATAATACCGAATTACTGCATTAATAGTTGGAGTACGATAGTTTGCAAATACTGAGATGATATTGACGATTCAAAGGTTTTAGACAGGAATACCTCATGTGTCTGCTTTTGGTCCCTTGGCATTAGAATCCGTTTGATAGAACATTCTGTTTCATTGTGCAGATGAACTTTATTCGCAAAAAAGGAATCATATTTATAACGAATGACATTGTCTGAATGCTTCAGAGCAGGGGTTCCACAAGGGTTTATTTTGAGACCTCTTTCGTAAAGTCCGTTCGGTAAAACTTTGTGTCCAATTATTCAAATGAACTAAATCCGTACTAGTTGCCATTCTTCTGTAAATGATCAGTCGAATAGATTTGGGAAGAACGACATTGTGTACGTTTTTTATAAGAACATGGATCCACAGGGCTCCATTTTATGACCTCTTTTGTAAAATCCGTTTGCCGCAGCTTTAACGCTCAACGCTCAAATGAACCTTATCAATTCACCTGTTATCCGTCAGTAAAATCTATTTGCAAAGGATGAGCGTGTCTCAATCGTAACAATTGTCATCAAAGACCTTCAAAGCGGATTATGATCATATCTCTCTTGAAAAATCCAACCCCGGAACGGACACGACAAATTCTTTGAAAGCAAGACCAACACGCCATGCTATTTGATTTCATCATTGCATATTTCCTCTGATGTTTCCTTCAAGAAAAAAAAATACCACTTACGTATTTTTGTTTTAATCACTAATTTTGCCACTAATCCCACCTAAGGAAATGAAATCTAACACATTCTTCCTGTATTACCAATAACACAGACCCCCGTGTGACTTGGGTATTTAAAGATAAAATACACTATTGGCGAATTTAATATCGGGAGGAAAATGGTTGGTTGCAAACTAAAAAGCTCACAGATTGTCAAGTTCGTACCAGCACTAATCCCGTGAAGAAATATTCCTGTCTGAGAACTGACGAAGTCAGGGACATTGCATTGCAAGACCATACAAACCGCCGTTGGACTGCCGCAATTTTCTCCAAAAAACGTGACCGCCAAATTCGATGAAAAATGTTCACAGGTTTGGGTGAATGTGCGTTTACTGAAAACTATAGAGGGCGGGAATGAATTTGCTCTCCCACAAAACAACACCTTTTTGAGGTATGGCGGACACCACAGGTGTGTACTGTTTGGTTTGGGTGTATTCAGAAAACTTTACCGAAACCAAACAATGTCCTATCGTATTGTGTCCACCGTATCTCAGATTAGCTCCTGATGTACTTTCCCTTTAAAATAAGGCATCGTGTGCTCCCATACCCGTACGAAATTTCATATAGTCATACATCGTCTAGTAAAAATAGATTAATGTTTACATCATCAACGGGAAAAGGAAAGCTGGTGTTTATAATCATGCTATTTACGGTGTGCAGGATATGAAAGCAGCCTGTCATAACGTCAGAAAATTTGGTTTAAATCTTGGAATAAGTTCGAGGTGGACGTCTCAAGGATGGTACGACCTATCAGACACACACACACAACAAATGTACTTGGAATCGTATTCGGAGGACGGATGCGCCTCAAATTGACCCAGTTTTAGCTGTTAACAGTACGAAATTCATTCTAATACAGAATACTGAAGCATTGTTAAAATAATGATCTCGCAAGAGTCAGAGTGCAATGTGCCAATGTGGTAAAAATAGCATAAAGGGAACTGTAAGCCTTCTTCAATCATCTATAGGACCCTTTTACTCAGCCACATAAAAAAAGGATTAAGAATCTTAAAGGCTGATTTAAATCTTCTGGTGTGTTTGTTCTACACCTTAAAGGAAAAAGCTATGCGTAAATGCTTCACCGATATAAGCAATGTTGCATGCGGATCGGGGTACTATCTATATGCATCGCATTTCAGCACTTTATGTGCATTTCTTGAGAAATCTCACTGCACACAGAGTTATCAAACTTCGTACTCTAACCTTATGAATACAGAAAAAATCTGTCTGTTTTCATGGTTACGTTCCGAGTGATATAACATCTCATGCTTTCCTTAAAATAACGCATCAGGTTTTGAACAACCCAATTTCTCGGATATAGTGTGATTATAGTTTGGTGCTGAAACTTTCATTCGTTCTGTCAAAGGTTTGACGGGAGAGCATGTTGGCTAAAGGAAGATGGTCAGAGCCTTTAAAACGGTACAAGCGCCAACCATCCTGAGGAATGTTTCCAAATCATTGTTTTGATTCCGCAGACGATGAGTGATAAACCAGGAGTCAACATCTACGTCACCACAAATTGTTAGGAATTTGTTTAGGATAAATTGATTACCATGAGTAGACGTTGTTGGTGTTCGTCTTTTAAACAACTTAGTATGGGGGGGGGGGGGGGTGTACTGTCTTGGATTGAACAGTCGGGCCCAGAGTGAGCCTAAAAACTCCTCTCCTGTTTTAATGTCTTAATGTTTGATGTCTACAACTTTTGGCTTTGCATTTTGCATAATTTTATTGTTAAAACACAAGAAATTATCTGTCCGTTTCTGGCGCTTGCGCTGTTGGATGTCGTAAGAAAAGGGATTATGTATACTCCATCAAATTAAATTATGTATTCTTCAAGACAAAAACATTTTGAATTCTATTATACTCTATCAAAGTTTTTCGAAAGGCCAGACAAACATGAACAAATCGTCAAGCGATGTTAACTTGGAATTTTCTAGCAACGTATGCCAATTTTATGGAAATTTCACCGGATGAAAGCCAAAGATACACCGAAAAACAAAACAAACAAACAAACAAACCAACCAACGAACATAACAAAACAAAACAAACGAACCAAACAAAATAAACATAAAATCGTCTTCAATACATCACTTAGAACTACTAAAACGTAAAACATTCAATTAATCGTGTCTTCCAAAAAAAAAAAAAAAAAAAAAGCAGTCATTCGAAAGAAAGTTTGTCCAACTGTCTGGTACAAAAGGGCAAGAGGATGCGGTTTTGACAGGCACAATTTTTCTAAAATCAATTTTGCTTTATTAAGCTCGCACCCTTTCTACGTTGAGTTCTCAAAAACGCTAACAGATACAAATTTGATGAACTGTTACTATAGGACATTATTATAGTTGTACATGTAATTCCATACCCTATAATAACTCCCTCTATACGGTTCACTAAATCCGTAACTGAATATTACAATTAGGATTGAAGGACAATCATTTATCCGCTCCCCACCCCCCCCCCCCCGTCCCCTGTCAATGTAGGCCAAATTTACAAAAGACTAGTTCCCATCCTATAGTTTTCAATTTAAAAAATATATATATATATACTAATACTATATATAACCGCCATTCAACCAACCTGTGAAAACATCATAAAAATTGCTGATCAGGTTTTAGTGAAAACACCGAAAAATTGCTCGAGTTTTGTCTGGGATTTGGTGCACGTTTAGATCACGTGCGACACTCGAAATGACATATGGTGGTTTTTTGATGTCCTTCAAATGCTATTTACACGACTGTCTGAATTTGTTTCTCCAGAGGGTTGGTATTGGTATGATATTTACAATCTAGTGAGCTTTCCAGATTGAAACTATGTCACAAAACAAAAATGGATTATTACCAATTGTTTCGTTGGTTTAACCACACACTGTATAAATGTGATGTCTGTACAGGGGGTGAGCTCTTCAAATTCTTACTTTGACATTTTTTTTCCTCAACTGCGAGCTTGCAGACTGAAACTGGTCGTTTACATTTCGATAATGCCCAATCAATGTTGAGCGGACCCAGCATAATATTCCTTTAAAGGCTCCGAAAGTTCCACACGCACGAGGTCATAATCTTCCCATTTGACCCTCAGATAAAAAACGAGTGCGTAGAGGAGATAACATGATATGATAGATAAGATGAAAACCACAAGACCCGATTCTTCCAAATAAGAGACCAGAACGTGACAATTTCACTAGTAAACAAATTCAATGAAAAGACAGATTCTTTCAAGTTTCACGATTAATGCAGTCGACGAAGTCAAAGGCAAACCTCATATATAGTTGGTAAGCAGATAGCGTTTGCTGATAAAGCGAAATAGTAGCATGCCACCGATAGTAACAATGTAAGCGACGAGGATATAAGGTGGCTTGTTTGTGAACTGCTGCTCTGTTTGAGCTTGTTTTGCTTTTCCTCTTTGTTTCTGATGTTGTCAGCTCTTTTGGTTTAGTTTCTTTGTTTTTATATTAGGGATACTTGCAAGGAAGTAAAAGAACTGCAACCAGCAAAACTAAATTGATTAGTTGCAATCTGAAAGCTTGCAATGACTACTCGTGTATACAAGTACCGATCCTCTATCTAGAGAAACAACTCCGCCTGAAACGCTGTCACGGTACAGAGAATAGAATTCGGAGACCCCATTCATAACCGATGATTAGTTTGATTGTTGCGCAATCGAAATAACTACGTATGAAACGTGCACGTGGAAAATACCTGGCAAAACATAAAAGAAGAAAAAAAACTGTCCACACATTGTCATGAAATGCTCACACTTTGGTGGTGTGTTTATTGAAATGTGTGGATTAAAATGTGTGTACTCTTATAAATGTCATTTATGCACAGTTCATTCTTAACAGTTCATTCTGAACACCAACCCTAATCACCCATAATACATAGAATAACTCTTTACCAGAACAAGCACAAAGTCCTATTTATGGAGTTTGGAATTATAGACATTAATTCGTCATATCATATAGACAAGGTATGATGCAACCCCCCCCCCCCCCCCCCGATCAACCCGATAAAAGGTTGTACTTAAAATGCTACCCATGAGAAAATTGGGAATGAATGGGTTAAATTAAATTTATATTTAAATAAAGGTATACTTGCAAATCATCTTGAGTTCGAAAGGGGATATAAACTATTATAGCTTCCTTGAAAACTATCGAACCGATTTACTCTTCCCTAAAACGTACAAGACGAAATCAACAAAATAAACGTCAACCCATCAACTTGGTATCCCTCTGCAAACACCCATGACATATGGACACAAAATGGAACCTTGCGGCAACACCTTGGGGATGAGGGTTGACAGCTGGGCCTTGACCCAGCATTATGCACTATGCAGCCTAGTGTAGCAAGACATGATTAGATACACCTTTAAAGTCGTTAACACCCATGCTTACAAGCTTTTACATATTATTTAATAAAACTCCACATCCTCTTCATATCAAAATATAATTTAACAGAATGAATCATTCTGAAATTTAGTATTTACCTTCGTTTTTGAGACATTTTTGGCAAACTCCTGTATATCTCCAACCGTAGTGTTAAGGAATCCAGGAGAAAGGCTATGTTTCTCCTTGAATATGTAATCGCTACGAACTTCAGAAGGCCCGTCAATGGATGCGAACCCGGGATCAAGTGATTTCGAGTGAAGCTCACGGACTTTGTTGCCGACAACCACCGCCAGAGCGCCGCCGTTCCCTCTGGCCCCTCCTCGGCGGCGGTGGAGCAGGACGGGCGGTGTAGAGGTGGGTGCAACGTGCTTGTTATACACGTAATACGTTGTCTGCCGGTTGGGATTCCACCCTTGAAAAATCCCCAAGGCAAACGCAACAGCAGAAGCGACGACAAAGATGAACCAGGTTAGAGTATTCCGGAGAGTTTTGTTCGACATGCCGGAAAACTTTGCCCAGGCCAGAGAGAGAGAGGGTCTGGCCGCGGGTGATCCAACACACACCAACCCCCCTCGCTACCTGCTACGAGGCAAGATCTCGTGCTAGCTTGTTGATGTCATTTTCAGTCGGTTCATCCTTTTTCAGCAATTCCAAGGTGAACTCCTCAAAGAGTGTTTAACACATGTCTTTGTGGAAGTAGGTTTTTTTTCAGTTGCCTTCATTAGCAGCACGGTAAATGTGGTACAGCTGTTGGTAATGAAGGTTTCGTCTGGTTCGTACTCGACTCACACTACTTGTTCTGTGAGTTACACCATCCGTGGTCCTTTCTCTATGGTTACTCTGTGGAGATTCCACAACAGCCCCTTGTGTACACACGATGCAATAATCACAAACTATGAACACAGCGCACACTGTGTCAACGTAGGGGGTTCACTGTACACCGAACGACAACTGTGTCCAAATGTCTGTCTCATGCGCACTGAGTTCTGCACGCTTGGTTTATTTATAATCATGGAAACGAGTTATTACCCCAATGTAATCACAAACTGGGATCCTTTGACTTTTAATAATCGTAACCCTGTTCCGCATTGTGTGCTTACTTGATTTGTGTGAAAATCCATGCAATGTACAACCATAAAGCTACAACCTTGAGTGAAGTACGGATCGGTCAAATAGTTCAGCGGTTAATGCAGTGTCGTCGGTTCAGGCACGGGGTTCATTACTATTTGATGAGGAAGGCACAACACGCGATAACTCTGCAATAAACCATGGAGTAAACAAAACCAACCATACATGCGCTACCCACACGCGATAAAGACAAAGCGTATGTGAATACGTATCATTTACGAGGGTTCACAAATCTCCAGCATCCACACCAATCACCCCTGACCACTATCAGCTTGGCAAAGTGGGGGTCAGACGCGGTCCAGGATTTGGGTTGACTTCCGCCGTTCCGCAGCAAGCTGGCTGGGCAGCAACAAACACGGGGCCGGGTTAAAATTAATTAAACAAATCCAGTACAGGTCCAAAATGGCGCGAGAAACCGCTCACAGTCCACGAAGGTAGACAGGTTCTGTCGACATGTATAGAAGTCATGAAACAGGAGAAAAAGAATCTGACAAGTTCAAAATGGGGTGGTCTCAAAAAAAAGTTATGAGTGCTGAATTGTCCTTGCTCTATAAGGGTTGACAACATCAGAAACCGAAGCTACTCGGTGAAGTAAGCCCAGCAGTGCACGCTGCATGCCGAGTTCGTTCCCACATGTATACCCTGTTACAAACAGTATCACTCGCTCCGGTTTCAGCACCTTTGTACATGAGTTTGTGTCTGACGACTTCAAACAAGAAATGTCCCAGATCACACAAATTCTGGACGATGAAACCCGAAGACTATGACCGCGTATAAAAATGCTGCAGGTGTTGGTGCTCGTTCCAAGCCTTGTGCGAATGATACCCACACCACAGCGAGGTCTTCTGCTAAACGTTTCGGCACTTCGGAAGCCAATACAAGTGTGATGCCCAAGGTTACCCTTTTTGTGTATGAGTCACCAACACTCGGTATATTATAATTTCATGAGTTGTTCTTTCAGGGATCCACCATTCTTCATCTGATCACAAATAAACTCTCATTTCCCAGCCTGAACAAAGCCATTTTCATGAAGGCCGCGTACATATTTTCTTTGGAGGCGTAATTAGGTCGACGTCAAAGGTCCCAACTTGTTGAGAAAAAAACCCTCGAAATAAGACCAACTGAACGTCATTAATGTCTTCCTTGGATGCGCACGCATAAAAGCTCGGTATAACAAGTAAAAACGGCGCGCAGCGGGTTTTCTTTAGACGTCCATTCACTGATCAGACTACAACTATTAATATCAATATAAAATTGTATCTTCATAAAACGGTGTCACAGTCAACAACAAAAACAGGTTCATGACGAGTGTGGTTTTTTTTAAACCCAGCAACAGGTTCGGTATATTCATAAGAGGGGGCGTGGCTTAAGCCAATTGAGAGGTTGGGAAGTTGATAAACATTCGGTGCATCATGCTGGCCTTGCCATTGTGTCGTTCTGAAATACATGTACATGGTTAAGCTTGGCTAAGCATTGCTCACGAGTGCCACCATTTTGGATTGTATTGTTTGTATAACATTTTAAGAGCCATGGTTGCATTTTCTGCAGCGGTTTCATGTTGTTGTTAATAGGTGATATCATAAAGGCCGCGTCATATCAACACCTGTCTAGATTTTGCTTCTTCACCGTACATGTTACAGTGTTAAAACGGACGTCAACTCACGAACGCAAAACGAAGGTTTGGGCTAGGACATCCCTGAGAAAACTGAACTTGTCAGTGAACTTGAATGTCTCCTCCCATCTGAATACACTTTTGATCCAACTCGTCGTTTTTACATAAATATATAATTCAATGCGGATTCATGAGTCATAAAGCAAACAGATGCGCTCTTGGATCAAAGCGAGAGTAAATTTAGCGCCATGAGACAGATGAGGAAAATCTTCGATGGACGAGCTAATCACACCATGATCACACCACGAGTAGAGCTGTTTGTAGCTCTATGATCAGACCTGCTGTGTTCAGGGGTGGCTGCTCTTATTGCACTCTAAAAAAAAAAAAGTGTGTAAATATTTTCTGTTTAAAACGGCTGGGTAAAAATGTTGTGTAACATTTGCTCAATATTGGGTGAAACCACAATTTGTGTACTACCCCTCACTTGTGTAAAACATAATTATTACACAATGAAAAGGTCATACGGTACTCAAAAGTGGGTAAGAAATCAGTTAGCACAACACAGAGGTTCGACAGTTGTTTTACCATCAAGCAGTGTAACAAGTGGTAAAAAGTAACCAACGATGGAGGTAAACTGGCCCACGTGGAAACATTTTTCCCATAATGCAATGTGTGGCATACACTCGTACATTTATTAGCAAGTCGCAGGAAATCACAATACAATATGGACCGTGGCTGGACATAAGGCTGATGCTGTGGGGCGTTTATGCCTGGCGTTCGTATTAATGCCTATATTGTTTTGATATTTTTGGGCGTTGTTTCTTGCACATATTTGTTTATTCAATTATTATTCAGGTCTCTGATTACACATTTTTTTTTAGGGGGGGGGGAGGGTGTCGTGAGGATAGGTCCTTGATTTTTTTTTCCTCGCCCAAAAGACTGTCACGTTACAGAAAATAGCACCGCAGACACCATTATTAATAATCGCTGCTCATTTCGAGTGTAATTAAAGACTAAATCATCTATTCTTCACGATGTTTTAATTGATAATATCGCAAATATCGCCCAGCTAAACTCAAAATGACAAAAAAAACATGCAAAGTTCACATGCATAAATGCACATCGTGAGGCCACACGGTACGTTTCTAAAAATGGGCGTGGATGACCCCCATTGGACCCGGCTCGACAAATAAAATTCCAGCAGCTCGGGTGTTTATTTCTGTATTTATGTAAGCCTAGCCGTTTCCCTCATTAACGTTGTCAACAGATACTCGAAGAAGAGGTTTCGAAACAGTTTCGTTTACGATAGCCATAAAGAACGACGACCTCCTGTAAGAGTTCAACCTCGATCCCCCGAACCATCACTCTTCTTCCGTGAGAAAACGAACGGCTTACCTTAAAATGACGAACCCAGAAAAAGAACACGTGCGATCAATAAACATCTCTGAAATTACTTCAAACCGGTACAACTCTGAATAATGTCAATTGAACATCAATAATGTTCAAGAAAATACAGGCTTGACAGTGACATCTAATAGGAGTTTGAACTACGCCAAGAATGGCTTTTGTATTCATACATTTGTATTGCACAAAAGACATACAGAGAAATACTATACTGGTAGAATACAGGCATATTTTACTACAAAAAAATTGTTTAGCTTGTTGACTCTCTTTGATGTAGAAGTTAACCCCACTATATGTGTATGCTGTACGGTAGATTTTAGAGAGTTCAGTCTCTCGACATCACCACAAAATCAAAGTTGGGACAGGAAACTTTCCATGTTGGAAAGTTTGTGTCTTTTCAGAACAGTTGAGGGCAAATAGAGATGACAAAAAAAAATCCACAAATCGGGAAAATCATGTTTTGAATTTTAGGGAATGCCTGCACCACTTGGCGAACACATGACTGAACTATTTTTTCAGGCGACCCTCATTATAAAATATGCCTTGGGTTGGCAGGTGTCACCGAAATTACAAGTGTAGGAAATCATAAAAAGTTGGGGGTTGTTTAATGATACCTTACAAGGAATTTCGTCTTTAAGTTGAGTATCTGGTTAATTGAAATGTCTGCAGTATTTTGGGTTTGCTGTGGAGCTTATGATCGGGAAATAGGATGTCTAAAGTTGCTGTACATAGTAAATTACAATAAAGGGCTTCAATATAATATTACCTATTTCTGGTAATGAAACCAAGGTTGCCTAATAAGTGAACTTAATCACTGTAGCTTGAAAGCCTGAGGAAACCTGTAAACAAGGGGTGCTTGCTGTGTGAACCAGAAACACCAGGGTAATTCCCCTACTCTTCCACGATAAGTGTTCTTGGTTCTCGTGTACTACCAATCCTAGTACACAGGACCTACGGAAGCTAATGTGCTATCCGAAGGCCAAAGCAATTATGGTAAAGTACCTTGCTGAAGGACACAAGCCCCGTGACCGGGATTCGAGCCCACACTCTGCTGCCGACAACACCAGAACTTGAGTCCGGTGATCTAGACCGCTCGGCCACGACACTCAAGATATGTGCTCATCTACAATACCCACTAACTTATATTTGTCTATTATCATAGAACAAGGACTAGCTATAGTTCAAATTAAAAACAGCCTGATGGCCAAAAGACACAGCAAGACCCACACGGAGACCTTCTCTTGGGATCCATTTTGGATCAGCTTTTTGACAACCTATAAAGGCCATGGTTATTGTTACGACCCAATGTCCTGAGGGAACATGACCCATATGGTGCAAAGCGACAGTATTTACTACCTTCGGGTGTGAGCTTACTATACAGAGTCAATGTCAAGTATAAGCTCAACTCATATGGCCATGGTCTCTGTTACGATGATGGCGTATTCAAAACTTCAGCTCAGGTTCGTTCAGGGAAAGGTACAATCAGACATACTGGTATGCCTAGTACAACCCACACTTCAAAATGAGTCTTACTCCACACACAACTCATTGTGCTAAGTATCGTGCTAAATCAAAATGGCGACCGTAAAGTTCAGAATCGATAGCTCAGTGATAGTACTTCATGTGCACTTTCTACTGCATATATACAATTTCCTGACGTTATCGTCACTTTCATCATTTTAAAGCTAAAGTTCCTACATTCTGTTGGACAACTCCTTCTGATGAAGTTTCCATTTGTCTTTATCTCTAGCTAGCTCAATCTATAAATGCAGCATTTCACATTATTGTGTTTCAGTCATCTCTCAATCGCCTTTCCTGCATTCGCCTGTTTGTTTTTGCCACTCTATAATGATTCGTTTGGTCAGTATGTTGTCTTCCATGGCACCCAACATGTCACCCATCTCAAATTTACCTACACATCCCCTTATTCTAAAGGTCTCAGTCTTGCGATAACTTGGCACTCAGAGAACTTTCAAACAATAAACAGACATCCATTCCAAAGTGAGTCTCCAGACCTTCAAAGATTTGAGGAACAGAGGAGGAAAAAAAATCAGTCCCATACATTGGGCTAGTCCTTGCTCCACGTTCCAAAGCAACACATGCCCTTGCTTCCGGTGCAGTTCCTGTTATTCATAATAATAAGAACAAAATCAAGACACAACATTTCGGATGATAAATTGGGCGTGAGGAGAGACTTATAATGGTCTAGACCATGAGGCTGGAACCAGACTGCCAGTGGGCCCGTCTTGAGGACACAAGACACACTAGAGCGGTAATTGACCGGTAAAGAAAACGCGCACATGCAGGGCGGGACACCGTATCAATCCGCGGGAAACGCCTCGGGACCCGATAAGCTATAGAAATCTCATCAAACCTGACGAAAACGAGTCCATCAGGCTTTGTGTGATCATTGTTAAAGGGATGGGTAAAGTTGTTTTTTGGAAACACAAACATCTTTTTGACTCATGTTGTTTACACAGTTTAAAATGATACTACAAAAGTATAACGGTGGCAGCTTGGTAAAGGTTGATGTATTTTGATACTCTGTATTGCATTCCAGTGCATTTTGTTTCATTACGGCAGGGTTAGGGTTATTAAACATAACTGCAGTTTCTTTCAAACATTTTTTTTTCTTCTTCTGGTGACCCGTGTGGCTATTTTTAGTTAATTTCCACCCAGATCACTCGTCGACTGGAGCTTAAACTTCCTCTCAGTGATGTCCGGAGAAGTAGCGGTCAGCAAGACAAAAATACCCGCAATGAAATCTCCCGCGAGTGGACTGATGATGCAGAATGTCCAAAACCAAGGACAAACACAACTTTCCTCATCCCCAAATAGAAAACAAACACCCTGAAAATAGACCGTCAATGTTTTTAAATATATCGCGTAATAAGCTCAATAAATTGCTGGTTCCCTTCACCTGTCCGAAGTGACTAAATTCACTGGTTATTGGTCATCTCCAATCAACTGCACTATCAGCCACTCGTGCCCTCTGTTACAATTGTTATATTGTCTAAGGACAATACAATTGTCTACGGACAATAAAATTGTCTACGGACAATAAAATTGTCTTCGGACAATGAACTTACATATTTACATTTAAAATTGTCCGGGTCAAGACAAAAGTTTCAGAGATGTATCAGGCACAATAAAGCCTCCAACTATCCAGGGCCCAATTTCAGAGCTGCTTAAGCAGATAGTAGAGCTTAACAATTTTCTGCTAAGCTCAAAAGAGCAGGATACCACTCACAGATTGTACACGTGACAAGCTATTTTGGCTGGTAACCTTATTCTGGTAAGCTTAGTTTTGTTTGTGCTTAGCTACTTTTTGTGCTTAAGCAGCTCTATGAAATGGGACCCTGATTTCAAGTCCTGAAAATATTGAAATGCAAAAAACATAAATATAACTACAAGAAGCTGTACATTGAGACTTAGCTCTGGTGGTTTTTACTGATTTTCAAATATCTATGATACGACTTTGGCTAAATTTAGGTACTTCCTAACTAAAACCAATGGTCATTGGTCACATCCAGTAACTGGACTTGGACTCCACCAATCACGTCGTCTGACATTATGAGACTTTATACGTTTGGTTACGCAATGCTGAGTCCATCAAAATCATGAACAACAGCTAGGGTTTGTATATATTTTAGTTTTGCTAGACCTCTACGACTGGAAAAAAAAGAAAGACGACGTGTTCTAAAAGTTCACCGACAAAATGAACCGTCCTCACGAGGACTAAAATCAGCCCATAGCCCTAGGGTATGCTGGTAATGAGTCAGGACCCATTATCTAGGTCTAACGCTCTCTTAAACTTTAGAGTTTGGACACTGAATGTGTCGTGACATTTCAAACACTATGTCCTTAGGTAACGCAGAAATCTGAAGTCACTAAATCACATCACCCAAAGAATATTTAATCAAAATGCCTTTTAGGCTGAAGACCCACAACAAAATAAATGAATAGTCTGTTACGAGTTTCGGTGATTTCCAATTCGAAACTCTCAGAGAGTAGCCTTGCCTGAAAGTTGAAACCATCTATTTCTGATCCTAAGCCTGTGCTGTATTGATAGCGAGGCCGAAATTAAAATATCCGTATTCCCACTGAAGAGGGGATGGGGGGGAGGAGTTCACGACCTTGGGCACTACCGTAAACAAAGTGAAACAGCCTACAGAAGCATAGTCTGGGTTCGAGGCGTATGTTTTCATTTTTCACGTTATGAATCTTCGCTCGACACAGGAAGTTCAATAATGCTGAAAAGACAGTGCATTTTGAAGTTATACATGTGCCCGTACATGTACGTGACATTGTATATGTCTAACTATAAAATGTTCCGCGTAGAATGAGCGAATACAGAACCATACTCAGTCTACACATGAGCCTCGATGAAAGGCCAACCATCAAAAGAGCCTTGGGAAGGGGCGGGACATAAAATAATGGCAGGATGGGAAATAAAACCGCATGGTTATTTCATTTCAATTAATGACTCTGAAAATGTATGGCAATAATAACTTACTTGCCAAGAAGTACAGCAGCTTTAGATAGTATAAATGCATTTTGAGAAACGTTTCACTTCGAAGTACTGCAGTTATGGAAAAATACATCACTTTTTATCCCCAAAAAATTTGAATCTGAGAAGCGTTATGGCCGTAACGCTTCTCAGAATGTGTATTCCAATGACGGATACTTCTTCTGCGTGAACACAACCGCTCCAGATTTTTGGCGATATCTCAAAAACGCTGCCACCTTTTGAACTGAAATTTATACAGGGTAATTTTACGATTTATATCTACAATTATATAGCATTAAGGCAAATGTACGGTTCCAAAAACCAAAGGTATACTTTGCCTTTAATACATACGTCCTTAAAAACGACAGCGTGGAAATAAGATGTATATATATGGGGAGTTGTGGATAACAATGTAGGCCTACTCCACTTGAGCACTTCGTTATTCAACGTTTTGTGCTTTTTCGCGATTAATGTGTCATTTAGATTTTAAGGCAGTCTGAAAAAAGCCGTCATCTTTGTGGCACTGTGTATACCATCGGCGTCATTCGAGTTAGGATTTTGATGACTATATTAGCATAACATTATTTCGGGTTATTCTTCACAGACTGGCCAGTCGGACAACCGTTGTATTTACCACAATATTACGGCATAGTTATGAATGAAGCAGACGGTATAAGTACAACCAGCACGATCCTCCATTAACTAAACCAGTCCAACAAACCTCCGAGAACGTCACTCTCCACTGGGTGGTTAATCTTTCAGGAAAAACCTTCAACTGTTTTGTCGGTGGCTCTGTGAATATTGGTAAATCGAAACAAGAACAGCAAGTTGTTGTTTTTTTTCAAAAGGAAACATTTCTCAGGATAATTGGTGGGCCAATAAAGTTTATGGGTATGTAAAGCTTCAAAACACAAGTTGTTAACTTGTTTTTCCCAATATAATTACAAGGGATGAAGACCACTTCTAAATCTTTTAAGCGGTGCTTTGCCAAAATTATCGCTTGACAAGGAACACGAATATTGTACCTATAATTACACATGAACTGGCGCTGCGGTCCAATGCAACCAGCCACCACAAAAGAAAAAAAGGAAGAAATATGGGACTGTTAAAAACAGCCGCTGCGGCTTGTGGTGATACACAAATCATTCGTAACCACAGAACAATTAAAATTGATGCCGTTCGTTAGAAATGAAATGGCCTGTATCGCCGGTATAGAAAGTCAAAAAAACCAGTATGCCCTAAATCTGGAGGTTAACGACATTGTATATCAAAGATCTGTGACCGACAAAAAGAGTTTACCAAAACAAAACTAAGGAAATCACTTTTCTACATCTTTTCAAAACTGTTTTTGCGAGCCCTGGTCTAGACAGCCAATTTTTTTTCTCAGGTTATTTCTTATACCATTTTTTCTTCTTCAGTTGTGACACCATGATGTGAGAGAGTGGTGCGTTGTTGCGTGGTGGTGGTGGTAGTGGTGGTGGGAATAGCCTATATTATTCGCTTCATTTTACACAGGTGGTACAGAGAATGATTGAGTAAATGTTCAATATAGTCTCGGTTCAAGCCGTTAACATTTGTATTTTGACTGATAACCTTATTTTATTGTGCTTTAAGCAGCTCTATAAATTGGGCCAAGTGAGCTGAAGTCATAAGAGCCTTGGTCAAGACTACTTATTGTTAGGCCTCCTACATTTTGTTTTTCTTTTCTTTCTTAAAGAAAGGAATCCAACACAAGGCCAAGGTGAAGGCTACAATTTAGAGAGAGAGAGAGGAGGTATCTGTTTGCATCCCTCTTAAACTGGAGTAGAGGTGCAAGGTGTTGGAAAACAAGAAACGGTTGGGAAGTTCCAAAGTGCAGCAGTACGGGGGAAATGCTGTTTGAACATCTCCCAGTTCTGGCCCCTGCAACAGATACCGTGAAGGGAACAAGAAGATGTGGCAAAGCAAGCGAAGGTGCGTACAGAAAGGGCGAGTGAGAGACCCTCTGCGCACAGACTATGACAGTACCCGTATAGAAGAGGCTTAAAAGTAGACTACAGGATTGGTATTCATCAAGAATCGTTTTCAGTAGTATCAGTCCGAATAATGCTTACTGATTATGAAGTTCATATACCAGTACTAATCTTCCATAGAAATATGTCTGAAACACTGTCAAAGTCGAGACAATAGAATGTGAAGACCCCGATTTTAATTTCGGTTATAACAATCGAAATTAAGGACAATATTTTTACATGCTCAAAAGTGTGCATGGTTTTTCACTATTTTCTCCTCCTATGACTAAGACGACGGATTGAGCCTAAATATTCACAGGTTTGTTTTTTTAATGTATATATTGAATCTCACAAAGTAAGAACACTGCACTGTGTCAGCTTTATCAATCCTCTAATTAACCTTCAATGAGACAAGGTTCAAGACATGATGCCAAAATATGCCAGATCTTCTGTAAGGGGCACACAGCAAGTCTCATTGAGCAATTAGTCATTGCTCTATTTATTATGGTACGGCACTTTATACTGACAATACAAAGCAGAACATACAAACTCCTGTATCCAAAACTACACAACAATTTTTTGCCAGTCAGTACAGGAGTACGGCCCTGGCCGACACACTAATGGGTTCTGCACATGCACCAAGGTCAATCATCTAGCTAAACAATGGAGGAAGGAAATTAGATGTAGGCCTACAACCAATGTAACATACATCGCTTTTGTGTGTGACCCAAATACTAGATAGCCTACGTTAAATGTTTTTGGGTGTTTTCCCCCCTTCAAATTTCAAGATAGATCCCATATCCCAAATTAAAAGATATTGTGAAATTACAGTGTAAAGTATACAAACCACTGTACCAATTAACTTCAGTGATTTGCCGATTATGGACAAGTCCTGGTAGCGCGCGTCCTCGTACAAACCTAACGTGTTCTGCACATTGCACTCAAGGTCGATAATTTGGAAAACCAGTGTGACACTTAAATCCAATTTACATCTGTTGTGTGATCCACATAATACACATGTAAAATGTTTTGTTTTCCGTTCCAGGATATACCCTATCCAAACTCCCTCCCATAAGGAAGTCATTGTTTTCCGTCTTCAAATACCAAAGGTGTAAAAATGCAACGCTGACCAATACGTGTTTTCGTGACCTCGTACCCAAACAAACCATAATTATCTTACCATGCAATCTGTAATTATACTGTTAAGTTACACGGACCAGGCTCGGTCCCACTAGTGGCGTCCCCAGACGCAGATATTTCACGTAATGACGTGACACATGCCGTCTTAATGTTTGAGGACAGCCCGTAAATGTCACCTTTCACCACCCAATCATTGGTACAGCATGAAACTTAATACCTGAGAGGCGGTGGAACGAGCTGCACATCTTTCAAAATGTAGCTTCTGTTCATGGACGAGAACAAAACGGAGCTGTAAAACACGTGTACGGGTACCTTTGTGAGTGCGAGAATGCAAATGAGACCATGACTATTCGAATTTCCCATGAGTATACGAGTCAAGTATACACGGTTGTTTTGTTTTGTTTTTTGTTGGTTTTTTTTTTTGGGGGGGGGTACGAGTGTCATCAGTATCCATGGTTATATTTATAAGAGTATGGATAAAGTATGAGTACATGTACATATAGGAGTAGTGAGTCAAGTATACGAGGCGAGTCCAAACTCTGCTGAAGAATGTATTTATACCATGCCCGATATGTGGCAGAGGAAGGATCCCCCCACCCAATGTTCCCGTTCTCTAACACACTCCTCCCCTCTTGTACAGAAGCACTCCCTCCCTAAACTCCTCCAAAGAATTCCAGAAATTTCCAGAACACAATCAAGACACAATAGCAGGGAGGTACACCCTGCAACATGTATAGCACCAAATGAATATATTAATTGAAGGTTCTTGTCTGTACAGATAAAAAAAGAAACAAAGAAATACAAATTGGACATGACATTTGTCTTGACAGTTGGCATAAGCTTGCAGATTAATAACCGTCCACTGAACTTTACACATCTTAGAGATGGAAAACATAACCTTATCAGACAATGTTAGATTTGTTGGCTGCCTGTGCTTATTGGAGTACATGTATACAATGTATCATAACTTCGCTTTGGTTTTGCTTGAACATCATGGTTTGACTGTAGTGGTAAAGTTTGTTTCGAATTAAACTCAAACGCAAGGTGGCGCTCTGCAGTGGTCGCGATCTCGATAAAGCCCATTATCAATAGACCTTTATCATGGTGCGGCCATCTTTACTTTCTCCCGTTCAAACCAATGTAACCGAACCGAGGCTGGAAGGGCAAATAGTCTGGTTCCTTTGAGTACAATCAATATGAGCATCTGTTACTGTTGTTGGATACAGAGAACATGACCAAGATGGTGGCAGCATGATAAAAGTCTATAGTCACCATCTTAATGACCCCGATACAAATTTACGCGTCCAAACCGAGGCAAAGAGGAGGAGTAGTCAGGTATCGGCTGTACCTCGATTATACTATGATTCTATGAGGAAGGGAACCAGACAAAAGCTGCAGCCACACAGTTCATAGTCGCTCAGAGAGCTATACTTTTACATAGCTCTGTTCAATTCAATTATTGTACACGTTAAAAACAGAGAAATTTGACATCCTCTGGCCGAATAAAAATCACACCTTAAAATTCTTTCAGTAACTACAAGATACAAGAAGTTTTAAAATGTGCTACAAAGTGAACAAAGAGACCCGTAAAAAAACAATACAAAGGACCACAAAACTACAATACAATAAAAGAGCGCTAAAAATACATATACTGTACATTTATTTTAAATAGTTACAAGATACTAGGAGTTTCTAAAATAGGCTACAAAGCGACAAAGAAACCCGTTAAAAACAAGTGTCTCCCAGATTAGATCCTGTGAACATTGCCATCGAACAAGTGAATAGCATTTGGCCTCTATGCACTGAGGCCCAGCGGGGAAATAAAATTGACACAAGGACTGATTCTAAAAGTAATGCAGAATAATCCTTCCATTTTCACTGTTAACTATCACAGGCTTCTGCTGCACTATATAAGTATAAACCTTCCACAGGATGGTAAATTATTATTTACTGATTTTCGAACCACATGTATCTTGTTTGCCTGACGAGCAAGAATGAAGTCAAAAGCTAAAAGTTCAGACTGAGACGGCTACAAATCCAGCAGGAACCCTGACCCCTGACTGGAACCCCCACCCTAACTAACCCCAATCTTTGTCCCAACCTTTGCTGATGTGCTCACTCTGGATTTGTCACAGTGTTATTTTATGTACAAATGATATGGAAAATGTTTCAAACTTGCCTGATATTGTAGGGCCTATGGATCCAGCCCACTTAAATAGTAGTGACTGAATCAAAGCACTGGGCGTCATTACAATTATTCTGGAGGCCCCTGCAGAATTTCTGTAAACCACAGATTTTGAGGGGCATTACATTTAGGGATTGTCCAATATTTTACTGTGGGGGTTGTTGACTCTCAACATTGTGTGACTTGGGAAGGCTAAGCCTTGAAAAAAAAATTCCTCTTTTGATCACAAAGCGTAAGGCTCCTCGTCCAATAATGGCCGCTTTTCTGATTTCATGCAGGGATGTTTTTTTTCAGTGTGTGTGCGTGTGTGATTACTGGCATAGCTCATGGGACCTATAGACGACCCCCATAAAAATTGATCTGAAAATTCCACTTAAGGGTGTCACTCTATATTTCTGTTTTCATTTCAAGAGGCTGTGGGATTTCTAAATATAGTTTGAGTGTTGTTCAACACTGAACACTTCGCACGGGTTACTTCTGGGGACTCCAGTTCAGAGGGGGAGTACCCAGAACCCTATTAATGAGTGGTGCAGACAAGTAAACAAACACCACGAGGCGCCTTTGTTTAATCCCCTGATCTTTACGATTCATTAAGCGCGACTTAGACTGCTTGCAGACAATGTCAGACATTGTAATGAGTCAATCGCACAAACAAATACAGCTGGTGGGCTTTGTTTAAACGATGACAATAGTTCACCAGCTTGTTGTTTGGATCCTTCAACCTATTACCAGTTTGGTCTTATGAATATTCATTTCAATCTTAAGGTTTACATTAAACACACCACCAGCGGAGAAACTAGGGTCACATTTTAGGGGGGGGGCACAAGGAAGTACACCATTTTTTTCTGGAGGGCACGTCTGGCAAATTCAAACTGTAGTTCCCGTTTGCATTTCTCGTAAGCAAACCCCTTTTTTAGCACTCTTGTTATGACGTTAACAATTTTTTATTGATAATCTGACGTGGAGGTAAAAATAAATACCGTTGTCCGCGTGTATAGGCCTAAATAAAAACATTGAAATTACCGCATAAAAGCTTATAATTTTATTCTGATAATTTCTAATATCAAATATCAAGAGTCCAGATTTCAAATGGGGGGGGGGGGCACCCGGGAGACACTGACATTAATTGGGGGGGGGTTACGTCACTGCACACCATCCTACTAGCCAGTGAACATTTCATCAAGTTGGGCGATTTTCATTAAATGTTGGGTGACCACGGTTTATGTTTTTTTTAAAGGAAATTTCATGCCTGGCTACTTTCCTTTGAGACAATCGAAATAAGCAATGGTTATTTCCAGGGTCACTCAAATACTATTTACTCAACTCTGTGAGTTTTTCGGACGGAATTATTCCTATGGAGGATAGGTACTGGTATGTATCAATAATGAAAACATAATTAGCTGTTGCAAACTTCTTACCAACCAAAAGGACCTGTTGTACAAATTCAAAAAAGTTTTAATGGCCTCACATTTCGACCCAATATAGAGTCTTTTAGCCTTTGAGAAAGGTTCTGCTAGGGTCGAAACGTGAGGCCATAAACATTTTTTTTTTTGCAATAATGAAAATAATCTCTTTTTCTATAATTACAAATTGACTGTCCATCAGCTGTTAAAACGAAGTTCCACAGCAAACCCCCCTCCGCGCAGTAAACAATTCGCAATGTCAACCACACTCACGACAAAATGTTTTTTTTTAAGTCTTCATTGACAGTTCCTTCAACAGTAATTCAATGCCTAATTGTCCACAATTGAAACCTCTAAAAAAATGAAGCGTGAAGACCAAAAGTTCTTAATTAATAACTACCGCTTTTTGAGACACAACACACCCGGTATAAAACCTAATAATACCAGTTTTATTTGACCATTATGAGTCAAATTTAGTTAAGAGGCCAGCAGATATTCACAAGGCCACTCTGAGTGGATCAGGTGTAGCCTAACACACTGTGTTCTAAATCCGATCTTGAAGCTCGCTCGTTCTTGGGCCGAAGCCACGCACTGTCAAATACTATTTTGAATGAACTTGAGATACACACATGAAATAGTTGTGGATTCAAGCTAGAAGTCAAACCTGATCTGACAACACAAGAGGTCAACGAGCCGGACATTGTCTGCTGGATTTTAATGACACTTCGTAAATCCAATTCCTACATTTATAGTAACCAGCCATGCCCCCTGTATATTTTTACCATCCATTGTGTGGATGAACGGTTTGACATGGTTTCAAGTTCACAAAGTCAAGGGTTATATATATCATATCACTCGATGGATCTGCTTATCACTGCTGACCAATATTTACCCTGAAGCCGTGTACTGACCCAAGCCCTCAGTGACCGAGCTCTATTTATATTTGACAGGAAACATGCACTGTACAACTCGCAGAACGTCAACCTTTCAACTTGGCAATAGCCAGTAGATATTTATCAACATTGAACACTGAATCTCAGCAGTTTTTTAAGCAGCGTTCTCCCTTAACAGCGGTCCGCTGGCCAAACGCCAGTTAAAACGCTGAGGACCAGTGAAAATTCTCTCCACATGGTCCGGCTGGCTACTTCAGCGTTGAAACACGTCCCTATTTTAGTATGAAATATGGACCAGTGAAAACGCTTGCGGACCAGTAAAATGACAAGCTAACTAGTCCTGCTTGCCTAGTAATTTAAAAAGTAGAGGGCAAACCCTGTTAAGCCAACCGCCCCAAGTCTTCAGAATCCATCTCATGGTATTCGCTTGAATTTGCAACATATGGTACTGTACCCAACACAAGTCACCAACACTTCGCAAAAGGCCAAGCACATATTTGGGTGTTCCTCAACCAGAAAACCTACCATGAGTTAGAATTGTATGTATCCATGGTGTATCTGAACACATATTATTTTAATCTGACTCCATGAAGGTTTTCATAATTTAGGTAAATTTCAGGGGGTCAACTAAGGATTCTTAGTCTATAATTTTACAATAATATCAGTGTAACTAAAGTAAAGGGCAGAAGCTTTTTAATTCACCAAATAACACATTAAAAATTCAAACTATAAGTGGAACCAACAATACGGGGGAAAGGGTGGTTGTTTTGTTGATTATTTCTGACATAAAAACAATGGGAACCGTGAAAGTTCGCAACGAGGGAACCATGGGGAACCCAAAGTTCCCAAATTCGAATACGCGTGCGCGTACATCGGGGAAGCGTGTCAGGAAATTGTTCCGGCACTGAACTAAAGAATGCAGACAAATTTTAAATGCAAAGGTGTTTTGATATTCGCTACCTAATGTAGACAGAAGACACTATGAACAAAAGGTCTCCACATGGGTGTTCTAAAGAAAGGGATGTTCCACAAGGAATGTGGATGATCAAAGTCTATGGGACATGTTAAGTACAGGGACAAAGGAAAGAACAAAAGAAATCTCCACAGGGTTGCAAACAATGGGGAACATGTGATTAATAAATATATAACTGATAACGTCTGACTTTGAATTAATAATGGTAAACAAATGGTGTCCATAGGAGGACAGGGTGGGCTGTGTGTGGGGGGGATGCGTGTAGTACCAGTTCACAAAGTGGCCTAAGTAAAAGTATGTACCGTTATTCTCAGATGTTGTCAAGGATTCAAGGAACTACACTAACCGCTTCTAGACCATACTTTTAGACGTGTCTACCCCTCGGGTAAATATACTCCGCGACACCGGGCCCGACAATGACCCCAGCCGTCAATGGTCACGAGTGCAACATTACATCAACACGCAGACCCCCAACACCCCCCCCCCCGAAAAAAAAGTTGGCTACAAAATTACCCAAACAAAACAGTCTTTCGTAAACACCTCTCCGGAGCGTGTGAAAATAACAAACCCTTGGGCTCCAGACCTCAGTACGTGCATAAACACATTCGTGAAGCGTGTGGGAATAACCGACCCTGGAGGCATCAAACCAGACGTGCGAGGTTACAGCTTTCCCCCCCATTTCGCAATTATTAAACAAAATAAAGGATCATTACGTTCATCAAGAAACGCCATGTTCACAATTTTTTTGATCACACACACTGCACGTGGACGGCAAACATTTCCACGAGGGACACTTTTAGTTCCCATGGCACCCTGACAAAACTTATCAGGAGTCTTCAAAACGAGTCCAGACATTTAATTTTTCTGTATGCTCAATTTCCCAAAGACACCTTGCCCACAACCACCCGGTTCCTTACCTTGAAATACTGTCCACTCAGCATTCTTTTTGCGGTCTCGTCAGCCAAAGTAATTCGGCATTTGGGGAGCATTTTCCCCGAATAGCCGCATAACTTTTGTTTTCAAGGATTCGGACATTTTCCACGGGCCCTATACAATGTGTGTTTCGAGGGGGTGGTGAAGCTAGCTAAAAGGGGTTTTCATTTCATATTGGATGCCTACATGCATCGCCACAAAAAAGGAACCGGTGGGGTGGGATGCGAAATATTTAAGTGTAACTCAAAACAGAGAGCAACGACCAGATAAATAAAAACGGCTACCTCATATGCATCCATGCAAGTACATGTTTTGGAAATCTTGTTTTTTCGCAAGCATATTTTTGCAAACCTTGTTTTTTGCAAGCATTTGTTTGGCATAACTTTTTTTTCTTTTTTTTCTTTTTTTCTTTTTTTTTTTTTTTTGGGGGGGGGGGGGTAGTGTATGTTTAGCAAACCTTGTTTTTTCATACTTTGGCAAATGGCAAACCTTGTTTTTCTCACCTGCACAAATTAGGCAAGCCTTTCCAAGGTTATGTTTTGCAAACCTTGTTTTTTTTAAACAGTCCTATTATACATGTTGGCAAACTTTGTTTGGTTTTTAAATATCTTTAGCAAACTTTGTTTTTTTATCAAACCTTGTTTTTTCAAGTTAACAAAATATGTCCATTGAAAAATTCGACATATAGCAACAAAAACTTGTATTTTGGAAGCCTTTAGTTTATAGGTCTATTTCAGCAAAGGTTTGTAAAACACTATACAAGCGAAAAACAAGGTGTGTGCAAAAAAAAAATACTTGTATTTGCACTTGAAACTTTCAGTGGCTCTAAAGGGGCTTTCCTACGTTTTTGCATCAAGTATTTCATAAATTTAGCAAATAAAGGATTTAATAATCATTTAAAAAAGGCCTTTATTTGTAAACTACAATTGATACCAACCCTCCTTTGTCTACATTAAACGCATTATGTGTTTGGAAAAAAGAGCATTGTTTTATCCCTGTTTTATAGTCTTCTAGTTTGTGTTAAAGCACGATCCCAGTTCATGACCTTTGTAAATGGTGACCCCGGGGTCCTACGTATCGTTACCGAATCTTCGCCCGACCCTTAAAACAATATTTCCCGTGGACCGATGTTGGTTTCTGTCCATCAGCGGAAATTAAGGCAGACCGAGTGGTGTTTGGACAGGCGTATGATTTGTTCACGGGCCGGCGAACAAACACCCAAGTGTACTGGCGGTGGAGTTAGGATAGGGGTGTCAAGTTGTCAGCAAGTCAAAACAGTTTTCCGGTTTTCTCTATAACTACGGTTCTGTTTCCTTTTCTTGTTGATTTTTCCTATTTGCCGAAATGACTCCAAAACTCAACTGACCGAACAAAATGCATTATACCCTCTGTCAAGGTAAATGCCTGCATTCACTCCACTGATAATGCAAACAAAGAGTGCGTCAATTTCAAAAAGGCAAAGAATAACATTGGTATTAGAAGAGTACATTCTCATCCCATAACTTTATCTTTTTTTATCATAAAAGTGACTGAAATTTACTTCAAAACAATAACTGAAGGTGCCATTGTATTTAAGAGAACGTATTTTATTTTGAAATGTTCACAAAATCTGACCAGAAACGTTACAGTACTTTCGTTTTTTTCAGCGATCAGTAATTGGTTTTCTCAAAGGTGTGAGTTGAGAGCATATCCAGTGGAAATAAATTGCCCCGCCAACTCAATAAAGATCGGTGAGTGGGCAAGATACATCGATTTATTGATTTTTTTTTTTTTTTTTTTTTTTTGCCAGTGCACAAATTTATTTTCAGCACAGTTTTGAAAACGAATTTGTTGATATTGTTTACAGTATGAATGAAAAA
Organism: Marthasterias glacialis; assembly: GCA_911728455.2. Taxonomy (NCBI): domain Eukaryota; kingdom Metazoa; phylum Echinodermata; class Asteroidea; order Forcipulatida; family Asteriidae; genus Marthasterias; species Marthasterias glacialis. Next base: position 6,981,716 of record OU452228.1, read on the forward strand.
CCTAGAATAAGTAATCAATTCGTTGTAATAAATTGCCCCATCAAGTCAATAAGGATCGGTGAGAGGACAAGATACACTGATTTCCACTGAAAGACCTAGAATAATGACTCAATTCGTTGTAATAATAAACAGTAAACGGCACGAACATGTCTGGGTAGCACAGTTTTGTAACCAGATTTAAAACCTTACCTCGGTCCACAATAACAAGACAAATCCTAAAGAGGGCGCTATACGTGAGGCGGGATCGAAGATATCCCCCTGCCCCCACCATCACTTCGCGACAGTTATTTTTGGGCAGCATCAACGTGAAAAAGTAGCATCAGGAAGGGCCCACCTCGCACCAAGTGACCTTCAAAATAACCAAACTCGGAATACAAATATCCCTAAGTTTAGAATATGAGTTCCTTTTGGGCCCCATAATCTACTACGTATTGATAATGATTTTGACAAGTGTACAATGTATTCGTAAATGTCTCTGCCGTCAAAATATTCCTGCAATTTGTCCATGAATGTTTCAACTTCCCCAAAATATTTTGAAGTAAGTCATTCATTATGAAGCTGAAATCTGGAGCTAATTTACTTCTATTCTGGAAACTAAAAAAGGGGTTTTACTGGATGATTGAATGGTTTCCACAACCCTTCAGTTGTATTTGTAAGGTATGAACAATTACCAGTAGCCTACTGATAGGAAAAACAGATGAACAATTTTTAATAATCTGAAGCTTATTCTTATACTCGACACTTTGATACGGTTGTGTCCGACTCATGGGAAATATTTAAGTTTGTAATATTAAATGTATTACTAAATGTCATGTTTTGTTTCACCAATTCAATCGCAGAAACGCCGCCAGTAACAAATATATATATATATATATATTAAAAAGAATTCCTACAAAAGAAATTAATAACATAAAAATACACAAATGACTGTAAAAAAAAATGGCACGAAACGTTCATCAAAATGATGGGAAACAGGGATGGGGAGGTTGGGCAAGGGGTGCGTTCAGCGGGGGTGATGGTCGGCAGGCGGTGCAGGTTTGTGAGGCGTTGGAGGTAGGAATAACAGGGGAGTAGAAGAAGAAAAATAAGCGCTAAAGACATCTGTAATACTGCCATGTGTAAACAAATAAACAAAAACATTTACGAATGCTAACAACAGCCAAGACAAAACACGAACCGTTATTTACAAACCCTCACAGTGTAAAAAAAAAAAAAAAAAAAAAAAAAAAAAAAAAAAAAGGGAACATGGATTGAGTTCTTCCTCTTTGAATGAACTTATACCATTTAAAAAAAAGGGGGAACACTTGAAAACTAATTAGAGCATCTAGATCATTATAACAACTGTGAAAAACATGAGTCTTAATCGCCTGTGACAGACAATTGCTGTAGTGTGCATACCACCGTCTGCGTAAAATGTCATCAACTGTCAAAGACAAACAGCTGTATATAAATGTCAATGCCAAAACCATCTTGCGTTGTCACCAAATATTGGAACACGGATCTTCGGTTGGAACAACAATTCTTGCTGTTTGGGTAGACGACTGAAATAACATCTTAAACGGGTAACGAAGAGTAAATTTATGTAGGCTACATCCTGTATAGTTCTCAAGAAACACGAAATGAACAATCGGCGTGTTGTGAAAATTTCCTCCAGTTACTGCGTCCCGTTTTCCTTTTTTTTTTGGAATACTAAATGCAGAAAAAACAGTTTATGTTTTGTTAGGGATTTTGTGGGGGGTTCATAATCTCCGGCACCTTTTCCTGAAAACGATGCCGTTACTTCCGGACGGTTAGTATACAAGATACACTTTTACGTCCAGTTCATTTTAAGATTAATAAAAAATGAATTTTCCCCATATTAATACTGCCATTTGGGATCGGTTTTAGATCCTTCCTCGCCCTCTGAATCTTGGGCAGCTTAAAACAAAGTTCAAAAGGTTTCGGCTCCATGTTTCATGTCAAAATGTTTATCTCATTAAACTAAAACAACCGACCTATCCAGAATAACATTTTACAGGTCATTGTCCCGGAAAGAGAGTTCGTCCTCAAATCAGAGCCGGGACACCTTCGAAACGTAGGCCTAGCTATGACAACATCAGTACATCCGAGTATCAGCAAAGAAACATCGTTGCCATCAAGGTGGCATACTTTCCACACGGTGCAGATTTGTACATTTGACCCGCAGAACTATAGTTGAGCAAATAATGAACTCAGCAAACAATGGTGCCCAGAAGCCTGGTGCCATTCGCCACCTTTGACCTCAATATTGTGACCCACAAACGGGCTGAAGGTCAAAACGATGCACCAAATTCTGAACGCGTGAAAGTTCGATGAGAGGACACATTCAGTCTATCGGGATGAAACCTTCAAGTGTTAGTTTGAAATATTATCTCTTAGAAAATTGATGAACTCTTATTTTATTGGTCCTTAGTTCTGCCTCTGTGATGTGTTACTGACGAAGGGGGGTGTGATTGTACAAAGATGGCAGCTGAAAACCCCTGAAAAGTTGGATGACGGTCTCCCGTTGTCTCAAGATAAACTTAAAATCTCCTGAACTTCCAGAGAGTGTGAGTGATGGATTTACAAAACTCATTACGTCACATGGAAACTAAAGGTTTGGACACATGTCCAAGAAAGCTCAAGAAGGCAGACGTGAAGAATGTATAAGAATGAAATCATGAAAAAACACATGACAAATCACTGGCTATAGTACAACTGAATGGCTATCTACCCCCTTTATGGCATTTGATTACGTGCTTCAAGCATGGAGGAAGTCAAATGGTTCAAACACAGAGCAAGGACCGTACCGGGGGGGGGGTCCGGGTTCGTGGTTCAACGTCCCTGTTGGAATTGTAAACGAGCGATCGTTTTTTTGCAACTGGGTCGTGTCACTGAAATGGCTGGCTTCAACATCTGTTCCCACTCTTCCGGAACAAGTCTTGCATAGATTAAAATAAAAATGATCAGGTACAGAAGTGGACAGTGTGTGAAATAACACTCTAATTGTTCCGCTACCGCTAGAAGGTTGAATGTAATGTAATATCAATTGACTGGGTTGTTTGCCAGCCTGGATTTGCAATTGTAAGGTTATGCAGAGATGTATACTCCACGATCAGTGTGCTTACCCAGGTTTCGTGTAGACTAATACAACCAAAAGCTCTGATCATACTGTAACTACAACCCCAAAATATAAAAACGTGTTTTTATTCGACCTATACGTAATAGGCTTGAAACAAAACAAATCAATCCAAAAATAAAGTTACTGTGATGCGTTAGTTGTCGACAGAGGGCGCTAGTACACACAGGCGGTTGTGGTGATGGGACAGAAGTTTGAAATGCCTTGGTTAATTTTTACAAGTTTCCAATTTCATATGTTTGCAGTCAAATTTAGCTACGTGGCTATTTTGTGATGAAAACAAAACAGTTGACTAGATGATGATACTCAGAAACTAGATGATGAGGACGAGGACAGCAATCTAAAACATTATGCAGTACTTCGTACGTCGTAATAGAACCCCCGAGCAACTTCCTCATCATAAAAAAAATGCAGGCTAAGAAAGTGTACACTCCATCTTCCGTGTTAAGTCTAATTAAAACCAACAGGCCATTGCAGTACACAAATACACAGGTGCGTTTCTGCAAGCCTCTCTCGTACACCGATACAAGGTGGACAATCATTTTAATTTTTTTGTGAACGAGTATAATTCACTCCCATGCTCTGGATATGTCATTAAACACATTATACGCATTTCAGCAAATTAGTTTTGAAACACCAAAAATTGGTGTATGTTTTATCAGGGATGTTGTACATGTTCAAATTAATATTTCCTTATTTTTTATTTCGATTTGGCACATCGAAAAAAAAAAAAAATTGGGAGTTGGTATACGTTCTCGCACTTCGCAGAACTTAAACAATTGCCCAGGATAATGATTCCGGTACCAAGTTTGTAAAATACAAACACAACCCCCTTCCCCAACTTTACAAGAGACATATCATGGTTTGCCTTTTACTTTTCTCGGTGACGCGCCGATGGGACCCTAGCTTGTTGTTTTCCGTCGGCCTTGACTTTTTACACTAATCTTTATTTCATATTAAATAGGGACGCTTCTCAACATTGAATTAACCAGCCGATTTTGACTGGTTCGGCCGTTTAATCTTGGCCAGTGGATTGCTGCCAAGGGAGGACGCTGCGTCAAGCATAATCCGTGAGAGTGCCAGTTTCTAATGTGTTACCGCTTTCATTCATTCGATTCATTCAATTAAGGTTTACTTAATATATTCTACACAAAACCAGCAGAGTTGAACTGTTCCCTGTTACGTAGGAAGTCGTTGTGTGACAATGCCTATAGCATAGCATAGCATAGCATAGCATAGCATAGCATAGCATAGCATAGCAAATTAGAATAACATTCATACCTATAGGTACTACTTGGTACTTGGTATTTTCCTCCAAAAAATCTCCATGTATAGAAGTTTAAACTGAAGGTTCGCGGAGGATGGACTAATTTTGTTGGATGATTGAGCGGTCAGAGAGGAGGGCTGCTTTGAAAAAAAAAACAAAAAAAAAACAAGATCTCATTTAAATTTTCTCAGAGCTAGAATCACTTCGAAAGCCTGAGATATGACATCAATACAAAAGGAAAACGATGTATTATAAATATATACCGAATACTTTGTTTTCAATTGCATGTATCATTGTACCTCGGGGAAAAATAACGACGTATCCGTCACAATATTGACCCCAAGAACTTGCGGTTGACTTTACACTGTGTCTTCCTTCACAATGGCAACATTGACTTTGGCATACAGAATGCAAGCACTAGCACGCGTTAGCTTTATAGATAGCCTTTGCTTCCCGGCTCAGTCTCGCAGGGGGGTTAATTGGTTGGTTCTAGCACAATTCGGATGACGTTCGATCGCCGAGTTTGTCTTCAGGTCTTATATGCGATGTGCCATTTCTTTATAAGGGATGACTTGGAAGGCTCGACATTATCTGGACAGACCATCGGGCCGCAAGAAAAAAAAGGAAAATATTTAGCTCAAATCGATCAATTAGCGAGTATTAAAAGCACCGTATTTTCCAGGATGCTTGTGTTTGACCGTTCACGTTGTATGTCATGAATAAATGTTTATGTGATTTTCAGTGTGCAAAGGTTTTTTGTTTATAAATTATCCATATTGCTTTGTACAGTGTAGTTTCCATATTTTCGCAAATTTTTTAGCCAATATGGACATAATTTCTTCTTCTGTTTAAATGATGCAGACAATATCTAAATATTTACGGTATACTTAAAGGTATTAGGGCGTTCATTTTATGACTTCCTTCTACAAAATGATGGTAACGTCGCAAGCGTCTTCACATGAGCGTGTTCATTATTTTCCTTCCTACATAGTTCTTCAAAATTTGGGATATCATTGGCAAACTCTTGCCCTACTTAATTTATCTAAGATCTCCTACTTTGATGGGTCAAAAAGCACTATACAGAAATAAAGGAGAATACAAAACTGCCGTGCATTGATGTCCATGGTTGGGCCACTAGGAAATGTTGATACTTTTTCCCCACCCATCATATTTTGTTCCCCTTCCGACAGTCTAATTTTCAGGATGTTCTATTTGCAATTACCAGATGATTCCGGTCATTTGGGGTTTCGAGCTATTGCCATTACGGTGACATCATCAAGGACGCAAAGTAAGGTCATCGTCTGCAAAACTTGTTTGTTTCGAGTCTAAGTCGTCTGCAAATGCAACCCTGGGCCATTCCAAATCTCCCGAAGTTCTTTTTCCTCGGACTTGTCACAGTGTGAATTATGATAACTAGGTGTGGTGTGACATAGGAGAAGTGGATATTGGAGGATTTGGGGTCAAATGCTAGCTAAACTGCCTAGTCTGTAGAAGGGTTTTCATGCGAGCCTAGGGCTAGAACAATTTCCCACGTATAGCATTAATAGCAAAATGCTACAAAACACATTATTTCAGTTTCTATACTAATAAATCATCATTTGCTACTCAACATGTATATAGCATTCAGTGCGCATATGTTCAGTCTAAATATATACGGTAGCTTGCAAAACTACTGGACAAAATCATTCCTCGCGTTACTCATTTACTTATTTTGTTTTCATGTCACTTTGACCAATGTCAGCAGTGAAAAAAAATATGGGCATATCAAATTACTTTAGCATTTAAGTTCTAACTGTATCACGCGTTCACGGTTTCCCACTGCATTACTGAAAACCTTAAAGGAGTGAAAAAAAAAAACATCGGCATTTGATAACAAAAAATATCACTTCCCTTAATTGGCAACAACAAAAATACATGTGGTTTCTGAGTTATTACTTTTATTTTTTCGAAAAACACAGAGTTTCAGATGACAATGTTTTACAACCGCAGACCATTGTCGGTTTAGAAAAGTGAAAGTCAAGGGGAGTAGAATGTGATAGACTGATGAAGTGAACAGACTTGTTGATGACAAAGCTTGGTGGTGATGTGTGTGGGGGTGGGGGTGCTGACACCTGACGGGGGGGGGTTCTGACACCTGACGGGGGGGGGTTCTGACACCTGACGGGGGGGGGGGGGGGGGTTCTGACACCTTGATTACAGAGATCAGCATGTGTTCCCCAACGTTGGCTGCAAATAATGAGCAGGGAAAGGACACAGTGACCAAATTGGACACCCTTTTATTAGGGAGTTGATTTGGTAACTTTTATGTGATTATGCTGTTTACGCAACCAATAAAGCCCATTTTGCTTGTGTGGAAAGAGGCTTTTAATTAATTATTGACAAAGACTGACAATGATGACTAAACTATGACGACTCATTAGAAACATGGGTTGTTAATCAAGTCTACATAATCATGATTGTGATTCCATTTACCCCAGAATAACGTATTTGCGACGTCTTAAATAGTTAATTGTATGCAATACACGATGACTGTAACTTCCTTACAACTTAACCAAGGGCTGAGGTCATTGAGCTATGATAAAGGCCAATAATAATGAAGACAAAGCCAGCAGTTCAGTAATACAGACACATTGTGCATGGGCATATTTTGTACCATGTAGTTCTATCGCCAACTGCCCTGTGCCTTCCTTTGACTAGAAAGTGTTATTGAAACTATTCAAAGAAAAACATCGGCATTGGATGTTAAACCCATTTCCTTTGAATTGAATGCGAAATCACATGGGGAAGGTTGGGGGTTATTAGAGCTACTACAAACAATTACTATTAATCTAAACCCCAAAGCAGTGAACACTGGTGAGTACAGCTTGCCTTTAGACCCAGTAACTGGGGCGCTGTAGTCCTTTTTTTTTTTTTTTTTTTAGATTTTGACATTATCTGTTGTAGCATAGAGCAAGGACTTGCTCTATGGTTGTAGTACGACAGATAATGTCAAAATCTCAAAAAAGGAGTACAGCGCCCCAGTTACTGGGTCTAGCTTGCCTTGACTCATGCGCCGTCATTTATTGTTACGTAATAATTAAAACGGCTTATCATAAACACTTATCGTACACACAGACCTGATACTGATAATATTCCTTGCTCCACGTCTTTAGTTAATAATTAATTCGAAGGAAATTGTTTATTAGATAAGAGCGAAATTAAGAAGACTTACCCGCGCCTGGATGACAGCGTTGCCGTCCATACCAAAGTCGGGCACCAGACTAATCCTTGAGAATCTGTGATAAACACCTCGCTGTACACTCGCAGTCATCATGAAAACAATGGAGGCGAAACAAAAGGCGACCATTACAGTCGACCTTTTGGCCCGGCTTATGGTCCGCAACTTCATAGTGTTGGGCCACAGAAACGTCTGTCTGGCAATCACAGAACAGAGGGGTCAAATTAATTGGCCATTGTTGTGTTTATGATTTTCCCAGCTGCTGGCACGAATAGTAGGCTGTCCTCTGCTGCCAAACAGCAACTTCTTTTCAGTCAATCAAGGCCTGAGTGTTTGTTTGGAGGGTAGCTGGTACATGAGAAATGTAGAAGTTTACCATGGACGGAAGGTATGGCGAAGACAAAAATGCATCGGCTTGGATGCAGCAGAGTTGTTCACAATCACCAGTAGAGTGACACTACCATACCTGCAGCAGTGCAGCTAATAACCTGAAATTAAAACCGTCCAGAAAATTGTCGCTGGCCCCGATCCCATGCTGATCCACACACCGGAAACACTCTAGTAATTCTTGAATCCGGCTACAGCTGAACTAAAATATGTTGCCAACCACAGGGTTAAAACAAAAAGTTACCAGAGCACTTTCATGTATTCGACAACAACAAAAGCTGCACCAAAAATGGCACCCCGTTTTGTCTTGTCTTACTTACTGATTTTGATCAGAGAGGAAATCCAACCAGGAACTTGCCCGTAGTTTATTTCTGGGTAATGAAGTGTCTATAATATAGAACATTCGTAGACAACTGGCGTTTCTGGTTGTGGGATGGCCCCAAGCTCAAGCATGCATGAAACTCTTCAAACCCAATTTGTACCGACGTCAGCAAGTTAGCATGATGCACGGTCTTGACTGTGCGAGTTGAAAAAGCAGCATGGCAGGGCCTTCGGCGTGTTCCATATGCCCGGAGTCAAAACTGAAGAAACTCCACACTGCAAACTGAAAACGTAAACTTAGCCCATGAATTCAGCGCATTGTAACTCCGTCGTTTTGTTCTATGCAGCTCAACCGACCAGTTTCATGGAGTACATGGTGTACTTTTTATGAAGAGTTCATAATAGAGAAACCACGCCGCGTACCAAGACGTTTTGAAGCGCACGGGGAGGTCACTGATGCGAAGGGAACAAATCTTGACCTTTTGGTCGGCCTTGGAAACGTTTGCACACAGTGGTAGGGTCGTCTGCCACTTCACTATACGACACTGTGCAATGACGCAAGCAGCTGGTACGCACTTGTTGCTGGCTTGCGAAGCTATGCATACTGGGTCGGGTAGCTTTGTTGGCAAAGTGGGTCCACGGTTCAAAATCACAGCACGTCACAGTTTTACATTGAAAATAAAAATGCAACTCTGTTATCATTTACGAGGACTTATCGAAGTTCACAATACGAATGATTTGTGTATTTATTTACTTTTAACTTAATATATTGTGCAGGGGGGGGGGCTTTATTTAGCATCGCTGGGTACTCTATGCTGGGTAGAAGCATAGATAAAGGTGTCTGGTTTGATGCAAGCGATTCGTGAACACCGGGTATGCCCGAACATTTTTTTTTTTATTTCCTAGATAAGTGATGATTGTCCTATTAATATGTTAAATAATGTAGCCAATTTTGCACGGGGCCCGGGGATTCTTTATTATTATGCTAATGCTGTTTTTCTTTCAAGTTACTTTTTGGGTCTGGAACTTTATTCACACTGAAAAGAAGCATTTTGTGAACGAATGAAAAAAAAACCATTTTATTTATTCAATTTGCAGTCTCGTTAAAAGTAACTAAGAAATACACTCATGATCTTGGGTTAGATCATGGTTAGATGATGGATTCAAAACCCCACAATGTCACAGCCCCCCCCCCCCCCCCCCACAAGACCACAGCAGAGCGTCACGGTGATCCTGCCCGCAGGGGACCTCACCCAAGGCTTGCCCGTATGATTCATCTTTTTTTCCCGGGTCGTGTTTTGTTTTCTCCCCAGTATTAATGTTGTGTACGTGTACTCATGTGGACCTGACTTCGTTTGTGATGAGGTAGTTTGTTGAAATGTAAAAATGTTTTGTAAATTCATTCCCGCAGAACAGTGACGTAACTAGACATTGGGGGGGGGGGGGGGAGGCAAAAATGAATTGGGGGGGGGGGGGTAGACGTTGCTGAGATAAACCATTTTGAAGTGCAAGGCCTACTGTTAATGACTGGTTAATGTACTGAATCATACAATGCATTTTCCATAATTAGTTTACAAGTTATGCACAATGATGTTGTAATTGCAAAAATACATTCTAGTTTATTTTTTTCATCTATCTCATTTGCGGAAGGGGGGGGGGGACCGGGGTGTGCAAGGGTTCTGAGCTGTTACCCCAACTCCCTACCCTCATCCCCGGTTGTGCCACTGCCGCAGACACCTATAAAGTATTTGTAATGTAGGCTTTATTACTAAATACGGGGCCCGACTGTTTTTCTTCCGCATAGGCCTATACACAGTTTCAAACCGAAAAATAAAAACAAGATATCTCCACCGCGAATTTTAGGTAGACGTTTTAAGGCTTATCCAAATTCATGGGCACAGTCTCCCTGATTGAGTATCATACTTAATGAGGTTGACAGTTAAAATAAGTTTACTATCTATAGATCCACTGTGAAATTCGAGTTTTAATCCACTGCCCTTGCCCGTTACAGCCCATCACTGTTTGACTGGAACCCAGGTTGAACTTCCATTTCCGATCGACTGGTTAAAGAGATGTACAGGATTTGTGAATTGTAGTTATGGCAAAAATTGATTAGTTTCAATCTGAAGTCTCACTGGTTTAAAGGTTCACTGAAATACAAAGTATTCATGCTTTTATGTTACACCTTGTGATTTTTATAAAACGATTCACATGTAAGAAATTATTTGTTGCATTCCTGTGTATTTTTCGCATAATTTGTTTTCTTAAAAAAAAATAACAGTCTTCAGGAACGCCCCCCAAAAATAGGTCACTTTGCTAACATGGCTTGATTCTCAACGTGACATCACATGCATTACATAATGTTTCCTGAGCTATTCCACAAAACAATTGTTCTGGGATTAGGTCTGCCAAAGGAATGACAAATATGTGTTCTTCTATTAACAAATTCACTCTTGGTTGTAATGCGTGTGATGTCACGATGAGAATCCAGCCATTGTTGGCAAGTGACCTATTTTTGTGGGCGTTCCTGAAGACTGCTATTTTTTAAAGAAAACAAATTATGCAAAAATACACAGGAATGCAAAAAATGATTTCTTACAAGTGAATCGTTTCATAAAAATTACTAAGGTGTAACATAAAAGCCTAAGGTGTAACATAAAAGCATGAATACTTTTTATTTCAGTAAACCTTTAAAAATTACATATGAGAACAATACAGGCCAGTTTTCCGACTGGAATATTGTCCACGTCGAAAAATATCATCTTAACTCTCCCGTCCTCCCAAAATCGCTGCTTTATTTTGATGGCCGCAATCGTATTAAGCACGCATAATATGAACGTTAAAAAAATCATGACAAACCGTTTTTGTTTTTCTTCCCAAGTTCCATCAAAGTTGAATTACCCAATTTTCTTGTTTTTCAGAGAACAGTTGAAAGGTGTTTGATGGAAACTTGCTCTTTAAAATCACAAATTATGTTGTCTGTAGTATGCAAACAATGTACTCGACAAACAATGTTTTTGTTTTATCAAACTTGATCAAACTGCAAAAAAAAAGGAAGTAGTGACCGATGTACCGCAGTTCCCAAGGACAATAAACTCACAATGAACCTGTCAGTCTAGTCCATCTAGGGTCTACGTTGTGATGACTTATTAAGGATTTCAGTTTGGGGATTTATAGGAGGGTGACTCAATCGACTTGCGTCACGTGGCGTAGATCCGATTATGTGGCATGTTAAAGCGCAATAAGTGTTTTTGTTTATATCAGAAAGACACGAATTTAAGTGTAGGTTGACACAGCATGATTTGAAGACAATGTTAGTACGCTGAGAAGTTTCTCTTTTTTTTCTTTCCAACGCATGGACATTTCGGGTGGGGGTCAGTCCTGCACGCCATCCCCCGGTCCGCAAAAGGGTGGGCATTACCACGCCCCCGGGATTTAAGCCCGCGTGGTAACGCTCGTTTGAGGATAGTTTCAAGAGTTTACCTAAAATAGGCCTACTGTCACTCACGATCTCGTTTCCAAGAAAGGAAAAACAAAACATCACACAGCTACGAACCCGGTCATTCAATTTACAAGCTGTAAAAACAACATAGTGTCAGTAATTTAGAAACCGTCTGGTCGACAGGCAATAACCGTACAACTTACAGGAATGTGTACAATTCCCATAAGATAAACGGTGTTCGATGTGTGATCTCTTTGGTCTATATCATTAGCGGCGGAACCGGGGCGCAGGGGGCCGTCCCCCACCCCCACCCCACCCCTTTGTAAAGGTATAGCATAGCTAACCCCACCTTTCTATACCAAGCTGTTAAAAAAATTGTCCTTATCAAATAATTTGCGGAGGGCATTATTATTTTTTACGGGGAACATGAAAATGCTGTAATAATTATCGATTTTGCCACCCCAACTAACTTTTGTAATTACCGCTGCTGGTCTACCATGATATTCGGCCCTGTGACCTTACCATGGGGTTCTTGCGATTGGTTTGCACTCCAAGGTCAACAAGTTAAGTGAAAACATGGAGTTCGATCTCAAGGTCTTCACAAGGATTTTAGGATGATCTCGGTCAACATTTAAAAACACCTCACCAATATAATATCTAAGGACTGCACTGAATGCTTCTATTTATTTTCAACAAAGTTCGATTGCTCATAGTCATATGCTGTGATTCACTCGGGGGAACCTTTTCTTGTTCATTTGTGTGCACTGTTTTTACTGTGGTTTCGAGTCGGACAATAAAGTTCACAGCCCGCGACTACACGTCAAAAGTCAACTGCAACCCATAATAGTTACAAATTTCCTGAGTCATAAACGTATGTCCACCAGATGCAACTCAACATAACCGGGTAATTCAACACAAATGTCGAAATGCATTACACGTACAGACGATCAAACGTCAACATTGTGGACTAGGTCCTTCCGGAGGCCAGACATTCATATGGTTTTAAGAATTTAACCCAAACCGTGGAGAGGAATATTCTGTGGGTAAAGCTCTGCCTACAATAATCGAATTTCTACTTGCATAGTGGAATATTGTTTGGAAACAGTTCTGAAGACGGTAATATAGCATTTTATACTAACTGTGTGGAAACTTCTGTGTAAACAGATGTCGGCATTCACTGCGTTCCGTCAAGTGTGAATAATCCGTTCAAATAGTTCTGTCAACAGCAATTGCCGTCTACTTGCATAGTGGAATATTCTGCAGATACAGTTCTGTGAACACTGACCGCATTTTGTTTGGGAAAGCAAATTGTTCTTGCCTTCTTTTCTTTTTAATTATGACCCTTTTAAACTACGTAACTAGCAGGAATGAAATTTGACGAATTTGAACATTCCTGAAAATGGCTTACGGGACTGGGTTCCTGCTTATTCTCAACCCAGAACCTCCAAATTGTTACCATTCGTTAGGTTTACTGACTCTGTGCATCACTAGAAATACAAAACTACAGGTTTTGGACACAATGTGGACTATAAAATTTGAACCAAGGATATTTTGAGAAAATTCTTAAATCAGTCAAAAATCCGGAGAAATTACACGCCTGCACTAGTTTGTGTCACTCGAGTAACGCACACAATGCAAAGTTGTCTCACTGATTGTTTCAATCAAAGAGAACGCACAGGTCTTTCACGTTTACATCACTGGCAGCTTTCAAACGTTGATCAAAGCAGATTCCAAAAGTTCGGTGTTTTTTTTTTATTCCTAAATAAACCTTTAGGTTTAACACGCAAGGCCAACATAACTGCTATTGTTGCTTTAACACAGCTTCATGTTGCATCGGTGGATTGGTGGACGGGATTTGGGGGGGGGGGGACCCAGCAAAATTAATGCCAATGCCTGCTTATTTATGACAGGCGAACCCCGAGTTGACATGGTGCCTCCCTGTACCCCCACCATCCTGGCGGGTCCACATACCTCCCAGTGGAGAAAAACATTATTTCCTAGAATGAACAGCTGACTGCTAGTTTGAAATGTTCTTGAATGCAATCTGTTTAAACCGCGAATTCAACTAAAATACTTGTCTTTTGTCCACTTGAATTTTGAGAGCAATTCATTTGAGATATAAAATCATACCAGGCTATTTGCAACATGTGGTTTGATCCCAGCATGCATCTTGGCTGGGATTTTGCCCCCCAAGACTTCCTGGTTTTGTTGTCTGGGCGATGGTTATTGCGGTTTAAGGTTCCTTGACGTTACTATTGTCTCGAAGCTTTGGGTTATGGCTTTCATTATTATGAGGCAGCCATCTTATTTTCAGGTAATATATAAATCAATATGGAATCATGACGAGGCTGAAAGGGAAAAGTCGGGTGCATTGTGATTGTTCATTGTGCGCTTGAAGAGAAAACATGTAATCAACAATGGCTCAAGTGAGGTACCAGTCCGAATCGCGAATTATCACACTGTGGCTGTCTCGGCTGTCTTCCATACCAATCTACAACACGAAGCCCAGGCCGGACCCTTACATTTATCAACAACATATGCCTAACTGTGAACAGGGAATCTGACAAAATTCATCAAAGTATGCCAGTCAACGATCACAGCTCGAATTTTTAGAGACAAATAGCAGCACGGTCATTTGTGGATCTTGCTCAATCTTCACATTTTCCAAGACACAAAAGAATCCATGATCAGTATCCAAGTCTTGTTTTCTTGTAAAACTTCTGATTTTAATCTCTCTGGAAACTAAGTAAAAACGTTTCTGTGAATATCTTCATTTAATCCAAAATAAGCATCTCATAAACAACTATCTTGAATATTAATAACTACTGGTGCATGAAGGAAGCAATTAAAATTCCTTTATCCATTTTTGATGTGGGCACCCAAAAGAGACTAGGCGTGCAAGCAGTCCAAACCACAATAAATCTGCACAGCCCAATGTACAATTGGGACACACCCTTCTTGGGCGTGTCCCAATTATAGTTGGGCAGATTGATCAAGTATTAGTGTAAACATTAAAACACCAAATCATATACAAAGGATCGCCAGTCACTGTGTTCCTCGAGTTGGTCGACATCCCTTTGTCAAAAGCAGGTTGGCAATATTCTGCCAACCGAGGGCAGCATACATTAATTCATGAGGGAGGAAGGGCTCACAACTTTATGCTTTAGACAAACTTTAAGAATGACTCTGCTCGGGTCGAAACGTGAGGCCGTCAACAATTTTTTGCAACTTTATGATCCATAAACCGAAGAATGATCGTACTTTTAAGTACCATTGATACTTTTTAAGACTTAAATTTACCCCAGTGATAGTTCACTGATGCAGCATCAAATTCTTGACAGATTTTATTGAACGTTTTACCCTACTCAGCCCAAATAAGGTCTTTGTATTGGAGAGGCTACCACAAAGACAGCTCTAGAAAAACTGAGAGCAAAAGTATAATTGGGAAATAATCGGAGAAATTCTACACATGTCAAACTTCAGTTATCAGAACCATACCTTCACAGAACCAAACATTACTAGGACAGTAATTTTCAAGACATCTTAGGTGGAAATTAAAATGCCTTCTTTGTATTTGGTTTCGAGCCGAGGGGACCTTGGTCTCAGATTTCCAACACCACTGTTTCTCAGCTAATATCATGTAAATTTTTAGATATTTACAGTTTAAACCTCTGCAGTACATAATGCTTATTATCTCACTGCAACGGAGTAAAATACAATGTATATCTAACAGACCAATTTATAAAAAGCACCACAACACATGAATAGTACGCCTCCATAAACCTGTTCACCGAAGGCAGTTAACAGAGAAGGCTTACCATCCCCCTGCCCCACCTTTCCAAGCCACTGAATTTTGTTGGGGCACAAATTGGCCACACTGATGTAAACTTGACATAACCTTAAATACCAATGGAAACTTGAGCGTTCCCTTCCCTCTTTGATACCAATACTTCTGTAACAAAGGAACAATTTTGTATGTACATATTATGACAAACCTTCTCAATAGGTAACTACACACGTGCCAAACATCACTGCATTTCTGGTTCAGAAACACAAGTGTGCTGACCACGGAAGAAATCTGTTCAGCAGAAACAGGTTACCAGTCAATTTGCAGTGTGGTGCACTCTCTTGTTTTGACTGGTTCCCATGGACTTTTTTATCACGCTAAGCATGTACTTCGACAACACAGCCTGGTCTGTTTGGCAGCTGTATGCAGTACTAGCCCTGAAAACACCCTGCAGGGCTTTACAGGCTGGCAAAGTAAATTGTCCGAGAAGATCACAAGTACTGTTTGTTCTTTCTTGACTGCAAGGTGTTTACGTTCGACATCGTGAGCATTATTCTCCTCATTGTACGTCCATTTCCTCTTCCTGGTGATTCTGAGCTTTGAAGTTCTGCACACTGATCTATAAGGGGGTCAAGTAGTAGATTTAAAAAACATTACATACCACCTCCGTCACACCAATGCAATAAGGTGGAATAGGAGTTACAAACTTGTTGCACTCACACTTTTTTTTTTTGGGGGGGGGGGGTGTTCCAGGCCAACTCACCTGACATTCTGACAATTGTTCCTGAGCAACTCAAATTTTGTTAAAAACATTTTGAAAGTTCATTGACAAGGAGTTTGAGGCTAAACGTATGTGTGTGTTTATTGTATTTTGTACCCGTGGAGGAGTTTCTAATAAAGGTTTTAAAAGCAAAAACCGAGTCGCTCAGTGACAGCCCTGGGTGATTTGGCACAGAATGACTTTCATTCAACCTTCAACAATGTTATATCTTACTCAAAAACCCCTGAAAGTTTCCACAAAACCTGCGGTGTGAGATATGACCTTGCTGCATGAACAGAAGATGGAAGACATTTTTACCACAGTTTTGATGAGTTAGAAAACCTCCTTTACCTTGGAAAGAAAACATGTGGCTATCCCTCTCAAAGTGAAGTAGATTATATAAGGGAACAATTATAGTTTCTAAAAATAAGCCCCAACCTTAGCACCAACCTCAGGGTGATCCCTACACTATAAAAGTACCATCCCCAAAATCCCACACCAAGGTATTAATTGATTTCACAAATTTTCATATAAAGCCTTTTACATTAATAGAGCCCCTGCTGAGGATTTCACAAAGCGCTAGGACTAGTCTTATCTCGAGTTAGGATGAGTAACTAGTCCTAACTTATAGGACTTGTCATCAGTTAGGACTAGTCCTAAGTTAGGACTAGTTTTGTGAAACCAACCCCTGCAGCGGTATCAAACAATGTAGCACAACATCACCTTGTATCCCTTTCATTATATTGTATTATGGTTGCTTCGTCTCGTAAAAATCATTCAAAACAATCTCCACTCCACCAGATTTGATAATTCAGCACCAGGAGTGTCATTTATGACAGACATGGCGCATTATAAGTGTACACCATTGTTATTATTTTATTGACCCCTTGAATGAACGTCACATGCAGTGACTTTGCCATTCTGGGGGGTCAACAGGTAAGCGTGTAAATGCCTCATCAACTAAGATTCGCACGACGTTGTGAGTCTGTAACACACAGGACACTGACTCCCAAAATAGTGCAACCAAGATTATTGTGATGACGACGTCAGGGGTCAATAACCTTTTGATAAACAGTCAGATGTACCTCAAATGTTTCCAGAACATGCTCGGACAGGGCTGATAGATCGGCAAGACCTTTCTTAAAAACATCAACTGCCGGTGGACCTGTAAAAACAACCCAAACAAAACAACAAGAGTCATGCTGTGTTAAAAGCTCATACACCATCAAGTGTTTCTTTCAATGTTGTTCACTGCAACTCCACTGATGTTTTGCCATCCTCTTCTGTCCAGTGCCAGTCTGCTAGCCAGTACTACAGAGATGATGTCAGCTCTGTTCAGTCAGTTTTTCTGCAATCTGTCTGTATTTGGAGAGTGGTCAGCCTCTTGGGTGAGCTTCCCATAATCCTTGTGTCAAATTCTAGTTAGGCAAAGCGGGTTGATGGTGTCATAGGGTATTCTGTCCTAGGGTAATGTGTCCACCATACGGTAAATTAACATGGGCTGGAGGAGTTTATTCAAAAGAGGGCGCCATCAGAAGGAGTTAGTACACAATTCGCCGTATGCCCGGACAGAATCTCCTGCCGGACAGAATCTCCTTCCACAATGGCATTCTCTGTACTTAAAACAAAAAGGCCAAACTCACTGTCTTAATAGAAGGGCCCGTGACCTTGAGAACTAAAGCAAGCATCAATCTCAGGGTAACACTGCAGTATAAAATAACCAACCAATTCCAAAATAGCCACTGTTGTAAATAGTAAGCAAGGGTTGAGGTGCTAAATAGAACACATAATTTGCGTACTGATGATATAACAAACTCTTCATGTGATGAAGCACCAATTCTTTTTATGTATGCAGGTTGCATACACACAAACCCACATACACAGTGATGAATCACCATTATGTCCGAGGATATGTATTGTTTCATTCTACTGTTCCCATACTGGAGTAATTACCATTGGTTTTGTACACAAATGGCGTCCGAGGACCCATGAAAATAAAGAACTGACCAGCGAGGAACGATTGCCCCTTTTGTAAAAGGTCCTTGAAGGGTATGGTCATACATGCCCACTTACAAGAGTGGATGGCCTATCACATGATAGTATATCAACTGCACACTTACTATGTGTCTATTTGGCACCTCAAGCCTCACTTATATACAGCGGCAGTGCTTGTACTGGCTGATGGAATGGACTGCAGTGAGGTGGTGAGTAAAGTTTGCTGAGTCTGCAAACTGACAAGAGAGCAGCTCACCAAAATGCGCAATGATTCCATCTACATCCAATTTGGGAATTCTTGATACATAAAGGTCAAGCAAAAAGCTCATATGACACAAAATGAACATATTTCGGTTGTTTTTTTCCAGGCAAATCTTCACAGCGAAGTAGTGATCGCTGGCAAAAATGAGCGGTCAGTCAAAGTAGCGAGATGGGCCGCCTCAAGTTTTTTTTAGGGCGGGGAAACACTGTTACAGTGGTGGCTGGAATCAGGGGCAACATCCATCTACAACTTACAGGTTGTGATTCTGTTTCCAAGGAAAACAATGAACTAATTATGTATTTCCCAGACATGTAACTCTGAAACCATTAATTGGGAAAAAAAGTAAACTGCCGTGCATGCAACACTTTGAACAGTCTAGCACGGTAAAAGGAAGAAATCTGCTGATCAACTTCATGCCTGATTTCCAGTCTACCCAGTAATATTTATTCTTGTACGCACGTCATAAACGGTGACTGTGCCACGCTCACCATTTTGGGAGTCAACCGAAGAGCGTGTAAACGCCACGTCGCCTAAAATTCGCACTTGACTCCCAAAAGGGCACAACCAAGATTATTGTGATGATGACGTCGGGTGAATTGAGTCAATAGTTACCTTTTGTTTGTATTCTGAGATTAACTTTATTCTCTGAGGGGTGAGGTATACTGTATCCACAGAACTCAACATCTGGGCTGGAAAGAAAGGAAAAGACAAACCATGAAAGACAAAATACATCTATTGGTACTTACTGGAGACAAGTATTGCTTATTTACGATTTGAGACCTCACCAACTGTAAAGTTTATACCACCAGTCTGCCACAGGAATATTTCTGTCTGAAGTACTGTCAAAGTCGAGACAATAGCATTTGGAGAGCCTACAAGTCAATGTTTCTTATTTTAATTAGTGCAATCAAAATAAGTGCGATATGAGTGTGCACAAAATCCCCTACAAAACATGAACTGTTTTATTTAATTGTATTTTTTACAAACACTGATTTTTATTAAAACAATTCACAGGTTAATTGTACATGTGTGTGTTCATTGGAAACAAGAGGATGGGAATTAATTTACTCTTACATTGATGTCCAATGATAAAAAAAACAATGATGTCCTTTACATTTAAAGATCAAGTAATTCTCAGCACCCTTTGCATTGATTGTACCTACGTCAATAAGAATCCTTCTTACTATTATTTGATTGAAATGTCTAGCGAACAGCTAAGCAAGGTTGGTCGCACAAAAGTTTTAATAAGTTATGCAACATTAACAACAGGGTTCTCCAGATGCACAAGCTAGCGTATCGGGCCGATAAGCAGAAATTATGGGCCGATACGCAGAATTTACGGCCGGTACGCCCCCCCAAAAAAACTTTCTTTTTTTTATTAGATTTGAATATCAAATTCACAAAAAATCCTAATATAAAACCATTTTAAATGCTCCAGATTGCACAGTAGAGCTTTTCAAACCAAACATAAACATTAGATAAAAACGTTCCAAGGACCTGCTAGTGCTACCAATTCAACGTGCTTCGGCCACACTTTAAAAAATTTGGGTCCAGAATGCCCCACAGTTTTAAAAAAAATCCTGGGGAGAACCCTGAACAAGATACCACATCTTACATAAATACCCTAGATCAATCTTTGTTTGAATTATTGTGTTAATTTTTCCTTTAGTATATAGGATTCATCTGTGGTGGGACGTTGGCCTCAGTGACACAGGGGAGATGAGGACCCTATTGCTGGATAGGGAAGAGCGGCAACCAAGTCCCGAGTTGGTTTAGGATAGCCTGTGTCCTTGATTCGTATCATTCCAACTTGAGGACTACATAGGACTGTCTCTACTGCAGTAAGGAAAGGCCCAATGGACATGCCCAACTGTAGTTGGGACAATCTCAAAGTTGGGGGAAAAACCTGAACGAATAAATCCTGCAAACAATTTAGGATTTCTCTTCAAGATAATGCAAATATCACTATGCTTGGTCCGAGTTGGAATTTAAAGCAGGGTCCATGAATGTGGAAGGAAAGACAGAGAAAACAAAAAAACGTACTTTTTCATGATCATGTAGCGAAGGGCGTTTCCCAACGTGTGATCCTCATTGTGTAGTACAAACGTTAGACAGGGCGTGTCCCCTGTGTGCTCCGCCCCAGCCATTTGGACCTGTAATCAACCAAGTAAACAAACTATTAATTGAAATTATCATAATTGCCGGACCAGAATAGAAAGTCACAGTGGACATTGATGACCTTGTTCAAAGTCAAAACATCAAAACTAAAAAAAAGAAGAGAAGTACAGAGAAAGTACGATCGTCAAAGTCAAATTCAAAGACAACTTTCAAAAAGGAGTGCAGCATTCCAGTTACTGGATATATCGGTGGCTCAACATAACCCTCCTGTCTACCACAATCGGGGGGATGGAGGGTTATGATTATCGCAACTAACCCATCCCCTAAGTTCTAACCTAAGCCACAGCCACCCTAGACCCAGTAACTGGGGCGCTGTACTCCTTTTTTTTTGAAAATTCAAAATTTCAAAAAATGAATAGTATAGCGTGTCTGCGTCCCATATCCCACTCAGCCTTCAGCTTTGTGGAATTATGGCCTGGGATGCAGAAGCGCTATATTTCATATAATTTCCTGTATTCCACTCACGCTTGTGTGATGTTTCAGTAAAGAGCAAGGCCAAGGCCAAGGCAAGGCAAGGGTTGTCAGGTGCAGGTTGTCATGGTTGTATGACATTATTAGCAAATACATAGACCCAGTAACTGGGGTGCTGTACTGCTTTTTTGAGATTTTGACATTATCTGCTAAGTGCTAGTGCTATGTCATGTGCTAGTAGTACTAGTAAAAATAGTAGTACGACAGATAATGTCGAAATCTCAAAAAGGAGTACAGTGCGCCCCAGTTACTGGGTCTACAAATACATAACATAGCCTATTTCAACTGTGCAATAAATCACTTTCCTAAAAAAACCCTGTATTATTATTAGTTTCTTAAACTTACCACACTAAGTCGACTGGAGCCCCCTTTGTCGTCTGCCATTTCTTATCGGTTTGGTTCTCTTGTGTGTGTGCAAAGTACGATACTGGCGGTACTTAACTACGAGCCAGTCGTCAGTCGTAGACTGTGTAGTAGAGATTCGATGAATAGCTACAGTTTTTACTGGTTTGTGTACAAAAGCAATGATTGTTACTTGTTCATACCATAGAGAAAGGAACCTTTCTCTCCCTTTCTCTATATTCATACCATGTTCATACCAACCATACAGCAAGCACCCACACCAACTCTTCCATGAGGTGAAAAACTAGCTGTGCATGAACTTTGTAACACATGCTCGATTTTATGACCTATAATTTATGAAAAAAATCAAGTGACCTTTGACATCCTAATCACTAACTGTTATAATGTTTATTTTAAGACGCGCATACAATAGCCGTCGTAAGACAACACGCTTCATTACAAAATTCACGTTTCGATCGTGTGGTTACGCCGTGCCGATCGTTTGTCGTCGAGTTGATTACATTAATCATCGTTTCATGTTTATTCAATCACAGATCACTGTGTGTGGCGAGTCCATTTTTTGTCTGAAGTCAGTAAATGAATACCACCAAGACTGACTACTTGCTGTTCCATAGTTTATCAAATGTTTGGTAATGCCAAAAACCAAACCAAAGAGGCAGCCAATAAAAAAGTGGTAGTTTGAAGACAGGTAAGTTTATGCACGAATAACGTTAGCCTATATTCAGATATAACGAAAAGAAATAATTTGTGTGTTTTTTGTGTCATTTAACATTAATTAAAGTTAATTTACATAAGAATTGGGCATGCCAAGATGGGGGCAGATCTGGAATCTTTGGAGGGGGTGCCAAAATTAATAAGAACTCTGACATGTCTGGTAAGTAATAACCGCTACTGTACTGACTGATTAATAATCTGCTACTATAAAATATTAATTTTGTAGATCAGGTAACTACGTATTACCAATTGAGCAATAAATGTAATGATCGTCTACTCCTTGAACTATGAGGTTTGTTCCGTGGAGACGATAGCGGAACGAACCTCATAGTTCTAACTTCTCTAGGAGTAATGATCGTCCTACCATGGAGGAAGGAAAATAGATCTATTTTCCTTCCTCCATGGTCCTACCTTAGTTGGCGCTGGTCTGTAGTCTGACACAAGCCCCCACCCAACCAAGCCGAATGCAAGCCCCATTATCATTTTTAGTCATTACTAATAACTAAAAGTATTAGTAATAGGTTTAAATAGACCCAGTAACTGGGGCGCTGTACTCCTTTTTTGAGATTTTGACATTATCTGTCGTACTACCTAGGTTTTTTTGTAAAACAATTAAAACTAAAAAGTGTCTTAGACCATAGTATTAGTAGTAAAAGCAGCATAGCCAACTCTGAACTGTACTGTAGTTGTACTACATTCCTGACGAAAACCTGGTCGTCAGAAGCAGAGGGTTTCCTTACTTTCATTACAACATTTTATTAACTGTGATATTTTTTGAAGGCATAACTTTTAGTTTTATATTCATTCGTCATTTATTTTTCTTGAAGATTCCTTCGTAATGAGAGCAAGACTGAGAGAGCTTTTGTGGTAATGAAGATTTGTTGGACGTGAATCGGCATTCATTCAAGATGTGGGCCAAAGCCAGCAAAGTGGACGTTGTGTATCGAAAAATTCTTCTCACCAAATTCTTTACCAAAGGATGGGGCTCGGTAGAAATTCTTAAAAGGTGAGTAGGGCAATGGATAAGTTGGGATGATCGTAGCCCTGGATCCTTCCTGAAGGGCGAAGAGACGTGATGATTATCGCAGCTTGTCGATGGAAGAGTTTTTAAGCGATGCTTGGTAGAATTTACCAGGGGCTGAATCAAGAGGTAAATTTCGGAAAGAAGGTTTGCCCTGATCAAAAAAGCTAAATTAAAGAATCCATCTTCTTTACATGTTTTGCCAGAGCCTGACAAATGCCTGATCTCTAGTCCCAGATACGATATCCACCACTGTAGTGCCAGATGCCAGTGCCAACCCCTCCATAAACCTCAATTGTTGGTTGGTTGGTTTATTTAGTTTCCACTCAATTTAAAACAAATAATTAGAAGCAAATATAATAGTGAATGAAAAGCTGAGTGGGGGACCATCAGGAAACCCATAGGGCTTGTATTGATGGCCTCTGAACTTGCCAATGGTAGGGTAGGCAAATTGGAATTTTGACTGAAAGAAAAAAATAATCTTCAGAATAGAAAGCCAAAACAAAAGACACGTTTTGAATAGCGAAAAAAATTAATGAGCATTTCCAATCCCACCATTGGCAAGTACCAGTGTTTTGAAATAATTTAAACAAACAAAAACACAGAAGGACTAAAGGATAAAGCTTACACAGGACCAAAAAGAACAACTCGTAGAGGTTAAAAAAAAAATGTTTAGCTAGGACTGACTAATAGGAATAAATCCGAAGGAAACGGATCGAGGGCACCTGGAGACAAAATTTGTTGATGCCCTTCCTCAACCTTCAACATCTTCCTCAATCTTTGACGTCCATACATCTTCAAAAATTGTCTCCAGTTCTTTTGTTAGGGACCATGCTCATCAAGAATGACAACCTTGTGATCTTTCTCTCTGGGTTCATCCTCTTACGTGTACATGCTTGCACTGATGAAGTTCTCACATACTTGGTGTCTTATGTAGCCCACGTCCCATCGTTTCAGTCACTGATTTAGGAGTTTTTGACCCTGGGGTTTCTATGATCTGCGCACATTAAACTGTTTCGATAGCTTTTGGTAGCAGTCGCTTTACCACTGGCTGACTGCATTGTAGTTTAATTGCTCAATTACAAACGAAACTCATCCACCTTAAGATGGCGTTTCCCAGAACAAGGAATGCACCGCCTTACGAACTTAATAGGATCCCAAAAACCGACCCTGTTATATTACCTCAGCTTAGGACTTGGATTTGCTTTACCGTTGTATTCTATTGTCTCCTCTATTTCAGGATCTGTGAGTTCAGCAAAGTGATTTCAGATCGTTCTCTGTGTAAACACCTCGTGGATAAAAGCTACCCCATCTTTATTGATAAAGTATGAACTATATTCAGTTTGTTCCCACAGGCTACTTAAAGGCAGGGGATACTTTTGGTAACTATTCCAAAAATAAATGACCATAAAAACTTACTTGGTAAGGAGCAACGGAGATATAGGATTTGAGGCATTGCATGGTGAGGTATCAATGTATGTTTGGTTTGCGGTAACACCATGTGATTATATCTACTTTGCTATATACAGTAGATTGTTCTGTGAGAACTTGTCTTGCTATTATTCTACTACCGCGGAGTAGATTTTCGGAATTCGGGAGACAACGTTGTTCTGAAAAGAACTGTCCTGCTTTTTAAGTACTGAAGTTATCCGAGAAGTCCCCCAATCCACTCAGCGAAAAAGTAGTAGTAGTCCCAGCCGATTTCCTACCCCCAGGTAGTACTTAAAAAGCAGGACAGTTCTTTTCAGAACTACGTTGTCTCCCGAATTCCGAAAATCTACTCCGCGGTAGTAGAATAATAGCAAGACAAGTCCTCACAGAACAATCTACTGTATATAGCAAAGTAGATATAATCACATGGTGTTACCGCAAACCAAATATACATTGAGCAACGGAGAGCTATTGATGGTATAAAAAATTGTGAGAAATGACTCCCTTTGCAGGCCTCGATCTTAAGAAAAACGGGGGCAGGCCTTTGCTGGCCAAATCAGAGAAATTGTACAAGGGCCTGCTGGCCAAGTTGGTAGTGACAGTGCAATTTTTCTGAAGGGCATGCTGGCCAACTCGACAGGGCATGAGGCCAATGGCCTCGGTGGCCTCGGTTAAGATGAAGGCCTGCCTTTCAAGTAATGTAGTTTTTGAGAAAGAGGTAATTTCTCGCTGAAATATTTGAATCTGAGAAAGGCTTCAGGCATAAATCGTTTTTCACATGATGAAAAACATACATATGTTTAGCATTTTTGGATCCTTCTGCGTGGAAATAACCGCTCCAGATTTTCACCGATATCTTAAGAACGCTAACATCTTTTGAAACCAAGTTTTCAGAGGTTAGTTTAGTAGTATACATCTACAATATAGGATTGAAACAGACGTACAGTTCCAAATATCAAAGGTATACCCTGCCTTTAATTACATTTGTATTTTCTTATTATTCAACTCAAGCCATGGCTTTGTTGCATGTCGAAACACTATATTTTCCGCTAAATTTAAGAGATTTCTATACCAACCAAACAACAAGATTCTCAGTTCAGTAATGTCTTGTTTTTAATCCTTTTTTTTCTTTCAGAATGAGAAATGGGGGGAGTGTCGTCTTATCGAGGGACACTTCTTGTCACCGTTTGCCAAATACATGAAAGGAATCATGCCCAAAGAAGTAGAAACGGCAAGGTACCAATCATTCCCATATTGCAACCTGCAAAATGAACTTTTTTTTCACATATCCATCACATTATCCTTGTATTTTCACTTATTTCCAAAAGTCACTTTACCTGTTTTTATCTTCTGTTTTTTAGGGTTTTTTCTTCTAACATCCGTACTGAATTTACGTACTTACTTTAGGCCCCAAAGTAAGTGCATGTATGTGACATGAATAAATAGTTATCTTTGCGGCAGCTCTGCCACAATAGACCGTTTCGGCCCCGCCCCCACACCTCATGTGTACGTTTACGCTGCACGTGTGACCGAGTTTGACCGAGTTCACATGACCAAAAGGCGTGATCCAATTGGTCAATGCGCACAGTTTGATTGACAGGCCGGAACGGTCTATGAGTGAATGAAGAAAGAGAGTAAAAACAGAAACATGAAAAATGATTTCCTTGGACAGTGACTTGTTCAATTGTGGGGTTACTGGCCAAATGCTGAATCTTGACTAGACTCTTGGCCAGATGTCCAGTGGGTATTTCAATCCAAACTACCGTCTATCTTTACTTAAAATATTCCCACTCTGTCACTACTGTCTCAGATTTCAGTTTCTTTTACCAATGAAGTGGAGCACAGAGAAAAGACCAGTATGCATCCACCTAGCTGGCACAGGGGACCATGTGAGTATACCCAGATCCTGAATACTACTGTGTGAAAGTGTTGTAGATCGCTGGACCTGGTTTTTGACGTCACAGTCTTGACATTTTTATGGTTTCGGTCTCAGTCCGAAACTGTTGTGCTTTTAAAGTTTGACTGGCTGTGGATTCAAAGAATGTTTTGGAATTTGCATGCAATCGTGTACGCACATAAAGACCAAGATGGGACCTAGGTGTGTGGATTTATTTTGTGTTGTATTTCCACAACATTTTCCAGTGTATGGGTGAAATGGCTCTGATCTGTATAGACCTATCTGTGTATTGTAGGCTGTCCCTGAAAACCTCAGTGGATGATACCGTATGTTCAGACAGTGATTTTCAGTAGATAAAGTGTTTTCTTTCTACTTTGAGATACACCTGTGAGGAGGTTTTAAGAAACTAGTGTTGTTGACTTCAGTCGGTGGCTCGAATTTGAGTCGGCCACAAGTCGCCTATTGTTGTGACTTGCACCGTAACTAAGACAGAGATTACTTGTGACTTGTCTTGATTTGAAAAATACTTGACCCAGTAAGACACTGCCACAGCGGCATGGCTGTGGGGGGGGGGGGGCACGTACACCTCCACAATTTTCCACTGCCCCCTAGTTGCCCCCCCCCCCACCACCCACCCATCATGAAAAAAAAAGATACATGTAGGTCATTAAAAAATATGGCCCCTGGGCCCCTCCACTTAAAAACAATTCCGTCCCCCCATTCCGCCCAGTGAAAAATCCTCACTACACCGCAGCACTGCTACCTTATTCATTCAACTAATTCTCATTAATTTGTTTTTTTTAAAGGGTTTTTGGAGGCGGAGAACAGTTATGGCTAGGCCGCTCCTGAAGGAATATGAAATAGCTTCAATCATTTTGGAGAATCCGTTTTATGGACTTCGTAAACCCAAAGAGCAACTGTAAGTTTTAGGCATTTTTAAATGTATAAGGGGAAAAAATGATTTATCACGGTATCTAAAGATAATATTCATAACCACAAGTAAGGACAAGGTTGTCTCAGAGTTGAGTAAGGGGAAGGAGTTGTCCGAAGTTAATAATGATCTGCGAAAATCATTTTGGAAAGTTTTAGGCCATTAGAAAGCAATGCGATGACAAAAAGTGTGAAGTCCAGTTCATACTTCATGTGAATTGCGAAAGCGAAGCGATATTTTCTTGCATCACAATTGGGAAAACAAGCGCAAGTTCACGTCAATTCGCTTGGAGTATTAACCGAGCTTTAGAAGTATTCCCACTGTAGTTCCAAGGAAAGGCTCTATGTACAAACCTATGTGCACATCTTCAATGACAGCCTTATGGAGGAAATCATGGTATGGTGATACCAGGTTCCAACTTCATGACTCTGCTTACCGCGGATTTCTGCGCTAACGGTGCCCTGTAAAGCACATCATTATATGGGCTGTAAGCACAGAATTCCACGGTAAGCGCTGCCACAAAATTGGGCCCTGGTTTCTTCCATGGTGATACTGTACACTGACACGTTGAGAAGCTGCTGATTAGCTTATAAACACCATCAAGCCCTTGACATAAACAAACTCTGATAATGAGAGGAATATCAAGGTAATATCACATTTACAATACATCATTACTGGTTAGGCTCAAGGCATAAACTACAGTTTATGGAAGCAGTTACTACCATTAATAATGATAAAAGTGCATAATGCATGAGCCTCTATGCACAATGAACACAGCAAACAAATGAATACATAAAGTTACGAAAATTTAGATTTAAACAAGTGAGTCTTTAAAAGTCCTATGAAAATCAGAACAGTGTCAGCTTGATGAACATGAAGTGGTAAGTCACTCCACAATGAAGGTGCGTGAAGGTGCAATGAAGGTGAAGGCTCTTTGACCATAGAGTTTTGAAGATACAAAAGCAGTTGTCTTTTTTTCCATTTTGCAACTCATACCAATACATCTAAGCCAGTCTAGTCAAACCATTACACTGTGATTTAGTCCAAATGGTTGCACTGCTCTTTTCCAACAGTTTTATACATAAGTTGGAAAGAGCACCAGTGAAGCAATTGCTATTAACTAATGTCTTGATTCTTGAAGACAATCAGCACACTGATCGAAACGTCAAGTCGTTACACTAGTTCTCTTCAGACCCAGCACAACTGATCAAGAGTGTTAATTACATGGTGTAACTGCAAACCAAAGTTTCTAGATTATTCGTCCACCATGCAAAGTCTCAAATCCTGTTTATTCAACTAAAGCTCAGTGGACAAGACACAAGCTAACCGCCGTCACAAAATCTCACGTGCTAATAATCTTGCCACAGGTAATTCATTAGGTTAGCCATTGAACTTGAGCTTCGTTTATTTCCTACTAAAAAAAAGTTTCATTTTTGATTTTTAGGCATTTGTCATTTATTTCCTACTAAAAAGTTTCACTTGTGATTTTAGGCGTTCCAGCCTTCACAATGTGAGCGACCTGTTTGTGATGGGAGGAGCGTTGATTCTAGAGACCCTTGCACTCCTGCATTGGTGTGAGAAAGAAGGGTACGGCCCTCTTGGTGTGTCTGGTGTATCTATGGGTGGCCATGTAAGTAGTTGATCCCCCATTGGCCCACTTATGCGGCTAGTTCCAGAAGAAAAATAACAATAGTATTCTGCGCATTTTCGCAATGGAATCACAATCATTTACAGGTTATTTTTTGTACCTACAGTAAGTTGGGTGGTTTTTTTTGTCAAGGAGGAAATTTTGAGTAGCGTCTAATTTATATAGTGCCTTCTAAGCGTTATAAAGGGTCTGTGTACGTTTGGTAATGACTCTGAAAATTTATGGCAATAATAACGCACTTGGTAAGAAGTACAGCAGCTTTGGATAGTATAAATGCATTTTGAGAAACATTTCACTTCGAAGTACTGCAGTTATGGAAAAATACATCACTTTTTGTCCCCCAAAAAATTTGAATCTGAGAAGCGTTATGGCCGTAACGCTTCTCAGAATGTGTATTCCAATGACGGATACTTCTTCTGCGTGAACACAACCGCTCCAGATTTTTGGTGATATCTCAAAAACGCTGCCACCTTTTGAACTGAAATTTACACATGTTAGTTTTATGGCATATATCTACAGTTATATAGCATTAAGGCAAATGTACGGTTCCAAAAACCAAAGGTATACTTTGCCTTTAAGGGGAACAGTGACACAACTTGCTGTCACTGCCAGAAACACCAGGGCAAACCCCTTGTCTTTCACAAGTGTACTGGGTTCGTATTGCGTGAATCACACAGGATCCATGGCTTGATGTTCTATCCCAATGGAAAAAGCAACTATCGTTAAGTGTCTTGCTCAAACAAAGACACAAGTGCCCCTACTGGCATCAAACCCAAACCCCAGCAACACCAGAACCGGAGCCTGGCACTCTGGACTGCTCAGCCGTGACACTCCACTCCAGTCAAGAATTGGATGCACAGAATTGTCACATAGAGCATGATGAAGTGACACCTTTTGTGACATTTTGTATCAAATGGCTGCAAAGTAAAAGAAATTACACTGGGCATGACAAACTTTAAAAAATGGAAAAATTTGTTTATGCACAGCAAGTACTCTCGGGGGAAAATCTATAACCAACCACCCAAACATGGGTTAAGCAAGAATGTGAAAATCTTGCTGCAAATTGAATGACGGGTGTACAAATTGCCAATTTTAAAATACTTTTACATATATTAATGACAGATAAAACACAGTCTCCAAATCTGTCTAAATTCGAAACAACGAACTTGCTAACCTCGAACACCCCATTGACTAAGTGCTCGGAATATGGGACATGTATTTCATAACACTATTTCAGACTTTTGTAATTATCGCGCATTTCTGTACTTCCTCAATAACAGATGGCGACCCTTGCTGCGACAAATTGGCACAAGCCCCTAGCCCTTGTACCCTGCTTGTCATGGAGTAATGCCACGCCTATTTTCACCCAAGGGGTGCTGAGTGGCGCCATTCCATGGAAGACCCTTGCCTCCGAGTACGTCTTCCACTCCGAGTACGAAGCAGAGATCCTCAGGAAACTCATGAAGTGCCCACAGGTATGGAAAATACCAGGCAGGGTCATTGTGGTATCAATTGGGGGAAATTTTCTATTAATAATAAATAATAATAATTTTCCATTTATATTAAGCAAATTCCATATTAATACGATCAAATGCGCATTACAATGTGTGTAATCTATGTTCCAAACATGCTCAGAGGTGGCGCATTAAGCAGCCAAACCAGAAACACCGGGGCAAGCCCCTTCTCTTTTACGATATGTGTTCTGGGTCTTTTGTGTGCATTACACAACGCACAGGACCTACAGTTTTACGTCCCATCCGAAAGACATGGGCTCGATGTTACAAAGCCCTATCATGTCCCAGACAAGCCACCAACCATGACAGTACATGGAGCGGTCTCCATTTACTAACCACAGTCAATCTTGCTTAACTTGGCAGTACTACCAGTGGCTCTCTTGTTGAGCTAACTGTCTGGGTCCAGTGCACCACCAAGAGTTTACCCCCGGAGAGGTCATTTCCAAATAGAACAGCAGCCTGAACATTTGAGGGTTGTAAATTAGACCAGCCTTCCAAACCATCTTGCAACTACCAGAGATCTATGGGCATGTTCCTTTGACCTGTTGCTTTGTGTCTTCATTGGGCATTTAATGGTTTAAATACCAGCTTGAAGACGATATATTTTCAAGAGCATGTATGGGTGCATGAAGAGCATAGCATGATTGCAGCATTGAAGCAGATCGTGACAGCACTGTGTGCTGCATGCATATGCGCACACTGGCATTATAACTCGCTTAGTGAAATCATTTAGTTTTAGGGAGTGTGTCATAATTCGGGCACATTCTGGGCGCGAAAGAACGTTCCCGTAGGCATACATCCGGCAATCCAGTTGACCGCCAGAATGTTCCGCTGGACCGCGACATTGTGCCGAACTTCGGTAACATTTCCACACAAGAGATCATGCACGTTGACATTTTAAACATTCCAATGGAATGTTCTAGCAGTCCAGCAGACCGGAATACTTAACCGAACCAATTAGAACATTCCTACCATTCAGACTTTTGAGAGGCTCCCCTAATACCATGTCTATTTTGGGGACCAGTCTAAGAATACAGTTTCGGTACTTTTTGGAGCAAATCGAACATCCACTAGTCGACATTCAATTACGAACCTTTTCAAATTATATGAAAAGGTGCAATCACCAAAATGGGTTATGTCAACAGTCTGTGAATTAGATGCACACTGTCTGTATATGGTTTGTCTCGGCCGTGTATGTGGCTCTCACCGACATTGCAAGCTTGCTGGGGGGTGGGGGCTCGGGGGGGGGGGGGGGGGATGACAAAGTTGTATAATGTTGTCCTGATGATGGACAGAGCAAAGTGTTTGAAATGTCGAGTAGACCTTTAGGATCATCTCGGAGCCACACACTTGATCACAAAGAGATTTAATGCATGGTGTCAGAGCAAACCTCTGTCTTACTGTGCAGCATTCTGTCTGCAGATATCATATCACTGGGCCTTGTTTCAAAAACAAAAAGCAAATCTGTCATAATAATGTCAAAAAAAGACAACTGCACAGCTAGTATAGTATGCCACTATGCAAGACTTTCAGTTGATAAAGTGTGGTGTAGGGGCAACGGCTTTCGTGTATTGCTTTAGTTTTGACTGCAGTTTTGACATCAGCGTCCACATGTAACCTCAGTTGTGGTCTGCTCCAGAAGTTTGAGAAGGCTTTAAGGTCGTAGCTCCGAGGCTGCGAGGCTTTCAAACCCTTTCTTATAGAGTCACCAGTGACAGTTTCAGTTGCTATTGTTTTTGTTTTTTTTTTTAGTACGATGCCTTCCGACTTGGTCAGGAATTTGCTGTCAACTTTCCAGACAGCATAGAAGAACTGGGAAATGTCAAGTTAAAATCCGGGTTCGGGTCCGCGACGTGTAAACAGAGTGCCCCTGCACCAGAAAGTAAAACGCCCTCTGAGATGGCTGCCAGTACTTCAGGACTAGAACAGGAATCGCTGCAATGTGATTCAGCAATCGGCAAAAGTATATCGGATATTCAAGCTAATGCCAGCAATGCAATGTACACAAAGCCAGACCCGTTTCAAAGTGAAGCGAGAAATGGGTCTGCAAACTATTTATCGTCAGACCAAACACACCTCAGCGCCGGGACAGATGGATCTACGCAAGAGGTAAACGCCGGTGCCGCCATCTCCGAAAGCCAGCCTGGACAAACTCTACACAGTCACCCGGTGAAGAGCGTGCACACACACAGCAAGAGCAATGCGAGGACAGCACGAGAGGTGCACCTAGATCCGTCACACGAGACCTTAGCGAGACCCAGCCAGGCTCATCCAGATCCAGACAAGAGTACAGCTACTCAAGAAATGAAAGCGAGTCAGGACACTACGTCTAGTGAGAAAGGGTCATCACCTGGTGTCAAAGGTGAAACGTCGTCACAGGCAACCTTCAGTGGGGCCAAAAAAAGCAGCGCATCTTCCAAGGCAAATGAAAAGCGCCAAAACTGGAAGCCGACAAAGGAGGAGTATGCAAAGCTGAGAGAGGATGCTCTACACTTCATGGAGGGAGTGATGGATACAGCCACATTTGTTGGCAACTTCTCCAAGCCTGTTGACCCGGAGCTTGTCTTTGCAATCCTGGCTAAGCAGGACGCTTACATCCCCTGGCATCAGATGCAGAACTTGGCCGAGATGTGGCCAGGTATTCAGGTAAGAATTGAGTGTGTCAACCCAAACAAGTCAAAGGGCAACAGATATTGTTAAAATCATCCACTAAAAAAAAGAAGAAACTAAAAACACTCTTTAACCAGTGAGTTCGCCGCGGAGGACCCATAGAAGGCAGAACTCTTATGCAACACACAATGGAAGTAATGTAAACCAGCATTTGTGTAAACTCGAAAAAAAATGGAACAAACACGCCCGGACATTCTATTGTGTAGCGGGCACAGTGCATGCACTCACCGTGCAATGCTTCGTTTCCTCTCCTACAAGGAGGTACATATGTTAATGTAATTCGTGCTCAAAATCCCCCTTTTTCTGGGGTTTATTGTATAATCCTCGATTCCCGACCTTTGGTCTTTTTGTCATACAAAGAGGATTATGAGAGATCGATAGGCTTCCACCGATGTTTGTCATTATATTCGGCTCTATGGGAGGTAAGTCCGAGGGAGCCAAGATTCCAGCATAGGTTCCGGCCGATAAACGGCTGTGGCTTACGGCCAAGGTTTTGCAATATACACTGAGGGCTTCTGAGCTCATAATTTTCTCAAGAGAGAACAATAAATCATGGTGCCTTCTATGAGATTCTTTGTTGTCTTTGCTTTGTTTAGTCTTGGTTTCAATTGTGACAATGATATTCTAAATGAATTTTTTTTTTTATTCCTAAAAAATCATCCTGCGCAGAGGCACGGTAAAGATGTTTTAATCTAAAAGCAAACTAATTAACAGTGGTTTAACCAGGTATAGATGATACACATTTTAAAAATAATGATTTTGACTCTTTGTTTTACAAAAAGGTTCGTTACATCAACTCTGGTCATGTGGCAGCCATTCTGTTCCAGCAACACCACTTCAGGTGAACCATTGATAGATGAGAATTTAATTTATCAACACATTTTAAATAGATGCAATAATTGCATCGGGGACAAAGAATATTAATTTGGTTTTTTTAACCATACACCTGATGTGTGATAAGCAGTGTCTAATCAGTGCTTCCCGCCCCCCCTCCACTTCGAGTCCTGCACGGAAAAAATCCACAGGGATATTACTCGGGTGGGGTTTGAACCCACGACCCGTTGAGCAGATGTCTTAGCACTAGTCCACTGAGCATGCCCAGTGACGTGAGGCCAGAATCCTGCAAGTAACTGTGGGTACAAAATGTTTTTTTTCTGCAGGAGTGGAGGAAGTAGATTACATGTTTACATAGTATGTGTATCAATACCTTAGAAGCGTTCAAACTCTAGGTGAAATAAGCAACACTGATATAGGGGCCTTCAGTGGCTTTTTCTCAACTTAGTATTTTTCTAGTTTACCAGTCCTAGTATGGCCTTGTGCCTTCAGATTGAAACAAATTTATACATTTTTGTTATAATTAGCAACCCTGTAATTTGCCTTTAACTTGGTTTGTCTAACTTGTTCCTGTTTTTGTGATCGCCAGTGTGTTCAAGATTCTAAGTACACTTTACATTTTTTTTTTCTTGGAAATGAGTACAGTATCTTTCTCTCAAAATGGCTGTGTCCTTATATTTTCCTCTTTTTATTCACAGGCGAGCAATTAACGATGCCTTTAAGAAGATGGAGAAGAAGTACAATGGCGTCTACCCGGAAGAATCGTGATGATGCATGTGAACGGCTCCAACAACGGTGCAGGTTTTCTATGGGATGGGATTTGCATTGGGGTGGGGGTGTGTGGTCTTACACATGGGCACATGTGGGGTCCTGACAACAAAAGAACAATGGACCCCACAAGGCAATTTCAATTGGAACAAATGGACCCCACATGGGAATTCTTTAGAAAAGGGACAATAAGTTGAACAAGGAAGTACCCCGCAAGTGTGGGTGTGTTGTGTGTGGGTGTGTGTGTGTGTGGGGGGGGGGGGGGAGGGGGGATTCACTGTAAAGGCCAAAGGCTTTATTGAACTCTGATTGTTGTTCGTAAGTGCACTGTAATTCAACTGTAAGCCACAAATGATTACCAGGAGCCAATAGGAAATGCATTGAGCTTTTGTGTGAGAATTTGCGCATGAAAAGTTAAATCATTGGACTTGGCTTTTACATACGTTGGTCAACGACTCAAGGTCTTCTCCAAGTTACAAGTTTCTGTTATAAGAAATGCCTTTGAACGATGGAATGGGTGCTTTTTTTTGTAAAATTACACACAAACGATGCCAGCTTGGGAGCTGGAAGTAGCGAACAATTTGAGGCGTGCAGCCGTTGCAAGTGCGTATGATTTACCAACTGGATAGCAGCCATAAATGGTTGCAGTGTTGGGCTCAATCCCGTCCAGCCCCCCAGAAAATTAAGAGGCTGTAATTGTTTATGTCCCTTGTGGAACTACATTATTAATTTTTAATTTGGGGATGATTGAAGATGCTGCACATTTATGGAAATATTTTATGTTTGAAGTCAACCTTCTGAATGCCTTGGTTTTTTTTTATCTGGGTTTTTTTTTTTCTTGAAAAGGAAGAAAATTATCAACTTTCTCTGTTAAAAGTGTTTACCAGTGATTGCAGACAGATCTGGGCCTAATTTCATAGAGCTGCTTAAGCTCAAAAGGTAGCTGAGCAAAAGCAAAATTATGCTTACCAGAATAAGGTTACAAGCCAAAATAGCATGTCGCATGTACCGTTTTTGACTGGTATCCTGCTCATCTTCGCTTAGCAGAAATTTGTCAAGCAATGTTTTCTGCTTAAGCAGCTCTATGAAATTGAGCCCTGGTGGAAATTGGAAACAAAACCTAATAGGCCGTATTTTTGACAATGAGGGCG
The DNA here is from genome assembly GCA_911728455.2 of Marthasterias glacialis. Taxonomy (NCBI): domain Eukaryota; kingdom Metazoa; phylum Echinodermata; class Asteroidea; order Forcipulatida; family Asteriidae; genus Marthasterias; species Marthasterias glacialis. The sequence goes on from OU452228.1 coordinate 7,017,881, forward strand.
CAATACTAATTCCATTTTGAAAATACACAAATAATTCAAAACATTAGAAATACAGAAATTTCCAAGCAAATCTCTTACACTGATTACATTGTAAGAACTGTCAATGAAAAAAAACTAAAAGTTGTATATTAACTGCTTTATTAGAAGTCTAATTGCATCTGGTTTATCACACTATTTCTATGGTTTGACTCTCAATTTACCCCCAAAGGGCGCCCTCTTGCAGTCAAAAATAAGGCCCATTGAGGAGAGAAGGGAAAAGTGCAGCTTGTTTTTTGTATACAGCAATTAAAGGGTGTACTGTCCTGCCCAACTGGCCCTTGCCAAAAAATACCACAGAGGACTGTGGAGACTAAGTCCTCAGTACACAAGCCATGGGGTGTCCACATAGTACCAACTGTACAAACAGAAGAAACCCATGCACCTAATGCTAGCCTGGAAGGTATGGTACTCTGTGGCAGTCTGTGGTACCAAAGTGTAGACAGTGTAACATTTGTTTACAAAAAGAGTGACCTGATCCAGGGCCTTCCTGGCAGGCAAGATCTTACTCTGGTCATGTGGGAAATGTTACATTTGTGTCACGATTACTACGTAAATTCAAGAGTTATATTGTACAAATTTTGAGATGAGTCCCCTTTCTTCATATCTTAAGTTGATAAAAAAATCAGACGGTGCAATCTCCATGAATTATAATATTTATTGTTTTCTTCCATTGAGCTGTGTACAAATCTTGCCTGCAGGAAGTCCAGGCTCTGTGGCTCTTGTGTACACATTTGATGTCACAGGTAACATGGTCGATAGGAGGGATTTTATGGTCTGAGGAGCTTAGGATGAGGAAGGCAATTGGAGGTGGGGGCATGGTGGATCTGGAAGTACTTCTAAACAAGATTCAATTTTAAAATGAATTAAAACATGGATATATACCGTCCATCTTTTAACTTCCAAATGATTGTTAATTCTGCATGGTTTGTGTTTGAATTCTTTTGAAAAGACGAAGAGAATTTTACAATGGCTGTAAGACATTAAGTTATATGGTTTAGATATTTTCCACAGGTAACAGCAATAAACAAAAGAGATGTTGTACAGTGTGTGTAAACCCATTGCAATGATGGAAAGAGGCACTACCGTCAGTCAATGGTGAGCCTTCTTTTCTGACCACAGTGAGGGCGCTGTTTGAGCTTGTGACGTCACGTGCAAGGGGTTCATGGTTTACTCAGTGGTACAACACTGTTCATAGTAGCCAAATGTGAGGGGGAGAAAAAAAATTAAAGTTCAAGCACATAATATATATATGTGTTGTAATGGTAAATGCAGTGATAATGACCATCGAGGGAGGTTGTACTATCTCGTTTTAATTTTGTGTGACGATTATTTTGCAATGCATTGTTGTATATGGTTTGATTTATTCTTGACCGAGGTACAGTAATGAAAACAGGATAACTTATATCATAGTATTATATTATATTCATAAATACCTGAGACAGTTTATCCATTCTGATTGGCCGAGAGGGCATCACGTGGCCATGTTTAAAGGCAAAGTATACCTTTGGTTTTTGGAACCGTACATTTGCCTTAATGCTATATAATTGTAGATATATGCCATAAAACTAACCTGTGTAAATTTCAGTACAAAAGGTGGCAGCGTTTTTGAGATATCACCAAAAATCTGGAGCGGTTGTGTTCACGCAGAAGAAGTATCCGTCATTGGAATACACATTCTGAGAAGCGTTACGGCCATAACGCTTCTCAGATTCAAATTTTGGTGGGAAAAAAGGGATGTATTTTTCCATAACTGCAGTACTTCGAAGTGAAACGTTTCTCAAAATGCATTATACTATCCAAAGCTGGTGTACTTCTTACCAAGTGAGTTATTATTGCCATAAATTTTCAGAGTCATTACCAAACGTATACAGACCCTTTAAACGGGCGATATAAACACGGTAAAAAGTGTTTAAAACCAGCTAGCTTGCGAACGAAAAATATAGCCCCTGTATCAGAATAAAGAAATATACGTGTTTCCAGCTGTTGGGTTTCTGATTGGCCGAGAGGGCATCAAATGCCTATAACAGCTGCAGAGACATGAAGATCGACATTCCGTTCAAGGAATTGGCCCGTAAATGTGGATAGAAATTTAACGCAGAGTCGAGCTGAGAAACTGTCAGATTTGTTCCCAATTTTTGAAGGTTTTTGCATGTTTTTGACAGAAAGGCATTTATGAATGGGAATAAAGGTGTGATGAAGAGGTTTTTAACTATTGTTTAAAACCTCTGAGGGGCCTGATGGCCGATAATTATCGGCCACCAGGCCCCTCATCGGTTTTAAACAATAGTTAAAAACCTCTTCATCACACCTTTATTCCCTTAATAAAAGGCATTTATATTGCATTGGTGTCCCCCAATTTGGACGCTCATGGCATGAGCATTATAAAACCCTTGAAAGAGAGTAAGAGAGGAATTTTGGAGGACAAATTGGGGGTGTAAAAGCATACTGTACTACATTTATTGTAAAACAAAGTTACCAGAAGACCTTTCATAATAATAAAATGTATTTCTTGGAAATGAAATCTGTTTCTGTTGCAGTACGGTTGGGCTCTCTTCATTTCACTTTGTACATTTGGTTGTGAATCTGATAGTCCACATAGCACTTGTTATACACTGTGTCAAACTCGGACTACACTCGTCTTTAGTCCAGGGCACCCATGGAACTCTATATCAAGCCAGAAGAAAAAAAATACCATCACCATTTTTTCCTTGGCGTTTTTTATTGTGCAGTTTCCTTCTGAGATGCCATGCAAAGACAAAGAGCAGAATTGTTAATTTAAAAAAAAACCATTTATTTATATATTTCAAACAAAAAGGGTTAGAGTGAATCTGAAAGATGACTGATCATAAAGTCATAACTTCTTATTTGGTCAACCGGAAAAGATAACTGCTAAATCACCAAAGATTACAAAACACTGCTGCTTAATTGGTTCCTGTCGCTCACCAAAAAGCGAAATCACAACACCCAGGGCCTGTCTGCTCTCGATCTTGTCAGTGGTATGGCCAGCTGCCCCCCCCCCCTCCCCCCCCCACCCCGTGGAACATCTTGCCCCCGCCTGCCACTCCCTCCCCCAGACACTGTGAAATTTGCTATAATCATGCAATTTTCTGTGAAATTACCCCTCTACAAATACCTGTGCCCCCCCCCCCCCTTTTGCCCCCTTCAAAAAAGATACTGGCTACACCACTGGATCTTGTACCTCATTCAATTTTTTCTTCTGCCATTTCAGATTGTCAATTACAGAACTCAATGTGAGTGCCACTTATCCAGAAATAGAGCTAATTTATCTGGCCGAGTCAACAAACTGAAAATAAGATTATAGTTAGTCCACTTTTCTCATTTAATAAAATGCCTGCCTATTTTAATATCCCCCCCCCCCCAACAGTTGGAATAATGCAAGAGCCACACCCAACACAAATTCAAAATAAAGACAAAAGTCCAAGACCAAAATGTTAAATGTTTGGTAAACGATGCATGTGCCCCCCGCCCATAAATTCTCAGTGCACCCCCAGGTGCGCCCCATGAAAAAAATCAAGATACATGTAATTCATTTCAAAACATGGTCCCGATTTAAGGTATTGCACACACAAAAAATCCACCAATAATAAGTGGTAATTAATTAAAAACTAAAAATGAATTAAGGTCAGGATCCTGACACTATCTCACGTCCATCAGTCCTGTACAAACAATTTTGCATGTTACAATATTTTGTGCATTGTCCGTGGCATGTGCAAACTTTTTTGTATGATTTTAGCTTTGAAATGGCATGATCATCCGTCAAAATTTGTTCAAAGAAAAATTGAACAACAAAACAAATTTTCAGCAAAAAAAAAGTCAACAGCCTCAATTTGCATCCCATCTCCTCAGTTTTATTTACCACAAAATATAGGGTAAAATCCAGTCTGGTCTGAAATTCTGTTTGTAAATTGATTCACTTATCCATAAATACTTCTCTTCGCCTAGGAGTACAGTACATGAGTCAAAATGTGCGTGCAGAGATTGCTGAGCTTGATTCAAACTAAATCACAATATTTATCATATTTATTAAATTAATTATTGAAATTATTTATCAAAATTAACACCTCTTCAAAGGGATTGGATTGCTATAATTAATAAGTACTGAAATACCTAAGGGGCTGTCGAAAGTTTTCAACATTTTCAGCGTCCTACAAAGAGTACAACAGGCACTTCATATACTGGCTAGGTCGGATTAAGTGTTCCGTAGGCCCTACCAGTGTTCCATAGGCACTAGGCACCAGTGTTACGTAGGCCCTAGCCACCTATTCCACAGGCACTAGTGTTACATTGGCCCTAGACACAGGCCCTATCCCAAGGCACAAGTGTTACGTAGGCCCAAGGCAATAGTGTTTATTGGGCCCTTGCCACCTGTGTTCCATGGGCTCTAGCCACCAGTGTTCCATAGACCCTAGTCAGCAGTATCCATAGGCACCAGTGTTCCATAGGCCCTAGAGGCACAAGTGTTTCGTAGACCGTAGGCACCAGTGTTCCATAGGCCCTAGAGGCACAAGTGTTTCGTAGACCGTAGGCACCAGTGTTCCACAGGCCCTAGAGGCACAAGTGTTCCATAGACCGTAGGCACCAGTGCTCCATAGGCCCTAGAGGCACAAGTGTTTCGTAGACCATAGGCACCAGTGTTCCATAGGCCCTAGAGGCACAAGTGTTTCGTAGACCGTAGGCACCAGTGCTCCATAGGCCCTAGAGGCACAAGTGTTTCGTAGACCGTAGGCACCAGTGTTCCATAGGCCCTAGAGGCACAAGTGTTTCGTAGACCGTAGGCACCAGTGTTCCATAGGCCCTAGAGGCACAAGTGTTTCGTAGACCGTAGGCACCAGTGCTCCATAGGCCCTAGAGGCACAAGTGTTTCGTAGACCGTAGGCACCAGTGTTCCATAGGCCTTAGAGGCACAAGTGTTTTCGTAGACCGTAGGCACCAGTGCTCCATAGGCCCTAAGCACCAGTGTTCTGTGGGCCCTTAGGCACCAATGTTGCTTCGGCCCTAGGCACCAATGCTCTGCAGGCCTTAGGCTCCAGGGCCAACTTCATACCATTTTTATCGTAGTGTATTTACATGTATTGAGGTTTAGAGTAGTAAGCATTGTACTAGTCTGAAGCTTTCCCACAGTCCAGAGAGGTGCTGCTGCTGTTCAAATTTGTCTGTGTGTGCATCTGCTCAGTGCAAGTACTTTCTCAGTTGTATTTTGGTAGGCTTTCAACTTTGCTGTAGGCCCTTGGCGTAGTGTAAACTGTAGTGAATAACCCACCACTGGAGACCGCCACCCACAAAATGTTGTCTTATTTGTTATTATAAACTACTACTTTGCAGGGAGGCATGTGGGTCTTAAAAAAACAGTACTCTCTGTACGACTTCAAGAATGTTGACAACTTTGGATGAACCATAAGAAAGCACTTTGAATTTATCACCCTGTTTTCTGGTTACATTTTTAATAAAATCTTGACAAAATGTACATAGCGAAGTAAAACAGATCCTTATACTTTGTAAACATATATGCTTTGTTTTGATTTATGTTCATCACAAAAGTGAAGCGTTCTTACAGTAGTTAACTATGGACCCACTGATATCATAAGATGCCCCAACCCAAATTCTCTTCTTAAAGACAAAGTACATCGTTGGTTTATGGAAGAGAAAATCAATTCCCAGATCCTCTACTTTCCAAGAAAAACACACCATCCAAACAACCTGTGAAAGTTCAAGTAAATCTGGTACTACTGAAAACAACGAAGTATGGTATTCATGTTTTGTCTGGGATTTTGTGCATTAAATATTTCAAATACGATTACCAGTTTAAGTAATGGCAATTTTGGAGATCTTCAAATGCTATTGTCTTGCCTTTGACAGCATTTGAGACGGAAATATTTCTCTCCAGGAGTCCTGTTTGACCCGCAAGAGAGCATGGCCCAATTTCATAGAGCTGCTTAAGCAGAAAATACTGCTAAACAATTTTCTGCTTGGCAGACTTGAGCAGGATACCAGTCACAAACAGTGGATGCGACATTGTATTTTGACTTAGAACCTTTATCTGGTAAGCATAATTTTGTTGTTTAACCAATTGGCGCCAGATGACCTGTTTACAAGCAAATGTTTCCCCTGCCTGGAAATGGAAGCCATTTAAAGACACCATTATGTAATTTCGGACCACCGGACCGAAAGTCGCCTGGTCACTCAACTGCGGAGCGTGCGCAGACCACGCACACGTCGTCTAACCATTCACCCCCACAGTGACAATAAAAGGTTGTGAATATACTTCTATTAGATTGCCATTGAGACGCATTTTTTGTGTAATCCCCGATTATAGACCTTTGTCATTTTGTTCCAAGAAGGGGATTACCAGGCATTGAGGGGCTTCAACCATTGCTCATTCATTGTATTACGGCTGAATGGAGGAAAGTCAGAGTGAGCTGGCAATCGAGCCATGGTTCCGTGTTTAGTGCCACTCCTATGCCGTAGGCAACGACTGATGTCTGAATTTGACAGTCGGGAAACATAACTGACGATTCAACAAAGAGAATCTTGCCTTCTCTTAGCATTATCAAGTCACGGTTTCTTTGTGCCAGCGGTACCCTCAAAGAAAAAAAGATTCCGGCAATTCCGCCAAAAGAATCCCGCCAGGGGGAAGGGACAAAAAAAAGAATCCCGGCGGCAACTGGTTAAGTAGCTCTATACAATTGGGCCTATAACAGAAGGCTTGTACCATAGTGCTTGTACTTACTGCCACAAGCAAAAGGTCAAAGTAAAGGTCATGTCATGAGCTGACATTTTCATTTGCTGTCTATATTTCTAAAATAAAATCAAAGTTCTGTTTCGTGGTGTTTCTCCAGACATGTATACTGGGAAAAATCAACACTATTAACCACGGCTTGGCCTCTGGTGATGACTCTACTGAACCAATTGGTCTGTAAAAGTTTACTTTGATCAATGCCACTCCAGCAATCCTGTACCTCAAATGAAATTCAGCATCCAGCTTTGTTCCTTTATAATATGGCATTTCTTGGCTAAAATAGAAAAAAGAGAAATGAGTTTCCTCAGGTCTTATGCGCAAGAAATCAGCAAATGTCCTGAGCAGACAACTTAACAATTTATTCCTTTATCAACCAACTGAAATTATGGTGGGATTCGTGGCGTGTCATCGCCGAGCGGATAAGACCACCAGACTCAAACTCTGGTGTCTCTGATCAGCAGAGTGTGGGTTCGATTCCCGGTCGTGACACTTGTGTCCTTAAGCAAGACACTTAACCATTATTGCTTCGTCCTTCGGATGGGATGTTAAGCCGTAGGTCCCGTGTGTTGTATTAAGATCTACTAATGCACATAAAAGAACCCAGAACACTTATCGCTAAGAGAAGGGGGTTCACCCCGGTGTTTCTGGCATGGTCTGGCAACAGCTATAACAATTCATAATCCATGCGCACAACCGACCCTGCCCGTGTGATCCCTGAGAAGTGGTGTTGGTGCGGTATACATCAAGACAAGAAAAAAAAAAAGACAGGACAAGATTTGAACCCAGTACATGAGATTCTTTCTGTTGATGGGTTATAATTCATACAAGCTGATACTAAGATGAGAATCAAGTCCCATGTATGACTTAAGTATGCTTCCAGCCAGCTGACATCATGGTGAGATTGGACCCCGTACCATTTTGACCATTTGTTGCATTCTGTTGATGGGGGGGGGGGGGTGGTACACTTTCAACAATGGTTGGATGTGAACCTGATGGATCACATTCTATTAACAGGTTCAAGTCCCAAGATGTAAAATCCTTTGGCCATGACGGACGCTGCTGCCTCACACAGAAGAATCCGACTCGTGTTCACTTTCACAATCTCACCTTCAGAAAAATAATAATGGAAATGAATTAAAAGTCATTCCACAAAATCCTACATAATTCTGATAAATCTATCTAAACCTTAAAATATACAAATAATGAATGTTTATGAGTGCAATGGTAAGAATATTTTCATTCGTTGAAAGATGGAATGTGCCATTCAACAAGGCGAGGCCAAGTTGAATGGAACATTCCATCTTTCAACGAATGAAAATATTCTTACTATTGCACGCATGAAAAACATTCATTATTTGTTTTATATAACGCCCAAGTAGATCTTTGTCACTTGATTGGAGTATAACACTATAAAGTATAATAAGCTTCAGCCATTTTTAATCGAATAGTCACTTTCATCAATGGAAGGCGGACGAGCGTGCAATGGAACAAATCAGATGGAACGAAAAATGCACGGTGAATGGAACGAAAAATGCACGGTGAATGATGTAGCGTGCAATGGTATGTTTATTTGCTATCACGTGACCGACCATCCTCCAATCAAATGACAAGGATCTGCTTGGGTGTTATATAATATTTAATATACTGACATTAAAGTCACAAATCCCACAACAAGAGACAGACGGCACACAGCAATAACCACCAATTACTTATCCCACAAATTGATATTTCCATCCAAAATATATATATTCAAATATATAATGAGAACAAGAGCTTTCAAATCCCACTTAATTAGGCCTATAAGGTAAATATTTCTCAACATAGAATGTTTAAGACATAACATCCCATTGATATCAAGGTTGATGTGTCAGTTGTCCTCACTTTTAATGCCATTTCATTAATTCTGAGAACTACCTGATATTGGCGTGGGTCGTTGCAAATAATGATCCCCCTCCCCCAACCTATTTCAAAAACAGAATGCTCTTAACATCACATCTGGCAGTGTTGTGGTCGAGCGGTCTAGTGCACCGAACTGAACTGCTCTAGACTGTGTAAGTCTCGCGCACATTTGAATATTTTTGGGACCATTTTGGTCCCACACACATTGCTGTAACATGTAAAGGAAACAAAATCACGCACTTTCACGGACCCTTATGTTCGAATACGCGCGAGACTTACACAGTCTATTGTCAGAGTGTGGGTTCATTCAGTTCATGGCACCAGTGTTCTTATAAGCAAGACACTTCATCCTTCAGATGGGACGTTAAGCCATAGGTCCTATTATTAAGAGGAAGGGTTTTCCATACGTTGAACACACCCTATTTTTTTTTTTTAATTTTATGGAAGTCGCCCAACACGAGGCCAGAGGGCCACTCAAGGTGAGGGCTACAAATCGACTGATATCCAGGGGCTGTTGCCACTTACTCCTGGGGCTGTAACAGGGGTGCCCCCCTTTACAGTCCTTAAGGATGTAGGCTCGGGTTTCATCCGAGTGGAGCCTGGTTGGTGGAGCAGTTAGCACTACCTCCAAAACTTATACCGAGGAATTATGGTTAAGTGCCTTGCTCAAGGACACAAGTGGCATGGCCGGGATTCGAACCCACACTCTGCTGCATGCTACACCGGAGCTTAGGCCCAGAGATCTATACCGCTCGGCCAGGTCATGCCACGAACTGCGTATGATTGTGATGATGACTGTGGCTCACTGGTCACCAACCTGTTTTTCTGTCTTTCTCCACACAGTAGCACGCGTCGTAGAACTCGGTGAATGTCGTGGTCAGCTCATACAGATACTCGCAGAGCGTGTGCATGAGCATCTCGCTCAGGATGCGCGTGATGATTTCTGGGAAGCGGGACAAGCACTTGGCCAGTTTCCACTCCTTGTCGTGGGTCAAGTCAATGGGGGTCGTAGCGGCTGCTTTCAGGACGGCTGCTTGGTCTATTTGGGCGAGACGTGCAATGGACCTGTAAGAAATTAAACACTTGCATCAATTTTTTTTTCCAACCCTGCTTGGGAACAAAATGACTCGAATGAAAGAAAATTTCCAAATAACATTGGTACACCTATTGTGCAACCAATGCCCAATTTCATATAATGTAGGAAAAAAATTTTTAAAAGTGACCAGTCACAGCCAATGTATAAATACATGGCATTTTGGCTGTAAGGCCGTCTTTGCTAAGCAGTATTAAGTAGATTTCTGGTCTTAACAGCTTTCCGAAATTGACCAAAGGATTGTTTATAATAAGCTCACTACAGAACCCAATTCCATTGCTCCGCTTATCGCAGAATTCTACGCTTATCATTCACTGCTAACATGGTTAGAGCCAAATTTATGAGCTAGCTGTGTACATGAACTAAAGAATGCTTATTTAATAATAATACGCAATTCTTGTATAGTGCTTTATTACACCCAGGAGCGTTTCAAAGCACTCATTATTATTATCTTATTATTATTTTTTCTTCAACCAGGTATGCAGAATTATGATAGAAATATAAGACCAATTCCTTTACATAGCACCATGTAACGGTTTACAAGGTGCTGTGGCACAATCTACAGCCAACCATACCAGAAAAACCGGGGAAAACCCCTTCTCTTAGCGATAAGTGTCACCGGGTTCTTCTACATGATTATACAACACACGGGACCTACCGCTTTACGTCCCATGTCCGTGTCTTGCTTAAGGACACAAGTGTCAAGACCAGGCCTTGAACCCACACTCTGCTGGTCAGAAACACCAGAGCTTGAGTCCAGTACGCTTGACCGCACAGCCACGACACACCCTAGCCCCAGCCCCAGCCCCTAGCTTAGCCCCTAGCCCAGCCCCAGCCCCAAGCCCCCAGCCCCCAGCCCCAGCTCTAAGTAAGCACCATCTTGTTCGCTTACTGTTGCAGCAGAGCCATACAATTGGGAATTGATTCTTACTTGATTCTGGTGAATGCATACAGAAGATACACAGCCGTGTTACCCTTGTCATCCAACATCTAGTAAATACAAAAGACAGAGAACATTTAGAAAAACAAGGAACCAAGAGTAAGTTCCTTGCCTTTTAGGCCTGGGGATGTTTTTCGTGAACATACCACCTTGGACCTGAGCTTCAAATGTGCAGAGGATTGTCACTCCCACAGCTGGGGTGCATTCCACTCATACGAACAATGTAAACGTTAGCCAACTTGTGCACAATTTTTGAAACCAGAGCGCTTTAGGCACAGAAAGCATTCGCAACGTTTACGAAGTTCGGCAAATGGTCTGGAGCTGCTAGCGTATGTTAGTCAACTTTTCAAAAATGGACAAAATCAGTAACAAATTCATGAAAATTTCACAGAAGTCTGACCTAAATCTTCCTAAAAAAACCAACAATTCAAATGGTGTTGATTATGAGAATTTGTACTTCCTTACAAAAAAATATTTTGATCGTATTTAGTGCATCCTCTGTAACATTGTAATACACACAAAATCCAACCTATGCTTTACCTTATCAAATGAGAAGACATAATCATTGACCCGATTGTGGCACAAGTCAGCATACTTGATGCAGCCATACGCCACAGAGCGCTGGGCCGCCAGCAGCTCTTCTTCAGACAAAACCTGTAAAATAAAAATGGAAAGTTAACATTTTGTGGCCGTGTCGTGGCCGAGTGGTTAGTGCGTCAGACTCAAGCTCTGGTGGCTGAGCCATCGGAGTGTGGGTTCGAGTCCCGGTCATGACGCTTGTGTCCTTGAGCAAGGCACTTAACCATAATTGCTCCGTAAAAGTTTGGGAGGTAGAGCCTTCTGCTCTACCAGCAAGGCTTCTGATAGATGATACCTAAGCCTACATCCTTACGGACTGTAAAGGGGTAACCCTGTTTCAGCCCCAGGAGTAGGTGGCAACAGCCCCTGGAAAAAACAGTTGATTTGTAGCCCACACCTCGAGTGGCTTACTGGCCTTGTGCGTCTGGCGACTTCCATCAAAAAAAATAAATTAAATAAAAATGTCTTCATTTAGTAAAGTCACACTTGTTGGGTTCTCAGTGTACTTTAGATAAGTCATTCATTTGACTTCAACCTTCAGAGCATGAAATCCACACCTTTTAAACAGGTAAGATTTCAATAATCGCTGAAATGAAATTTTCCGCCCTGGGAACGATGCTTGTTTGAACCAGTTGAAACCGGATGACGTGGGTACACGCAAATGTTTCCCCTGCCTGGAAACAGAGGTCATCTTGCGACGCCTTTATGCAATTTCAAGGCAAAGGAGCAAAGATCGCCCGGTCATACATCAGTGGAGCGTGCCCAGAGCATGCACACGCCGTGTAACACTTCGATTCACCCACACAAGGACAAAAAAAAAGGTAGTGCATTTACTCATATTTTGTGCCCAATGAGACGTGGTTTTTGTGTAATCCCTGATTATAGACCTTTGTCCTTTTGTTCCAAGGGGATTACGAGGCATCGAGAGGCTTTCACCATTGTTCGTTCATTGTATTTCGACTCAATGGAGGCAAGTCAGAGTGAGCCGGCAATCGAGCCATGGTTCTGTGTTTAGTGACACTCCTATGCCGTAGGTAACAGCCAATGTTTTGCAGTTCACACTGCGTGAATTTGACAGACAATCCAACAACAAGAATATCTTGACAATGTCAAGTCAGGGTTTCTTTGTGCCAGCAGTACCCTCAAAGAAAAAATATTCCGGAAATTCCGCCAAAAGAATCCCGCCAGGGGGATGGGAAAAAAAAAAAAGAATCCTGGCGGCAACTGGTTAAGGATGTCACAGTAGTGTTTACACAAGACCGAATTAAGTTCCCCCGGGCTAGGAATATAATTGCTTTGTCCTTCGGATGGGACATTAAGCCATAGGTCCCGTGTACTAGGACAGGTGGTGAAGAAACCCATTAAAGAACCCAGAACACTTATCGTGGAAGAGTAGGGGTTTACCCCGGTGTTTCTGGTTCAGATAGCAAGCATCCTTATCTACAGGTTTTCTCAGGCTTCCGAGCTACAGTGATTTTGTTTGCTTTTGAGGCATCCTTGGTTTCATTACCAGAACTTAATAATAACAATAACAATAATATCCGTTACAAAACCTCCAGAGAAATAATTCCATCAGAACCACTGTCGAAGTCAAGGAAAGGGCATTTGAAGTGCAAACAAACACGCGTTGCTTGTTTCAATTGTTACAAAAATAAGCCTGGTATGAATATGCACAAAATTCCTGACAAAACGTTGATAAAATGTTCACAGGCTGTGTGCATAGTATGTTATTGACAGCAATAGACCGATCCATTAAGCCCCACCCCCTAAACATATTGACCAATCACAGCATTGGCTACATCAGCACTGTACATATCGGCAGCACAATGCGCATCTTTTCAATGCGACACTGCACCACATAAAAAGTGCGCACTATAAGTATGAGCATACATGTTTACATTTTCCAATGGGGTCTTATTGTGTACGACTTTTATCAGACTCTCGGTGGCATAGCCAAGGCTGTGATTGGGCAACACAAACGAGGGCGGCGCTTCATGGATTGGTGTAAGAAGTTTCCCTTCCAAGAAACACTCACGTATCTTCCTTATAACCGATTCAGTCTCGCATTGTCATTACCTTGTCCCTTTCTTTCTCTTTCAATTTATCCAATGAACGTTTCATTCCCTCGTTCAAAAGGTCGGCCAGCCGTACAGTATCACCAGAGCGAGTCTTGAACTTTTTCCTGAAAAAAAAAAATTATAATAAAAACAAGGGATACTACAAGGAAGATTTACCACACAGGGTGGAGGTTGATATTGTGTTTGAAAAAAGCCTTCAGAGCACCACGACAGCCTGGGGCTGTATACTCCCCAGGGAGCTGAGAAAGATTACAGGAATGTTAATGGCCCACTGACCAGGGCACTAATGTAAAGCGTATTTATACTTTATTGTAAAATGCACCACTCAAGAACTAATTATTATTGTTATTATTATACAACCAGCCTGAGAAAAAAACATCATCAATTCTGTAAAAACAGTATGAACTTTTGTTTTTGTCTTACTTGTCTTCTCCTAAGACGACCCCAAACTTGATGTGCTCAATTCGCATCTTGGCAGGGTCGTACCAGCCTGCCATCCTCGCTCCGGCAAATATATTCTCCATGTGTATACTCTGTAGCATCAAAGATTCAAGTAATCAAAACAAAATATTTACTACGATTAACATTTATGAATCCCCTGTTCATTAATTTTTTATACTCAAAAAAACAAATATTGAATTGTAAAAAAAGTTTTTTTGTAAAAAACATTTCAGAATAAGAGAGGTAAGCCTACATGTTGACTACTTCCCTTCAAAAGCTGTTTAGAAGAAATACTTGCTCAACAACTTTATTGACTAAGCATAAATAAGCAATATACCAGCCACAAGCAACGTACATTACGTGGCATTTTGGCTGGTAACCTGTGCTAAGCCTTTGCTAAGTTTTTGTGCATAATAGGTTTATAAAACAAAATCCAAATTGCTCAAGGGCAGTTCTATTGCTACTCGCGTCAAACTGACCACAGTATCAGAATAATTGTAATGCTTCGATACGCTGACCTTTGTTGTTAATAATAACAAATGTCAACAAGTCATAAAATTCATTCCAAAAAATACATATTTCTGATACCTGTTATCAAACATACTTGAGTAACCCATGGCATTCCCCATTGCAATTACTGCAACTTGTACAAATGACATTCTACTCATGGTCAAGAAACATTGACTAGAAACATTTAAAGTCTCTTGAAAACAGAGTATGGCAGGGCTGTGAAGTACATGTACAGTATGTAACAGTGGTGGTAATTAAGTTAAAAGGATTTTGGTTTTAAGGGGAAGGGATTAAATGTATGAGGGAAATTCTAAACACAAAGACGGAAATAAAGAAAAGCACAAGAAGGAATCATCAACAAATATCCTGTAACAAAACATCTTAACATTGTAAATACATTCACAAACCAAAAGCAAAAGTGAAAGTAGAAGTTAAAATCGAAATGATTCATTGTTTGGAAATGCACTTGATATCATAAGTATCATTTAGGCAAGGTAAATGGGTTCCTGTACAAAGTGTAATGTTACAAAGGTTACACTATGACTATTGACTTTTCCCCATAGTGCGGCCATCTTTCTTTGAAAGGTTTCCTGTATACACCATAACAATGATAGTTCTAATGCTCATGTTATGTTAAGGAGCCATGCTGGTTTTTTCCCCCTCTCAGACATGGTTTGAGTACACTGAAAATGAAGAGTGGAAAGATAGCATGATAAAAACATAAAGAGACAACTTCAATATGTTATAATCATTGGTGAGAAAAGGCAAGTATAATGTAACAACAAAGATCAGGATTAGTAACTTGTCAGGACAAAAATGTGACCCGGTATTATCATTCTGAGAGCTCACCGATTATAAAGTTCACACCAGTACCCATCATCCAGAGAAATATAATTCCTTCTTAAATACAGTCACAAATTAGAAACTATTGTTTGAAGACCCCATAAGTCAACATTGCTTGTATCGATTGCCGCAATCAAAATAAGCTGGATGTGAACGTGCACAAAATCCCAGACGAACATAAAACCATTTATCACTCCACCATGACCACCAATTTTGACAAAGTTTTCACAGTTGATGATGGTACCTAATTTACTCCTTTAAAAAAAAACAAGGATATTCTTTCCAATTAAGTTTTCATTCCTAAAACTTCATCAATAAGCTTTCAAAGACTTAACCACCCTGAAACAAAACTCACAGATTTCCTGAAAAAGGAAAGCGTATTTTGGAGGGGGATAAAGTAAATATGCCTCCGTCAATTTAAACATGAATTCAATTAATATTATATGAAATCAAAAATCAACCATGCAGAACAATTCATAAATGAAATAATAGTCATAACAATGCATTTGAAAAATGTCAATCAATTTTAAGAAATGTTCTCAAGTACTGTACATAAAACAACATCATGATAAAAATGTCTTTATATTTCACAAACATGAGGTATGTGTACATATAGATATAATATATATGTGTGTTTCATTTTACAAATTGCATACACATTTACAAAGAACACAATTGAAATGAAATGAAAATTGAAAGGAGAGCGGTAAAAGAGTACACATACAAAAAAACGGCAAATTGACAATGGATTTGAATAACAGAATAATAATGGGTGAAAAATAACATCACACCAAAACTAAAAGAAAGACAGTCTGAGTTGGGGAATGGGGACAGTTAGAACTATACTCAGATCCAACACCCAAAAGTATGGTAGAAACCTTGTTTCAAATTTGCTGAAAAATACAAAACAAGTCAAAAATACTTTAAGCAGGTCTTGAAAATTCAAGACATAATAATTATAAAAAATAACAATAACATACATTTATACCGCGATTAATACTACGTTTCTAAGCGCTATATGGTGCTGTTGTCCTTGTAGACTATTAGGTGAAACAAGGGCAACCGCATCAAAAAAATAAAGAAACAAAATTACAGGTAGAAAACACTAACTGACATGGAGTGTTCAAACAAAAAAGTTAGCAAGAATAATGTCCGAAAGACACCTCTGCCTGCCACTTTTCCTTCACAAATCTCCAACCCCCCCCCCCCCGCCCCCCCGTTCCCGGCTATCTTACCTGTCCAGCATCAATAACATAGAGAAGCCAGTCAGCCTTGTCTTCGAAAATCCTATATCTAATACAGGCCATGTCCGACGTGTCATATGTGAACCCTCCATCAGATTTGACCAACGTCAACGGCACTTTGCCAGCGTCTGTGAACATGATTTTTCTCCCTTCATCAAGCTTTACAAAACCTGTGCAGATATAAGAATAAAACATCCATGATGACAAAATAACAAATTGAAAGGAATTTCTTCTTTTTTTTTTAAGGGCATACGCTGATAAACAGTCTTAGCTATCAAGTCGTTTACAAGTTTTTTTTTCTTCTAAATTTGTAATGTGTTAATGCATTATTAGATTTTGCCAACAGAGGGCGTATGCTCTCATTCCATCATGTTGTTATGAAAGCGTCCACTGGCGTACGATGGTTCTTGCACTGCTTGTGGTGAGATAATGAAGACTACCAACCCACTTATTGGAAATAATGTGACCACGTCTGTGTGTCGCTCCTAGCTCTGTGCTCGGAGCGAGTGTCTCAGTCTGCGCTGTGAACATCAGGATCGCATTGGTTTGGTTTCACGGCCCTTTATTCCGACCAGTTATTAACACACTATACTTTTTAAGACAAAAAATGATGGAAGTAGAACTTCTAAACATGAAACGAATAAAACATCTAAGGCCGAAAACCAGAACTGAAATTTTAAGTTTGATTTTCATAACCGCAAGGTCGGATTTCCGACAAAAACAGCTTTATGAAATTGGGTCCTGCAGGCTCTGATGGGATTGCAAAAACACATACTGTTTGCCCATGCCACACTGAATTCAACCCAAATCCAGCAATAACAAGGAGATGTATTCTGGGCAGGGGGGGCATTTGGGCTCGTTACCTTAGAGCGTATGTTATCCTCACCTTTGCTATCCAGGTTCTCTACTGTCGTTGCCATCATGTCCTGGTAGAAAGACTCCCCACGCGGAATGAGGTTCTTGACGCCAAGACGTTCATAAATCTCCTCAAAGGCTGCCGAGAAAGAAAATAATCAAACTAATAATTCAGTTCATCCTGTCATTGGCCTAATTTTAAAATAGATGTTAAAGCACAAGAAATTGCATGACACAGACAAATCTTGCTTGGCAGAAACAGGTTACCAGTCAAACTACCATGTAAAGTATACTGTTTGTGTCTGGTTCCCAGCTAATTTTTGCTTAGCAGAAAAATTTGCTTAGCACAATTTTCTTTTTAACAGCTTTATGAAGTTAGGCCCTGGTCTCCCCCCAGTCATGGGCAAAACCTTTAAGCAAAACTTTCAAGCAAAACCCTTGATTGCAAAGGTTTTTCCGAAATTCTGACAGCAGTTGGTCCCCTGCAAAGAGAAATGCACGCTAAAAATAACCATGTGAAAGCATTGGGGCTTGCAGCACAGTCTTTCTTGATCTGATTGACTGTACATCGGCTCAGTTCATTACAGGGTACCAATTTCACAGAGCAGCATAAGCACACTACACTGAGCACAAAAACGTTTGTCTTAATAGCTGAAACCGGTTACCAGCCAAAATGCAATACAATGCATATCGCTTGTGACTGGTTTCCTGCTTATTTTAGCCAAGTCAATAAATTGTTTAACCCTCTCGTAACCAAACTGAGTTGACATAAACAACCACTGGTGACCGAATTGTTTGACTACTCAAGCGTGTAGTACATTTTCCAAAACAACAGCACACATGTGTTCAGCTGCAAATTTAACAAACTCTAACACCACCCTGAAGATTTCACTTTAGAGTTAAAAAAAAAGGAACACAAAATTTCTTAGTTAATGAATTCCCTTTAATTTAATGCAACAGTTGGCATGGTTGGCAATCACGTTGCTGTATAAATGGGTCTCATCATTCAAAATAACACTGAATATAAATACAATGAACACTTGAGACGCCCATAGATAAAGCGCTATATGTACTTTTATATAGTAATAAATAATGACAAGCTTTCATACAGCACATTAAACAAGAGGTCCAAATAAGCTGAACAATGACTAGAATAAACGAAGCAAAGACACCAAAAAGCCGGCAAAAGGTGAGTAAAACAACACACAAAAAGGGCAAAGTTTAAAAGCAGTTTGTGGTGCTGAAATATAACTGCAAAATGAAAAATTACAAGTCATAAAGTCATAAATACAGTGAATAGAAAGCCTAGAATCATTCATCAATATACACCATCATCAGAAAAACCACAAGATAAAAAATGTACAGAAATTGTTCAGACGGCTAGATGATGCGATGCTTCTGCAACGAGAGGGCGTTGGTCTTTACTTGGAGTTGTTACCTTTATATGAGATGTCACAGATCATGGTCCAGGCTTTGATGATATCTGGCTCCTTAGCTTGTAGCTTGACAACCAGTGAGTATGCCCGCTTCTTGAACTCGGCATCCTCGTCAAAGCGAACTTTAGACTCCTGAGATATTTTAGAGATGAAAAAAAAAAACCAAAAACAAGTCAACAAGACTGCTCTTGGGAAATTTGTGTTTTCACAAAATTTACACGTCGATTGACCAACCCGCAACATCTGCCCACCATAGTTACAGCCTTGAGCAAGTTCTAACAAAGACAATTGTCAACTAGTGCATGACTCAAAAGATGTCCAGTCAACCCTGGCTAGTCTGCTCTAGTCAACTTTTCAAACCAGCCAACTAAACGTGGTCAGGGAACACTTTCAGAAGAGCATAATGAATTTCCTCGTTCACATTGGCTTGGTGGTATCTTTGCCCTGCCTTTCACCTCTGTGGACCCTGGTACAAATCCCACCTCAGACCAGAGATCACTTTCAGGTAGGTTTTTATCCCCTATCCCTTTACATGGACTTTCCCAATTCAGTGTTTTCCTCTAAAAAAATACTGACCACTTCCTCAACATCTTCCCTACACAGATATCTTTTTTTAGGCCTATGGGTCACAGTGCCCGCCACTTAGGAGTCAGTCACTTTGTTTCCCTTCCCAAATTATTTTTAAACACAAAACAACTAAAATACCTTGTAAAATGCCTGTAGATCTGAGATAGGAGGCGACTCGGTCAAGTAGTTTGGGAAGCGGTCTTGTAGATGGGCGATAAGCATCCCAAACTGGGTACCCCAGTCACCAAGATGGTTAACCTTCACAATTTCATGACCTACAAGATAAGAAGTTGCCAAATTAATATCAAGTCATTTCAAAATTGTGCCAAAGTATGCAGACTCTTACTATGGTTTTTGGTGGTTTTTTTTTTAACTGAACAATGAATTACACTAAAAGGTTGACTTCATCAGAAATATACAAAACGTTTGTTGATTCTTAAAATAATAGTTCCCTCCTATTCTTGGTGTCATTCTTGAATAAGTTGATACACCATTTAAAATCATTCACTATTGTGGGTTTTGAATGGTGAGATAACTGTGTACAGTGTGTGATTCCCCAAGTGGTTTTGAATGGTAGGTAAGCTGCTACAAAGCCTGGTGAGGATCGTTCCAAATGGTAGTACTGCTGTGGTGAATCAATGGACCCTCTATGCTATGGATGGTTTGGAATGGTAGGTAAGCTGATACAAAGCCTGGTGAGGATCGTTCCAAATGGTAGTACAGCTGTGGTGAATCAATGGACCCTCTATGCTATGAATGGTTTTGAATGGTAGTACACGATAATGATAATGATATGTGTGTACAACAGCAAAGGGGAAAAGTGAGAGTTGGAATTTTGAATGGTCTAGCAGTAGGAGGGTTAACCCTCCTACTCTTGGTAACAATTCTTCAAATAGGACGGGTTGTGAATAATGACACACCTGTGCACAGACAGAACTAGCTGTATAAATGTGTGTACTGTGTAGATGTACAAGTATTCACCACATGATATCATTTCACAGGCTGGCATAGTTTACCTATCATTCAAACAATAGTGGATGAGACTGAATGGTCAGTTAGTAGGAGGGTTGACTGTGTACTGTGTAGATGCATTCATCACATGATATCCCATTGCGGGCTGGCATTGTTTGTCTATCATTCAAAACCAAAGTGGATAATATTAAATGGTCAGTCAGTAGGAGGGTTAAGTGTGTACAGTGTAGATGCATTCACCACATGATATCCCATTGCGGGCTGGCATTGTTTGTCCGTCATTCAAAACCAAAGTGGATAATATTGAATGGTCAGACAGTAGGAGTGAAGTGAAACCATATTTTAATTGCGGTTGGCAAACTTAAAGACAGAGTCCACAAGTAAACACTAACCACATTAATAAGTTTGTATAAATATTTAAACAGATATTCAAAAGTTCATCTAAAAATTTAGCTTTCTGTAAACTTTTATAATCCTGCAAGATATCATGAAACATTTTAACGTTACATGATTATTTCTGAAGCCTGGTTCATACTTCACGCAAATGCAAAGCGAATTTGACGTCACAAATTCGCGAAGAACTGTCCGCTCAAGTTGAAATGTGTTGAACCTTTTCACGAAATACGCTGCGAATGTAGGAACTTCATGCAAATTAACAGGTTAGGGTAACATGTAAACTAGGCTACTAGTGTTACTGAAGCTGGCCAGCTAGTATGACACTTATGTACACTTTAGAACTATAGACAAAGGAGACTTCCTCCTTTGAGGATTATTCCAGATCGTTTATTGAAATATTGCACATAGGCAGGAAAAGAAGAAGTGAGACTGAAAGTTTGAAACTAAGGAAGTTTACATGATATACAGCTAATTTTGGTCTCTGACACTGTTGTAGGTGAGGGCATGAAATTATAGAGCTTTAGAGTGAACTATGTTGGTGTGATGGAAATGATGTGGGGGCCGTGAGAATGTTACAGTTGCATGGCCCGATTTTTGCAGAAAGACAATTTTTTAAAGAATTTTTCTTAACTCTCTGAATGAATTTTGACAGCTGATGCCCTTTCAAAATGAAAAACGTACAAAAACTTTCGCATATGCCACGAACAATGCACCAAATACGTAAATTGTTTGTTCATGGCTAATGGACTTGAGATAATTTTTTTAATTTTTTAATTAACTACAACTTATTTATCATTGGCAGACTGTTTCGTGGAATACCTTCAATGAAAGCTTATAACTTCCGCGAATTAAAAGTTTTAATCTAAATTTTCGGCCAAAAATTTAATGAGATATTAATGAGATATAGTTTTCTGGAGAGAGGGGCCTTGGGTGATTTTGTGTGTGCTTAGAGACCTAATAAATGAAACACCTGTGGTTGCAGGATTTATGGCTTAAATTAGTATTGGGACACTTCTTGAAATATATGTTTGGATTTTGAATCATTATTTAAATTGGTATCCTGGCATCCTCACCTGCAAACACCAGCAGTCGAGAGATGCTCTCACCAATGATGGTTGACCTTAGATGACCTACGTGCATCTCCTTGGCAATATTAGGTGAGGACATGTCGATGACGACCCGTCGCTTGCCGCTCGTCTTCGGTGGCCTGACTCCCTTGTTCAGAATGTCACTGATCACCGTGGCAACGAAGGGACGTCTGATGTGGATGTTGATGAAACCAGGGCCAGCAATGTCAATCTGGCATTTGAAATAATAACGAATAATTTAAGGAAGCTAATGAGATGCAGCAATGTTCTGATTGGATGGGAAATGCTACTCCAACTTTTGATTGGATGCCGATCCACGGATCAACCAGGGTTAGCAACAAAAGGCTCTGTTAGCAAAGTTCTGATTGGCTGAGGAAAATTTAGGCTGTATGATTGGTCGATATAAACTTTATGGACCCCTTTGCACAGGCCACCAACACTGAGGTCAAACAATGGAAATGTGCACGCGTGTACATAGACAACTTCGCAGATACTTCTTCTGCGCAAAACAGTTATACGGTGACGCACGCGTTAAGCCATGGAACGAGGTGCATGCTGGTCTAGATAACTACAAAACTATTTGTGAAGTTGTCAATGCCATGCACATCTCTCATCTAATGATTGATCTTCCTTTGACCTCATTGAGGGAACTGTTTGAGCTTGCGGCGTCATATGCAAGGGGTCTATTGGTTAACAAATGCTTTGACTGCTTTCGGAAATTTATTGTTTGATTTGTTTAGGGTTTGTGGTTACCGGTTAATTGACAGGGAGTTAGGTCACTCTTGTCAACAGCTTGGTGTTTGATTATTGAGCAAAGCTTAATTCAACAGAGGGTAAAATATTATACTGATATATCTCTCCCTACTTACTCATCATTGTATTCAATTCCTGAACAAAGACAAATCTGATGCAAAATAAAGAATGTCATCAATCTCTCTGTTTCAGGGACAAAAGTTTGGCAGCATAATGAATGTGTTTAGGGTCCACATACCTTTTCTATGATGTCACAAGGTGGTAGATTCTGCACAACGGCCTTGGCAATTTCATTCGGTGAGCATTTTTTTCCAATCGCTCTGAGTTGCTACAGAGAAAGGGGGGAAAAAAAGGGGAAATAAAAAGGGGGCAATTGCAAAATATAACAAAAATACCTTCAGTGCATTTAAAAAAAATTCATAAATGAAATTCATAAACTAAACATTGAGCCAAATTTCAGCCATATCAACATGAGCTACCTAACCCCCACGTGTATATTGTAAAAATATGTGGCAATACACCCATTGAACAAAACTCAACGCTGTTGGTACGCTGAGGTCACGCACCAAAAGCAGCTGTCGTCCAACGACCTGCCTCCTTTTGCCTCAGTGAGGGCGCTATTTGAGAGTGTGACATCATATACACAGAGTCTATAGACTATGCAAGTCCCGCATGGAAGTTCAAACATTTTGGGAACCTTGGATTCCCACATATATTACTTCATTATGATAAGGAAATAAAATCCTGCACTAAAACGCTCAGAGTACGCACAAGACTTGGAAAGTCTATTATTCATCTTTTTACTTGGCTATTTCAATTACACAATTTCTATTTAAACTGTCAAAACATAAACTGAAATCATAAAAATCTAAATAATTAAACTGACAAAAATGAGTCAAATCACAGTTCAAAAAAATGCGTAAATATTTGTACACATGATTTAATGCTGCAAGTCAGCCATTTTGTAAATAGGTGACAGGGGGTCATTAGGTCATGGAAAAGGATAAGGATAAGGTGCTGAGGGGCTAGCAAATGTAATGTATGTCAAAAGACATTTTGGCCGGTAACCTTTGCACAATTTAATAGAGCTGCTGAAACACAAAACAATTTGGATTCCCAGAATAAGGTTACCAGCCCAAATACATGTTTGTGCTTAACAACAAAATTGATTAAGCACCATTGTCTGCTTAAGAAGCTCTATGAAGGTGGACCCTCTTTTTGATTATAAGCAAACATATTTTGCATGCTGAGTAACTTTGTTTTAACCTACCTGAGCAATAGCCATGGGGCTGTTGCATTGGTAATCTCCAAAGCGATCATTCTTGCTGGGTTCTACAGCGACTGCTGGCTTGGGCAGCTCTGGGAACGAAGCCCTGATTGCCATGCCAAATACACTCTCCAGCTCCCGGCTGATGTTGGTCATCACATTAGCGCTTCCTGAAGCCATGGGCGTGCTCTTTTCTTCCTCTTCAATACTCTAAAAGGCAAATAAGGAGAAATAATCCAACTAAATGACCAACTAGAGGAAGATGTTGGGTTTGGGATCTTAGTTACAATATGAATAGGCTCCACTGAGAGTTTAACTCCGTTGTGTTTTGTTCTTAGTTCCTTTAATATAGTGCGGTTGCACCTTTAAGTATGTTCTGATGAAGTGCTGTTGTGACGTCATATTTTGTTCACTGACAGAACTAAAACAAGTCTAGTTTATGCCACCTGGCTCACACATCAACCTCATGATGTAAAACTATTCGTCAGTTCTACCCAAGTCTCGAATAAATACTGGAACCACAGAATAGCCAATTATGTCTTTGTCTCTCTGCTGAGTATATGGTCACGGGAACAACATAATAAACTCCAATTTTTGATTTGTTTTAAAAACATTACCAGACCAAACATTTGATGGTGCAAGGAGTTGATCAACTAAGCAACTTATTTTTGGCATGGCTCAATGTACTCACCCTGAGTAGGTGTCCAAGACGATACTTGAGTTTCTGGTTCTCAACCTTGAGTTTCTCTACCTCTGGTGATAACTCAACCTCTCCATTTTGTAAAGCAAGAATTTCTTGCTTCAACTTAGCAATCTCAGCCTCCTACAAACAAGATGTTTGATATCATACATGTATAATAGATGTTAAAGTTTGCACCAGGATAAAGAATATTATTTGTAATTTTTACCCATACACTGATGTGTGTTAAGCACTGTATACTTGTTCCGTCCTAACTTGACAATCGCCCCAACTATAGTTGGGACTGGTCCCAACTTGAGTGTTACAGTTGGGGCGCCCCAACTATAGTTGGGATCACCCATGCAGCTCTACAAGAAAGCGGAGCCGGCCGGAGCCAAAGACGAGGTTTGTAAAAAGGCCCTTTGGTTGATAGTAGTTTCTGTCTTCTGGGCCGCTAACTCGTCAGAATTAATTATGTACAGAACATGTGGGTTACAAATAGTGTCTTTTTTTAGAGGGTTCTGATGGTGGACACAATTTCTTTTTTATTATTATGACAGGTGACGTTTTTAGTCTCCAAAGTACGGATTTAGTTTGCTAAGTTTCCCTTCTCTCGGAAACCAAAATTCCAATTCTTCTCAAATGTTATTCAAGCAAGTCAAGTACTAGAATAAAGTGATCTTAATAACTTCACTCTATTATTATTTTTACTTTTTATTCATGTCCATTTCGTTAAAATAATTGAAGAAAAAATTGTCATTAACACTTTCAGTATTGTGTTGCCGTTTGTGCGGACATGGCATTATGTGTGTGTGGGGAGGGGGGGCATCGCTAATTTTGCCTCCATGTCTACATAGTGTACTGGCTCCGATGGTACTCTGTATTTACTGCAATCCCAACTATAGTTGGGGCGCCCCAACTGTAACATTCAAGTTGGGACCAGTCCCAACTATAGTTGGGGCGATTGTAGCCCCACTAGTGTGGCAAGGATTTTTGACATCGGTTGAATCCTTACCCACACGTCCAAGCCTATCTTTTGCGCAGCTCGTCCCACAACTCGCCACACCGAAACAGGTGCAGCGCTGGATTTTAACCAACTAAATGTGTCCACGTACCTCTTAGCTTCCCTCTGGTACTTCGGCTGTTGAAGTTACTAACCTTATTAAGGGCAAATAATCATTTGAATTTTGCTCAAAATTACTCCACACAAATAGATATCGGCTTGCGATCGGGGCCATTTTGATTACCCAGAATGCAATGTCACCACGAAGTCACGGGTGGCGCGAGAGTGCAACAACATGTGAAACACGTGAAACAGCCGCTGAATTGTTTTTGCACTCTCGCAGTCTCACGCCACCCGTGACTTTGTGATGACATTGCATTGGATTGGGGGACGAGCTGCACAAAAGATAGGCTTGGACGTGTGGCTAAGGATTCAACCGATGTCAAAAATCCATTGCCACACTAGTGGGGCTAGGGCGATTGTCAAGTTGGGACGGAACATACTCGACATCTGCTCTAGAATGGCGGGGTCATCGAATCCCATCTGAGAAAAACATTTGTCTATATCTGCAGGTTCAGCAGTTAGCAGTTTACACACAACAACACAACTGAGTAGTCATGGTAGTAAACAAGGCCTAACTCAACATTAAAAATAAAACAAAACCATTAAATTTGACTTCCTTTTCCTTGACCTTGCTTGAGAAATTTTGTAAATTAAAATGCATAGTTCAAGCACATCAAGAATTACCTGTTGAGCGGCAAGTTCCGTGTACTTGGTTATAGCATCCGACATTGTATGGCCACGGTTTCATTTGATGATTTGATGCAATCGGAGAAATTTGTAACCAGTTTCTGTGGACAGCTCCCTCTCGGCTGGCTGGCTGACGACACAAGCTAGACAAACACGTGTACCTTAACCCTTGACCTCAGTTTATGACATCAGTATCGATCATAACTATTACTATTCGGAAAAAACAATAATAACATGAAAAGCGAATGATATACCTCGTCGATGAATGGTTGGAGCTGTGATTGGCAACTCTGTCAACAGCATAAAAAATAATTTTAAAAAAAGATGATAAAAATCCCAGACAGTCATGCCATTCCCAGACGTTAATTTGTTTTTAATCGATACCAGGTATTCGATTCCACTGCCAATAGTATGCATACCATGCATGTCTCATAGTCACAACGACAACAGTCTACATCAGCTGACGAAACCCGAGCTGAGAACTGCGATGAACAGAATTGGATTTCTTTCCAATAAATCAGGCGTTTTTGGGAGTGGAACGGAATACCAAGTATCAACTAAGTAAGTTTCTTAAATTTTCCGCGATATTTTGTGGTTGATCTAACTTTAGATGATTGTTTTTGCACCGGTTGTCCGATCGTGTTTACGCCAATCGTCATTCTTGAGACAACTGCACCAGTGTCGGGAGAATTTCCATGTGTTTTTGAAATTTTGGAGCAGGTGGCATTGAAATGAAAATCAATTTATGCCAGTGTATGTACATGTATTTATTTAAATATACATAAATATGTATATTTAAAAAAAAAAAATAGGTACAGTTGTTTACGGTCTGTGATAGTCTAGACCCAGTAACTGGGGCGCTGTACTCCTTTTTTCAGATTTTGGCAGTAAAAAAGGAGTACAGCGCCCCAGTTACTGGGCCTAGTGATAGTCATAACATTAGTAGTATGTGCCAAACTTGTGTATATAAATATACATAAATATATATATATATATTTAAATATACATAGATATAGTTGTTTAAGGTCTGTGATAGTCGTAACATTACTTTATGTGCCAAACTTGTGTGTTTTTATTTGGCAGGTTTTATTATTTGTCATTATTTAAAACATTTGGATTTCCACCTTGTTGGGCTCATGATGGACTTTGAATAACCCTGATTATGCTACTTTATGCAACCAGTATACATGTAGGTAAACCTAAATTACTCCATCATCAGAGTCTGATCTTACGACTTGGGTGCAGAGATCGTAAAGTCAGCATGTAGGTGCAAAGATCGCAATTCTGTGCCTCTCTCTGCCGGCTGGTCCCTACTCCTACGTGTATAGCAATGAGCGTAACAACCTCATACTAGTTCTAAAGTATCTGATCCCTAGGAGAGAGTTACGGTCATCACAACCATGTATAAACATGCATCTCTCTAAAACTTGGTAAAAGTTAGAACTGTGAAGAAATGGGAAATAGTTAGAACTTGGAGTCATGCTTTAAAAAAATTGTATTTAATTATTGTGTGGGATGTTTGATACTGTTTTGTTTTTAATAATCAATACTTTTATGTTTTGCAGTGAATACTGGCTGAAGGTACTCCATCTTCGAGTTGACTTTGAAGTGGGTCATCTCAGAACAACAAGTCTAACATCATGACAACACAGCTGTGTTTCAACCAGTCAGAGGCCATCGAGCTCCATGGTCCCCATGGCCTGTACCTCAAACCCATCGCCAAGCTCAACATCTCTGTAACACTCCCACAGATGAAGACAGAAGGGAAGTCCATCAGCAACTGGGAGGTCATGGAGAAGCTGAAGCGGATGGCCAAGCCCGATTCCTTTCTAGTCCTGCGAGTCAGTAAGAGCTCCTTGGAGTTCCTCCGCTTTGAGGCCGAGGTAGAAGCCAAGAGTCTGATCAAAGTCCTCATCCTGAGACTAGACGGGAAGGTCATCAAGCTCAGCGGATTCCCAGAGCCGCTAAAAGTCCGAGCAGCCGAGGCCAGGATAAACTTCCCAAATCGTCACGACTGGGACTCGTTCTTCCGTGACGCCAAAAACATGAATGAGAACAATCCCGGCGAGCGACCGGACACTATCCGACTGGAAGGCCTTCCCTGCAAGTGGTTTTCCTCAACGGCAGAGCCCGATAAACCCAGTGAGCTCATCATCAAGAAGATCTTTGAGTTGTTTGGGGAGATACGGAGCGTGGATGTCCCAATGCTTGATCCATATAGACATGAGTCTCAAGTCATTGGGGGGAACTTCCGAACGTTTTCATCCTTCAGCACGTTGATGTTTGAAGTCTATGTTCAGTATAGTGAGTACATTGGATTCGTGAAGGCAATGGATGCTCTGAAGGGCATGAAGCTACTAAAGAAAGAGTTGAACTCAGAGGATGGGAAGGAGGGCAAAGCCTACACAGCCGACATCAAGGTACTAGACCTCAGTAACCTTCACTGCCATGTCAGGGTTCCACATACAATCCATGTGATCTAAAGCGAGGCTAAAAGGGGAAATAGGCTGGTTTCTTATTTACTAACTACCAGGAATTGTCCCAGCATGTCCATCAAAAAAAGTAACTCCACGACTAAATCATGGAGGATTTAGACATCAGACAGCACTTCTACACTGTCTTTGATATATCTACCAAGGGCAATAAATATGGAAATTTAATTGATTAAAGTGCTTTACTGATTCAGTTCAATGGAGTCACTAAATTTGCAATATTTAGTGTAGGATTTAGAATAAAATTAAGTGTTATAATATACCATTTTTTAATATTTATTATTGTTATTTTTACTTAAGGTTGATTTTGATAAAACCCGTCACTTGAGTGCCAAAGCCATCCGGAAACGGGAGAAAGAAAGAACAAGATTGATTGAACTTGAGAAAGCCAGAGAAGAGCAGAAACGCTTAGAACGAGAAAAAGAAGAAAAGAAACTGGAAGATGAGAGGTAAGTAAGACTACTAACTCTCACAGCACCAGGCGAGGGCGCTTTTGACTTTTTACTTCAAAAAGTAAAAAAGGTAAAACTTGTGTAAAAATGTTCAATACTCGGACCACCTTCTGAATACCTTAAGTGTAGTACTAAAAACTAAGGCTGTTTTGGGTCTTTTTTGGGGGAACTTATTCAGGAGGAGAAAAGAGCAGGAGGAGTTATATAAGAAGCAGCGCAAACAGGCCAAACTGACCCGGCGGGAGGAGCGTAGGCAACAGAGAGAAGAGAAACGAAGGCGGATCCATGAAGAGAAGAAGAGAATTAAACAGGAGCAGGAGTTACAGCGTAGGATAGCACTGGAGGAACGCAAGCTGCTCATCGCACTCAGGCAGCTAGAGTCGATCAGATTACTGACTGAACTCCTGGAGAGAGTCAAGGTATGGTGCTCCAAGCACACTGCTGGGAAGGGCATCCCTCAAAGAATGAGTTCAAATCTCTACTTATTGTACTCTATTAACCAGTTGTTTTTGGGTTTTTTTTTCCGTCACCCTGGCGGGATTATTTTTGCATATTGCCGGAATCTTTTTTTCTTTGAGGGTACTGCTGGCACAAAGACACCCTGACTTGACATTGCCAAGAGAACAAAGATTCTCTTTATTGGATTGTTCGTTTTGTTTTCTCGCCTGAGATAATGTCTACATGTAATTCACACAACGTGAATTGCAAAACAGCGGCCATTACCTATGGTATAGGAGTGGTGCTAAACATGGAACCATGGCTCGATTCCCGGCTCACTCTGACTTACCTCCATTGAGCCAAAATACAATGAACAAATATTGGTGGAAGCCTCTCAATGTCTCATAATCCTCTTCTTGGAACAAAAGGACAAAGGTCTGGAATCGGGGATTACACAAAAACCACCTCTCAATGGCCAGAAAATGCAAAAATATTCAAGACCTCTTTTGGTCTTTGTGTGGGTGAATTGAATGTGTTAAACGGCGTGTGTGTACATGCTCAGCAGTGGAATGTCCGGGCGACCTTTGCTCCGGTATTCCGAAATTACACAATGGCATCTTTACACGGCTTCCATTTCCAGGCAGGGGAAACATTTGCGTGTTCACTGGTCATCCGGCGCCAACTGGTTAAAAACAGTTTCTTTGCTGTTTTTTTTTAGTAAGGGTTGTCATTATGACTGATAAGACAACTTGGGTGTCAATGCTGCTCCCATTCAAGAAGTTACATAATTTAAGATGCATGTTGATACCTTGTAGTCTTATCATAATTGGCAGGGCTCACCCTTAACACTAGCCCGGTGTACATTGTCTAGTAAAAACTGCTATGGGCTAGTAAACACCACGTCTCAACTCACCCTGTGGGCTACTAAAAACAGAGCAACTTACTTGTTTACAATGCTCATACTTCTTCCTTTTCAGATGTGAATATCATAATTCATTTGAGAAATGTGGTAATTTATTTTTGAGTGTGTGAGTGTAACTTCATTTGACCATTGAACTGGTTGTGGTCGCTACCATTAGTATCAGAAAGATACATTTATGACAATACGTGTTTAAAATTAGGGCAACGAAAAACTTCCTGGGGGCAAGTAAAATGCACAGTTTACTAGCCCCTTGGGCTACTTAACAAAAAGCTTAAGCGCAAGGCCTGCTTAATGGTGTAATTTTAAATGCTGTCATTCTTGGATCTTATATACATGTAAGATCAGTGTGAGATTACCTGAGATGGATCAATTACATCAGTTCAATTTTGTGCGGTATTCGCTGCTATTAACAGGATTTGAACTGACTTATCATTACCAAGGAATCTCTGTGGTCTTGTGTTGGAGACATCTTCTCTAGAATAAAGACAAGGACTCGAATCCCACAAGTGGTGCCTGTGGATTTGTTTTCTGCAGGACTGGAGGGGGGGGCACTTAATAAACAGTGCTTTTTTATATATTCAGTGCAAGGCAAAAACTAATATCAGTTATTGGTATTGCTATTCTGGTAGGTTGTGAGACAACAAGAGGAGGTTAGGCATCGTCTTGAGGAGCTAGAGAGAGAGAGACTAAGACAACTCGAAGAGGAGAAGCGAAAGAGGGAGGAGGAAGAGAGGATGAGGGTGAAGGAGGAGGCACGCAAGAGGAGAGAGCTGAGACGCCGGGAGGCACACCTCAAGCAGAGGCTGACAAAGAACCTCAAGACTAGGGAGGAACAGGAGCAGGAGAAGAAGAGAGAAGGCCTCAGGCAGAAACTGAGAGGTAGGGCGAGGCTAAAGTCTGCCGTCATTCAGGACTCCAAGTTTCGTCTTGATGACTACGAGGAGTATGATCGGAGAAAGAGGGAGACAAATAAAAAGCCTAAGATCAGATCTGCTGTGATGTACAAGACAAGGTAGCATCTTCGTCATGTGTTCAACGAGACTGATGTCTTTTTAACACAGAGAGATAGACTAAAATGAAAGGCTTGAGATTCAGAACGTCTTTCATGTAAAAGACAACATAGCATTTGCAATAAGAGATTCATGGGACTGCAGAGTCAACGATAGATACATGGACTGTGGGGTCACCGAGAGATCCCTGGGACTGTGAGGTCATCATCAAGAGATCAAAAAGCTTACCACAAAAAACTTTGCTTAACAAAAAACAGGTTACCATCCAAAATATCATTTAATGCAGTTACTTGTGACTGGTACCCTGCTTATTTGTTGCTTAGCGAATTAATTTGATAAGCAAGTTTATCTGCTTGACAGCTTTATGACATTGAGCCAAGGGATCCATTTTAGGTTCCACTTTTTACTTTTTTACTTTTGTTCTTTTTAAAAGAGAAACTGACATAAGATTGCTCAGGTTGAAGTAACTTCCCACATTGTGTGGTATCATTTTAACTTATAACAGACCTCAGTGGTGTTGCAACCATCTTTGTTGTGTTCCCTGTGTGCAGTAACATTAATAAATAGTAAGTGCATAGTGTTTTTATAACAAAAAGGTGCCAGACTATTTGGCCCATCTAGCCTCAGTGGGAGAGATTTGGACGGTCTTTTTTCACAGTTCTCACCGGTAGTACGCATGCTCAGAACTACGTGCGCAATACTGAGCATGTGCGCACATGCCCAGAACTGTCAAAAAGGACCGCTGTGTCTGCTGCCGCCAGCGTCTCAAAGGTCTCCCATTAGGTTACATTTCATTGAACAGAAGAAAAACAAGATGGCCGAACCGTAGTTAGGGTCTTCTACAATTTTAACTCGTTATACTTGTTCAAGTTTTTGAAACAAGAAAGTTCACAATGTTGTGTTCGGTGTGCAGCAAAAGAAAATTGTCACACTTGTGGTAATTTTATCTGAAATGCAAGAATTACATCTTTTATGTTTTCTTAAGGCTTTCTTGCAAGTAGCGGAGCTCAAATACCCAGTGGAATACCGGCCAGAGTCCAGTATTAGCATTTGGCCAGTAATCCCATGACCAAATAAGTCCTGCAAGTCTAGTCTTTTTCCGAACATATACTTTTAAAGACTGACTTAACCTCCTAAAAGTTCTGCAAATAAATAAAAAAAAAAGTATTTTTAGGTCTTCCAAGAAATATTTCTGCTCCGGTGACAGCTCTGAGCTACAAGACCTGGGCCCAATTTCATAGAGCTACTTAAGCACAATTTTGCTTACCAGAATGAGGTTACCAGCCAAAATACCATATCACAAGTACCAGCTTTGACTGGTTTCCTGCTTATTTTCGCTTAGCAGAAACTTATTAAGCAGAATCGTCTGCTTAACAGCTCTATGTAATTGAGTCTAGTGGAGATTTGCTTGAAACTTGAGCCCTGGGCCCAATTTCATAGAGCTGCTTAAGCACAAAAAGTAGCTAAGCACAACAAAATTATGCTTACCAGAATAAGGTTACCGGCCAAACTACCATGTCACATGTTCAATTTGTGACTGGTATCCTGCTCATTTCTGCTCAGAAGAAAATTTTTAAGCAATATTTTCTGCTTAAGCAGCTCTATGAAATTGGGCCCTGATGTAGTACTGTATACTAATGCCACTAAATGCAAACTTGCCAGAGTACAAAATAAACAGTACACAGTGTTGCTTTTATGAAAATGTGTTCATTCAGAATCCTTTTTTTTCGAGGGTCATGGTAAACTACATGTTTCTGCCGTGTTTGAATTTGACAAAGTTACCTTACCTTTTCAGTGAGGTGTCGTCCAAAGTTTCAACATTTTTAATGTCAGATAAAGAGTAGACCACCCCCTCCCGGCCAAGTAGCACTTATGAACATTTGTTGGGCAGCAGTATCAACTTGCATTAACCCTAACCATGCTAATTGCAACAATATGCACCAATGGAAAAAAATTGTTGCAATCTGTTGCATTTGGCAGTCAACTTGGGTGTCATATTTTGACTGAATTTGTTGCATTTAGCAGTCAAGTGATTTTATATTGGGGTTGCATTTTGTTGTATTTGGCAGTCGACTCAAATTCATACCTTGATGGCATTTGTTGCAACTTGTTGCCAAGTCAACACTGCACTTATGTGCATACTGTTGCATTTAGCAGGGCAAACACCCTTGCTCATTCCCAACACAAACAACATGCCAGCACAATGCAACAGAATCCCTTGTTGCATTTTGTTGCATTTGGCATGGTTCTCATTTCTACTGTGTTGCATTCTGTTGTATTTGGCAGGGCACTTGGGAGGACCCTGATGGGGGTTAGGGTTTTAATGTAAATTGATACAGTGCGCACCAGTCAGGGTTTGCCCTTAACTTCAGTGACTAGGCCAGCAGGACCAGTTGTTTTGTCGTTTCACTGGTCCGTAATCTTTTTCACAAGTCCGTATCTCATGTTAAACAGGGATGCTTTTTAACGCTGAAGTAGCCAGCCGGACCACTTGGAGAGAATTTTGACTGGTCCTAAGGTGTTTTTAACGATCATTTGGCCAGCGGACCACTGTTAAGAGAGAATCCTGAACCTCCCCTACCCAACAGCATAATTAGTGTGAATGCCTACTATACGTTTTAGTATTTGTTCACCCACTTTTTGTGTTTCCTCTTTCGATTGTAACGCCATAAAAAAAAAAGGCATTTGTAAAACCTTTTAAATTTGTACACCGCCTCTGACCCCCTTTCCCCTCTATGTATGACAGGGAAAATATGGACGACTCCCAAGTTACCACTGTTCACAGATGGGTTATTTAAGCCACTGTTATTTGACCTACATTAATTGACCTCTGCTCACACAAAGTCCTATGTAAAAACAAGTAAAGTTACCGGAAGGAATATTTTCACAATTGACTGGCACTCAAATGAAGCTTAAAATGTTAAAGACAAAGGTACATAGGTTGATAAGATGAAAACAAACAAGTGAGGAGTTTTGATCTGAGATATTTCCATCTGAAATACTGTCGAGAAAATAGTAATTGACAACACCCCCCCCCCCCACTCCCCCTTGCTTATTTTAAATAAGTATACATAAGCATACACATACAGCAGCGTAGCAAGGGCATTTTTCCAGGAGATTTGCCAATTTGCCGACTGGCAGTTCCTTTCATGAGGGTATGGAAGCCAGTTTGCCAACTCTCCAACTACCAATATCCTCCACTATTTTAAGAAAGACTAACACGCCCAGCACTTTTTTTCTTATTTTTTTTGCAAATTAGGAAATATTCATTTGGTTCTTGGTATGTGGCAGAGTGTACCCCCCTCCTATTGTGTCTTCATTGTGTTCTGGAAATCTCTGGAATTCTGTCGAGGATTTTAGGGGGGGTGCTTCTGTACAAGAGGGGAAGAGTGTGTTAGAGAATGGGAACATTGGGGGGGGGGGGCCTCCCTGTGCTACATATCGGGCATGGTATAGAAATATTGATTGTGGCCGGCGAAACGACTGCATTTTTAATAGTCTGGATGCCCTTGTTCTTGTTGATTCCGTGCTTCAGTTACCAACTGAGGCTCAAAATGCTGACAGAGAAAAACAAATCGGGGTGGGTGGGGGGGGGGGAGTCATTCAAACCACCACCACACCTGCCCAACTATTACAAACCTGTGTTCACAAAATCTCTCGCAAATATAAAAAGTTTTTTAATTGTTTTCACTTTAAAGACCCAGCTCAACATTGGTAAAGTGACTGTAAATGCTTCCATTCTTTGCACAAATCAAAATACATGTAATAAAACCAACCTGTGAAAATTTCAGCTCATTCTGTTGTTTCTTCTACCTTCATTATCTTTATACCATGTAAGGTCTATGTAAATCTGTGAGCGTTATGTTTTTTCTTCTTATA
Source organism: Marthasterias glacialis (assembly GCA_911728455.2). Classification (NCBI taxonomy): domain Eukaryota; kingdom Metazoa; phylum Echinodermata; class Asteroidea; order Forcipulatida; family Asteriidae; genus Marthasterias; species Marthasterias glacialis. The sequence goes on from OU452228.1 coordinate 7,053,263, forward strand.
CCAATGTTGAGCTGGGGCTTTTAATTGACCACCTCCTTTGATAAACTTATCACAGGTTGGTGGGATGGTGAGGTTTTTTTAAAACTGGATGCAGGAAATGGGTTTAATCTTCCAAAAACCAATGATATACCACAACCCAGTTCAGCCTGTTATGTTTTCAGTGTACGTTAACAGGTTCAATTTCGCTTCCAACGAAAACGAGGCTTCAGCTATAAACTCTTCACACCAAAGACATCAGAAAGGCACCAAATTTAATTTATGATTCATCAAAATTAAATGTTTATTATATCGCTAGTGAATTATCGACAGCCACAGAAATCTTGGGGTTACTTTTCTCGCTCGTTAATATCATATCAACTAATGTTTTTTTTTTATAATTATTATTATTAAGTCTTTAAAGTAAGTTTTGTACAGAAAAGAAAAAACAAAAAGTGGAACCAAAACCATAAACAATATTGGACTCTTATCAATACACTCTTAATCTTATGAAGACAATAACAATTTCAAGATAGCTTTTGCGGGGATAAATGTCACTGATTAACATCAAAAACAAAACAAAATCTGTTCTCCTATTCTACCGATTCAAAATAAAGAAAAATGAGGGATATCTACGACTCTATGATATATACACACAACTTAATAAAGGGTAGTCATAATTATCAGTGAAAGTAACCATATATCCAATTATATGTTTTTCCATTTATATTGAAGCGCCCCCTGTTAGGACAAAAGTAAAAAATTGAAGAATTACAAATATTTAATATCAGCGTTTAAAATTTCGTGCAATCTTGGGCCTTGGAAAATATTGACCATGCGAAAAGGATAAGCAACCTAGCAAGAAAACCAAAACAACAGATCAACCTTTTTTATTTCAACCTAAACAATTTTTTTTCCCCAATGGTTTTTTTTAAATATTTTTTATTATTTTTTTTACTTTGTTTTTTATAAGTCTGATAATTATAATGGTTATGCAGTTTGGGGAATGGATTTCAGCTCTAACGATATCCCAAATGAGACCGTATATCCCGATGGAGGTGTTTTGACAACACCTAGTGGGATATGATGTGGAAAAATGAGTTAAGTTTCGGATAGAAAAAATATATCCCACTTGATGTAGTATGTCCAGATGCAGGGTGGGGGTTACCTTTTAAAAGGGACAAACTGGACAAATGGTTCAGTTTGGGATTAAAATATACCCCAATTGAGATGGTACTTCCCGATGGAGGAAGTGATCCCCTTACAGGTACAGAGAAAAGAGTTCAGGTCTGGATCAATAAGTACCCCCATTGAGATATATTTGTAATGGGATGGAATATTACGCGAGTACACAAGACACAAGACAAGCGGCCTTGAGGCTTTGATATATACTATATATGCCAATAGTAGGTCAAATCTTGCACCGAGTGTTAGCGTTTTCATAAGAATTATTAATTGCTCAGCTTGAAAAAAAAAACACAACACTTTATCAAAGTTTTATAACAGAGGACTTTTTTGGGCCCAGTTTCGTGTGACATTGCAGCATTTTTGGCTGGCCGTTACCAGACCCAGCTGTTAAGGGTCAACACCAAGGTTTTTACACTAGCTGTGTAAAAATGTACCCGGGGAAAACACTCTGGAGTGATGTCACATGAAGCAATGTAAAAGGGCAACCTGTTCCGGGGCGGCTTGCAAGTAAAAACGATACTATTTCCAATCGATCTTATGCAATGACATCATCTCACCGGCATCTTCCGGGAAACAACGATGAAACAATTTAAACAAACAGCTATGTTCCTGCTGCGCACAGGCCAGTGAACAACTTCCTTTTGATCTCAAATGTGAGGGCGCCCCACTCCAGATACGTCATATGCACAAGGTCAACACAAAGCCATTAACCATTTAAAACTTTATACAATTTGTTTGAATTCAAATTTGTCGTCGCTGATACTAGGATTTTACACCACAGCTAACAGCTGTTCACAGGTTGATCAGAATTACAATCGTTAAAATAAATAAAATCTAGTACTACAAGATTATCAAGTGTATAATGTAGGAGAGAGAAAAAAAAATCACAGCACAAGCATAAAATAATGACAAGGTTTACACAGGGGCCTTACAAAACCTCTTCCGTACCCCATGGTCTTTTCTTCTGTGAAATGATCGAATGTTTACTCTTGGATGTGCCCTTCACCTAGAAAACTGCGTTTAATTAACAACAGACCTGAAAAGTCTGGATATATTTTACATGCTACCGCGTTGTTGGCACCATTCCAAACAGCACAAAAACCTTGGTGCTTGGAATGAGTGTTATATTTCATTCAAATCAGCGTCAAAATGAAAAACAGGAACAACCCGTGCGTTTGCGGTTTCACATAGAGAGCACAGGAGTTTCATCAGGCTTCTGAGCTACAGAGATTACATTCACTTTGTTTTCATTACCACAAAGCTATCGTGTTAGAGATTTTGGTGGGGGAATGACAGACGGTGAATCAAACCAACCCAGGGAAATGTCAACAATTAAGAGTGCATTATCGGAAAACAACAAGCTTTTCATTCCATAGGAATGAGGATGGTTTTAAGCGACACCCTGGGCCTTAAGTTTACGAAGCCAATTCCCCGATAAGCAGACTTTTTGTGCCTAAACACTTCAGCACTAGTTTTTCATATAGGAATAATAAACTTGATGTTGGTCAGAATAGACTTATATCGTTGCATCACTCATGTACAAAACCCGAGTTAGCAACCCTTTACAGTAAAGCAGTGTTTTCAAACTCTACTGCAAGCCACTGTATAAGCAAGAATCATCCCCAGAAATGAGACCAAACTACTTTATCACCATTTGACCCGATTCACCCGACATCATCACACGATAGATCTTGCTTTTGCCATTTTAGGAGTCAGCTTCCCAGTATTACTGTGCAGCTAGGCACCCCACAGTTAGATAAGCACCAGGCCTCGGTCTTAAGAAAAACGGGGGCAGGCCTTTCCTGTCCAAATCAGAGAAATTGTACAAGGGCATGCTGGCCAAGTTGGTAGTGACAGTGAAACTTTTCTAAAGGGCATGCTGGCCAACTCGACAGGGCATGAGGCCAATGGCCTCGGTTAAGATCAAGGCCCGAAGCACCATATCTTTACATGTATTTCTAGTCTCAAAAATTGCCGACCATGACAGACAGTAGCCATGTGTGACGTCAGTGCACTGGGTCAACTGGAACAAAATACTCTTAATAATTTTGAGATCAACCGTAATCACTGGATCCTTTTTATAGCATTGCTTTTCAAAAAGACGAGATTTATCCATAGCTGTCTTCTGGAAAAATTGTTCTATTTCCAACTATTTATTTCCACAAGTTATTTCCAACTTCTTTTCTTGACCCGAGACCTGTCACTTCTTTAAACAAAATTTTGCTTGTCATTTAAAATTAAACAAAAAAATGTGCTTGTGAATTTGTAAAATGGCCAAACTGAACCTTGATAAAAAATTTTTTTAGGAAATTGGTGCTAATATCACATCTTTTTCTTACAGATTACATTTTTATTTGCTGGAAAATCAGGGAAAGAAAATCAACTTCGGTACCTCTTTGAAAAAAAACTGTTGCAAATATGACACTTAAAATGGACAACAAATTCATGTAAAATAGAACAGTTTAACTTAGGTTGCAGTAGAAGAAAATGCTTTCTGAAATATACAAAGCACCAATTTTTTTGCTCCTTTTTTTCTCTCATCTACTTTTATTACCCTTTTATTTTATTTTTTTCAACTCTTTTTGTCCTTTACAGAAATAAAACGAGAAAGCAGAAATATCAAGAAGTCTTAACTCACCATAAAGTTAACTCCAAATACTTGAAAAAAGTACATACTTGTAATTAAGAGAAATTGAAAAGATTGGGTTTTTTTTTCTTTCAAAAATAGAATTTGTTAAAGAGATCCACATTTTGCAAAAAGGAGAGTGATTCTCAAACATTGTATTTACATCAAAACTTGAAGGATTTCTCAGACATTTCTTGCATAATAGTCGCCAACTTCTATAGTTGTAGATGAACTAACACCGAGGAGAAACACTACGCAAAAGCTACCCGAAGAAAAAAACAAAACTAACCAATCCTATCCAGCATTGAAATACCTAACTTTTGATTTTACACTCGATTATAATAATAATAACGACTGTTTGACAATCATTTTTTTTTTTCTTCTTTTTTTTTTTCTTGTTTACTTCCTAATAATGATCATAAATTATGGGGTATTTTTTCCCCCTGGATAAAATTCCAACAACCCAACCACATTAAACCTACATGAAAATTCATTTCACAAAGGGTTGTATTTATATATATATATGTACAAGTAAGAAATTAAAATGAGTGCTCAACTTGTCCAAACTTACCAAGAAAACCAAGAATGGAAAACTACGCTGTTTCTACCAAAGCTAAACTACTTGAATCCAAAAATGTACAGGAGCAACAACAGGCATTTTTGAAAGATTAGAGTTACACCATGAGAGGAATCAAACTTTTACACAGACGAATCTAAATAAAAATCAAAACAGCTTTTTTCTCATTGTAATCTCAATCCCAACTCAAAGTGTTGAAAATCATTCACCTCTCAGAGTTCGTGGGATCCATTCTTGCTCAGTAATAGTGAGACCCCAATCACACTTGGTGATAGTGAAATCCTAATCCCATCGAGGTGACAGCTAGGTCCTAATTTCACTCAGTGATAGTGAGATCCTAATCCCATCTAGGCGATAGCTAGGTCCTAATTTCACTCAGTGATAGTGAGATCCTAATCCCACTCAGTGATAGTGAGATCCTAATCCCATCTAGGTGAAAGCAAGGCTCCTAGTTTCACTCAGTGATAGTGAGATCCTTATCCCAATCGGTGATAGTGAGATCCCAATCCCACTCAGTGAAAGTGAGATACTAATCCCATCTAGGTGATTAGCAAGGTCTTAGTTTCACTCAACGATAGTGAGATCTTAATCCCACATGGCAATAAACCAGATCCTGTCCCACTTAGCATTAGTAAGATCCCTCCTTCACTCACTTAGCACCCATCTGACTTAGCGATGGTGAGATCGCTAATCCTATTCACGGATAGTGATATCCTAATCCCATTCAGCAACAGTGAGATCCCCCCTCTTATGCAGGTAAACTAAGATGCCAACCCATCTCAGAGACTGTAAAATTCTAAAACATCTGAACATTAGTGAGCACCTAATCCCAACCTCACTCAGCAACAGAATACAAATCCGACTTAGTGATGGTGATATCCTAAACCCATTCAGGCATAGTGAGATCCTAATCTCATTTCGTAATAGTGATACCCTTTCTCTTATGCAGGTAAATTCTGATGCCAACCCATCTCGGAGACCGTGAGATCCTAATCCCACTCATCACTGTGAGATCCCAGTCCCAGTCCCACTCAGCCTATGACAGGATTACTTCCTTCCAATGACCGCAGCCAACATGTTTTTTAGCACAGAATGCCTCATTCTGGGGCGTTCACATAAAGAGTGTAACAAGTTGCACATTACATGTGCACTAACCACACTTCTAGTTACTTCTCTTCAACCCTTCACAGTTTTATTTGTAACTTTTCTGAATCTAACCCACTCCGAAAACCATCCAATCAAATAAATGAAGCGAAACCTTCTGTCGGATTTCAATGTATTTGGGAGCGGTGCGCATCAACAGCCCTCAAACCTTCCATCATCAGACGGTTTTTTTTCCTTGGGGGTCAAAATAACTTCTTTTATCGGGCCACGACCTTCAAGGTTTAGAAGAATCTCTTGGCATGTATTGCTCATAGGCTGCTCCAATGACATCACTCATGGGATATACAACCCCTGAAGGCATCAGTCTCCCAAGTTTCAAATCTCATGAGATGTAGAGCCCCCCAAAATGGCCGACCAGAGCTCACGGCTCGAGTACAATTTGTCTTTTAGAGATCCGCTCCATCAAACTTATCTGCCGATTGTCTGGGGGTAGGGGCTTGGTAGGTGAACACCGACCAGATATTATGACTGTGATTTCAGTCCTTTTATTGGCCATCTCAAAGTGTTGAAATACTTGAGTGGCCAATTCTGACACCAGTTTACGTATAGTATAGAGGTCTCACTGTACAACCTGTTGTACTCGGTGCACATTACTTGTGTATTGCAAATCCATCATTTTAAATTATACTTAAAAAAAACAAAAAACAACTTAACCCCCAAAAGTAAACAGCAGAATACTTTTTTTTTTTAACCAAAAACATTTGTTTGTGGAATACGATCTATTAATACCGATTTTCAGAACAAATAATTTCAACAATTTTTGTTCTTGTCATTTGCGTAAATAAAATAAGTAAAAGCTTGACTTTTTCAGGATAAATAATTAAGGGGAAATGTCTATATTTAAAATCATTGCAAGATCTTGCAACATTTGATTTGTCTTTTTGTGATCAGTAAAACTGATATTTTTTCTCTGTTTTTTTTGGCATGGATTTTTTTTTCTTTTTTCTTTTAAATATATATATATTTTTTTGCATTTTTTTTAAGGTGGAGATAAAAGTAATCAAGCCAATCAAAATTTACACTAACTGGTTCGAAGCCAATCAAATAAAGTATAAAGTGAAATTGTACTGGGGGTGGGGGGGCAAAAAAAATCAGGTTAAATTAATAGTCACAGTAAGATTACATGCAAAGCTCTGAATGACAAAGAGAAGATTAAAAACAAACATCTCTTTATAAAAGAGGGATACTTTTGTATGAAATTAGTTGACAAAGAATTGTACACTTATTGCAAAAGACAGACAGTTGATTCAGGGAGGCCATTCAGTGACAAGGTTGGGTAGGGTCCAGCATTACTGACGGCAGTCAGTAATTGCTTTGAACACCCTTCCTTGTAACCGTCAGTTTCTTGGCTGTCTGCGAAACCGAAAGGCCTGTTTCTAATCAACAGCATCCATGTCCTGACTATGGGATGTAAGAGCTGTAGGTTTTGGCGTTACACTATGGTCAAACACAAACAAACATACTTTGCGAAAGAAGGCATGGCTTGCAGCTGGTTACGTGGTTCAGCAGCAAAACTCGTTGTATCACATTGTGATACTACGGGGCACCAGACTTCACTATTACAGTATTCTATCGTGAAAGAAGACATGGCTTGCAGCTGGTTATGTGGTTCGGCAGCAAAACTCCTTGTACCACATTGTGATACTACGGGGCACCAGACTTCACTATTACATTTATCATCGTTATGTCTTTCCGTGCATTTGTAGCGTAGGAAAGCTGTACACCAAACTGCATTGTCAGCAGCAGTCAATTGCATAGAGCTCCTTAACAGTATGGTACCCCGACTCTTCAGGCCGACTGACCTGACATTGGTCATGGGTACCCAGCTAACACTCCCCCCTCAGCAAACACCATGCTCCGTTGCTAGTGATTGGTTTGCACCAACCAGTAACACTAACACGGTTTTTTCCCAGCATCATTAATAGGTAATACTTATTCCAAGGCGGCCTCGTAGCAACATCAACAGTAACTGCCCGGTCGACTTTGCATTTTAGAAGTCGACAAGCAGTCTCTGTATACAGTGCAGCCAAGAAATAGACCAAGACAGTTTGTCTGCTCACGCTGGATGTGAAAATTGAAGTCAAAAGAAATTGGAGCATGTCATCTTATAAGGCCAAACAATTCCTTGGGCAAAAGGATTAACTTTCTCCATATTTATACACATTTCTTCCTGCTGCCCTTTTCACGCGTATAAACCTTCTGCGTAATTACGTGCCACACCTCCCACCTCACCATGTTATGTCAACCAAGGCCTTTTGGCCTTGGCATGACATGATTTTGACCCCTGACCCCTAACCCCTGTGAATCTCACGAGTCGTCCTGACCGCCTGCAGCGCCCTCTTGTGTTTTGGCTTTTGTTGTTGAGTTTTCGGTCCCTGGCGGTGTCTTGTCTTGGTGTTTGGGTTTCTTGGGGATGCTGTCCTCGGCAGCCTCGACACCACCAACGGCGCCCTGCTCTGTCTGAGTTTCTCCAATGGGAGGCTAAGCAGAATCAAACAGAAAAGAAATTGTTTACGTAAAACCTTGTAAACGTAAAACCTTGTAAACATAAATGAATACTATTTACTTAGAAAAGCAGCTTATCAAAGATGGGATCCTAAGAATGATTGTTGATGTGAAGCAACTCTCCTGCGAATCGAGACACTGTGACCATAAGATATTTAAGTCTTAGATTTCATTCCTCGGTGTGAAGGCCTACCATCATGGGACTGAATCCAGTGGGACTGAGGTGGATAACTTATGGTCACAGGGGAGTACTGACTCCAGTAGAGTCAACTTGATAAACCAACTTATGCAGATGATGTGGCACAAATTGCACCTGCCAAAAAATGGACGATGGGAATTGTGAATAGACCATGTAACCTGTGACATCACATGTTTACAAAAGAGCCACAGAGCCCGGACTTCCTACGGGCAAGATTTGTACACAGCCCGATGGAAGAAAACATAAAATCTCATATTTTGTGGAGATCGCACTGTCTGATTTTTATCAACTTTCGACATGAAGAAAGGGGGCACCTCTCAAAAGTTGTTCAACTATTATTTTTATGACTCTCCAACTATGTTCAGACTGGTATGCCTCGCCCAGGGATATGCAATTGTTATTTGGGCCTACAGTCCTCAATCCTCCGCAATCAGACAACTTCCTGAGGAGGATTTTGGAGATTGGGGGGGGGAGGGGGTAGGGTTAACACGTTGACTGCCGACTATGAATATCCTCGTACTAACAGGTGTACCGGAGTCTGCCACTACAAATATACTCGTAGAAAATGAAAGGTCTTTGCATTGTAACTTGAATACACTGGCACCACTGATGGCGCAACCAATAAGCTGCTGGCAGTGGTGAGGACATGCTTCTATAAAATGTACATGTTCAAACTATTTAAGTAAGTACCGGTACCTATTAAGTATGCGCACATGCGCATAGGCCCTAACGCTTGGCAAATGGGAACGCCATGTGAAATTATGCACGGCAGTCAACGTGTTAATGAACATTTATTGACCCAAAAACCTGGACTATATCAATTAAGTGTGATTTTCAAATCTTTGTCAATGCACTCGCAACACAAGTACACAATCTATTGATAAAAACATTAAAGAGTTAAGGCCAACCTGTTCACAGAAAAGAAAGGAAAAACAAGGTTACAAAAAATGTCCTCTTAATCTAAACAAAAAGCATTAAAAATAACTTTTTTTATAAAAGAACTCCATGTTAAAATCTACAGAATGTCCGAGTTAAAAGGGCAAGGTCAAAGTTCAAAGGTCACTTACCAGTACTCTGAAATCTTCTAGTGTCTTATAATTCTCTAGTGTCCCTTTAAGCTCAGGGTCAATCTCTAGATTCTTCTTGCGGGTATACTTCAGGAAGGCCCAGAATTTCTCCAAACCGTACAATTGACCTGTTAAAGAACCAAATCATTGAATAATAGTGATAACAGATTTCAATAAAGCACTTCATCTACAGTCATCTCAAATCACTTGCTGACAAATGGTAATAATAGTAACACTTAACAATAATCTTACATTAGGCCAAATCTGACAAAATGACGCTCAAACAGTAAAAAATAAATAACCACCCCTTACCTAAAAAGTATATTTTAAAAGAAAAAAAAACACTAGAAAATGCAACAAAAAGTAGCACGACAATAATGTTACATAAAATCCGATCAAAAAATGTATAAAAAGAGAAAGCCACAATAAAATATATACAATAAAAAACCATAAGAAGTAAACCATTGACAAGTAAATACCATTTAGAAGCAAACACCATTTAGAGGTAAACACCGTTAAGAAATAAACCATTTAGAAGTAAAATTATAAAACTAGTCATCATTACAAATCGTTAAAGTTTTTTTTTTTTCCAAAGGATTCTATCATCACAATGCATGGGTTTACAAGGAGATGCGGCGGCACAATCTGCAGCCAAACATGAAGAAACCCTGCATTACACAATACACGGGGGGGACCTACGGCTTGACGTCCCTCCCAAAGGACAAAACAATTACAAATGGTTAAGTGTCTTGCTCAAGGGCCACAAATGCCATGACAGGACCAGAAATCCACACTTTGACAACACCAGGGCCCAATTTCATAGAGCTGCTTAAAAGAAGTAAACAGAGCTTAAAGAAACATTCTGCTAACCAAAATATGAGCAGGATACCAGTCACAGAAAATACATGTGGAATGGTATTATGGCTGGTAACCTTAATTTTGTTCTGCTTAGCTACGTTGTGTGCTTAAGCAGCTCTATGAAATTGGGCCCAGAGCTTCAACCCGGTGCATTAGATGTAAAGCTAGAGGTTTGGACATTAAATGGGATACGTCTTTGTTCCCTTGACGGTCTTTCAAGAAATTTTGAAGGCAAAGGATGATCTACGAAAAAAGTCTAGAAAACAGGAAAACTTCTGACAAATCACAGGTCTAGTTATTTCACAGTTTTAGTGACTGTTCATGCTAATATCTACGCACCTGCATTATAATCACTCTTTGTCTCGGCCATGAAATCCTTGAAGATATCCTGACGAAACTTCTTCTCCAGGCCGTAGCTGTAGAATCGGAAGAGGCACTCCACGCCGTAGCGGTACCCGTGCTTACTGTCCTCCACCGCTAGGCTGCGGAACTCCTCATACATCTTGCGGTTGAAGTTGCCCCGCAGGAAGAACGACCAGAACCGGAAGAGTGTGTTCATCTCTTGGGACTTGCCGATGCCAAGCTTCTTGCGATCTGAATTTAAACAAATACAAATTGTCACTTTTTATTCATTTTCTTTTTTCTACACCTGACTTCTTCATTCACTATCGTTTTTCTACACCTGACATCTTCAGGGAAAATCAGATACCGAGATATTTACTAGGAAACTTCCTCTCTCTTGACAAAACCCAGCTACCCAATATGGTAACTCAGCACCCACACTGCTGGTCTCCTATTATGGTGGTATGCCTGATTCCATGTAAAGCATAACTCGTTTACAGGTGCAGTCCTCAATTCAACAGAATCAAACAAAACATGCAGTTGTTGATGGGTTGGGGATGGTTAGGGTTAATAACAACAATAATAATCAAATGTTTATAAAGTGACATACGTGCCAGCCCCCAAGGCTCATTACAAAAGGAAACAAATAAAGCAAAATATAAATATATAGAACGTTTCTTTGTACAACTGCAATGATTAGGAAGCATAAAAGTTAAAGATCAAGATAAAGTTAAATTTACAACAATTTACATAAATATAAAAAACACAAGAACAGGGAAAACAAATGGACATTACAAGAAAATAAGATAAGAGAAGCAGAGTTTTTCAGCACCAGGCTTAAATAGCCAAGAGCTCAAAGATAAAACTGTAACTACCTATGAACAACAGATACATAAAAAGTGTTTCTACAGCAATTTGGCAACAGCTTCCAACACGCGTTTTTTAATACCTTTTAGACACTTCTGATGGTACTTGTGGTAGCCATGCTGTGTGAAGTTATTATCCTTCAACAGCTCATGTGAGGGATGTTCAAACTTGGGTATCGGTTGCGGAGTCCCATAGCTTGTGCTGACCACACTACCCTCGGAAGGCGACCTGGCGGTTTAAAAAAAAAAACACACGAGGGACACAAGTTTAGACTACAACTAGATCATTAAAATAACACCAAAACTAATTACAGAAAATGGTGCCTTAGGAAGACACTCATATGTCTAATCCTCAACCTCAATCCTTCTGCAAAATTTGGATGAGGTATTTGACTGAGAAAATGGTTCGAGAGAAGGCAAGCGATCCATAGTGCTGAAGTGGCTACGAAGAAAATTTCAAGTTTATACAGTGCAATTCAGTGTTTAAAATTTAAAATAGTGTTCATAAATAAAAATGTAAACCATCGAAGCAATCGGGGGAATGAAATGTGCCAAAATTAGTACAGAAATAATTCAGTGACAATGGCAAAAGACAACATTAAGCATTGTTCAATATTCAAACACTACAACATCAATAAGAAAGGTATAGAATGATTAAACAAAGCAAGAATACACCACACAATTAAGAATAGTTTCAAAGTGTTCCGTAAAGAAATACACATGGAAACAAAATAAAGTTTAAAATATGTAAACATTTGTATACAGACAGTAACAATTGACCCATAAAAATATCTAAGATGAATGTAAAATATTAAGTGTAAAGTATTCACCTCAATGCATGTTTCAAAAACAAAATAGAGTAGCTTGTTTAGTAAACCAAGTCTGAAGTGACAATGTCACTATTAGCTAATAACAATAGGTTTGCAATGGGGAAATAGAGCAGTAGGGGATTCGAACCAAGCTCAACAGAACTAGAAAACAAGGGAAGTACCTATGCCAGACAGTTACAGTTTCTAGTAACAAACAAGACAGATTAATACGACAAAAGCACAGCTACAACGAGGGATTGGAACTCTGGGGCCGATTTCACAAATCTCTTCCTAACTTAGGACACGTCCTAGGCAATGCTAAGAGATAGGACTAGTCCTAAGTTACTCGTCCTAACTTAGGACTAGTCCTAAGTTACTCGTCCTAACTTGGGACTAGTCTTATCTCTTAGCATTGCCTAGGACGTGTCCTAAGTTAGGAAGAGTTTTGTGAAATCGGCCCCTGGACTTACCCGACTGATGCATTCCTGGACCTACTGGGATGCTCTCTGGAGTCCATGACCCAACCCACGTGGCTCTCCACAGGTGGGTTGTCACTGTGCTTGGTCTTCCGTTTTCTTGGCGTCTAAAGGGTAAATCCAAAAAGGATTCAACCATTTAATATGTTATTTACATGGAGGAGGGGGGGGGGGCAACCATGGTGGCCTAATTGCAGCTACTTCCTATGCTGGGAGGTAGCTGTTTATGGTGTGGTCTGTTGCAGCCGGAGAGGGTCATTATGTGTAACATGACCCAGGTTTTTCATCACACCACCGTCAATCCTGGGTGGTCAGCTTTTCTTGGTAGCTCACTGCTTATTCATTGTCTTGTCAGCTTGCAGGCTGGACATGTTTTCAAATAAAAATTGCGTTTGAAATTCCAATATTTTCCTTTGAATGCGTTACGAAACACAAATTTAAATTGATGGTTTTAATCTGTATTTAAAAGCTCAGTGGTCGAATGGTTAAGACATCTAGAATGAGACGGTCGTGGATTTAAATCCCAAACCATGTAGCTTGTAGGTTTTTTTCCGCAGATTTTTCTGCAGGCATCAGAAACTACCTAGTTAACAGTGCTCAACACAAACCAGTGAAAGGGTAAAATCGACATCTTATTCTTTATCCCCAATACAATTATTATGTTAATTAAACCTTGAAAAGAATTTTTCACAGGTGTTAAGTTTTCGGAAGTTACATTGCTCGATAAATGCAGTTTATGGAGCTCCTTAAACACAGCTGTTGTACCTCAAACTTTCATCACTGGACGCAGCCACAAGAAAAACAAACTTCCCATTAAATGGTTTAATTTTAGAGAACATTATTTGTCTGTTCTAATCTAATCCGTGTACAAAGCAGATCTTTGTAACTAGGTCGTGGGTACATGCTGACCTTATTATCAATAGGTCTTGAATCCTTGATGACCGGGTAGAATCTGGGTGTCGTCTGGGCGTCTTTGGTCCTCGGGGTGCGGGACCCCATGGGTCTCATCGCCTCCCTAGCATGGGGAGTGTTGGAGACAGCAGTGGGTAGTGACTGTGAAATTTGCCTTTCCACTTTTAACACTGCCTGGGGTATACCTGGAACAAAATCATGTCGACATTTACAATAACAATTTTCCAACTTTCACAATTAGAGAATGACTCTTATACGAAATCAAAAAGTCTCATTATAGACTCGAACTTGTATTGGTTATAAACAAATGGAAGTGTCATTTCGATAAAACGGTTAAGCACCAACAAATTTGTTAGCACAGAAAAAAAAATTGCTTGGCAGAATCAGGTTACCTGCCAAAATACCATGTAATGAATATTATTATGTGATTGGTTCCCTGCTAATGTTTGCTAGGCAGAACAATTTTGCTGAGCAAAACCAGTACCTTTGATGGGCGTGTCCTTGGGTCTGACGTCTTGTTCTACCTTCACCTGTGCCCCATCCTCGTTCTGTTCCTCGGGCGCAAGGGTTGGAGGGGCAGGGGGTACCTCTTGCTTCTCATACTCGGCCCTCGGTGCCAGGGTGGAGAAATCTTCCTGACTGATGGTGTTGATCTTCTTGTAAGTTAATTCAGCCTTCACAGCCCAAAAAAACAAAAACGCAAATTTAACAAAACTTTTAAAACGAAAATGTTTGTATTGGGAAATCTGTTGCTTACAACCCTTAATTAACACTGTTGCACTGACAACAGAAAAGCATTTTGACAAAAAGACAACCATGTCTTTTTTAATCAAAAACATGTTGTAAAAGATTTATAGCCCATTTATCAGGCCAAAACAACTTAATAGTATTGCCCTATAGTGCTTTTAAACCAAATAAAAAGCCTTCCAAAGTTGTCGTTTTTTCATGACTTTGTATTCTGGGCCAATATGGCATTATGGCCCTGTAGAGGGAAGTACTTACCTCGTTTATCTGGTCCACTAATACATTATACTACTCTAAAGATTCAGTAATGGCTCTATTTACCTGGTCCAATATCACAATATATCTCCTAAGAATCTAATAGTGGCCCTATTTACCTGGTCCAATATCACAATATACCTCCTAAGAGTCCAATAGTGGCTCTATTTAGCTGGTCAAATATCCTGTAATGTGAGCTTTAGAGGGAACTAATGGCCCTGGCAGTCAATTCAAATAATCTTAGTCACCTTTGGAACAGGCATCTCATCGTCCATCCATAGGTCCATCTCATAGTAATATAGTCCGTCATTGATGATCTTGGCCAGGTTGTTGGTAATCTTCGAGCGGGATACGTGGTAGCCCGTCCGGTCGCCCCCAGGGTGCTTCTTGTAGCACGGTGGCGTCTGAGTAACGATGATGATCTTGCTCACTTCGTGGTCTGTGATCTCGTCATCCGAATCATCAGACCTGGGACAAAAAAAACAAGCAAAATATTCAAGTTTCTTTGTGACTTGGTTTGCAGTTCTCATTCAGAATGATAGTTCAATAGTCTACGGGTCTCAATAAGGACTCTACACAAAGTAAGGTTGTAAACAATAAGTCTCCATAGTGTACAGTTCTCAACGATAACTCCATACACAGTAAGGTTCTGAACAAGAACCCTCTACCATCTATGGTTCTAACAAGAACTCTCTGCAGTCTACGATTCTCAATAAGAACTCTACACAAAGTAAGGTTGTAAACAATAAGTCTCCATAGTGTACAGTTCTCAACGATAACTCCATACACAGTAAGGTTCTGAACAAGAACTCTCTACCATCTATGGTTCTTGTAAACACTAAGTCTCCATAGTGTACAGGGCCCAATTTCATGGCTCTGCTTACCGTAAGCAAAAAAATCGGCGCTTGCGGAAGCAGAAAATTTCGCACTTACTTACGCGTATTTCATGGGTGAGCAAGGAATTTTTGCTTGGGCGCGTGCGTAGTTCATGTAACTAAGGATTCCTCGCTTGCACAGCTAGCGCAGAGATTCGGCGCTAACCTCGTAAGCAGCGAATGGTCTTCGTAAGCGCAGAATGATGCAGTAAGCAGAGCCATGAAATTGGGCCCAGTTCTCAACGATAACTCCATACACAGTAAGGTTCTGAACAAGAACTCTCTACCATCTATGGTTCTAACAAGAACTCTCTGCAGTCTACGGTTCTCAATAAGAACTCTACACTGAGTAAGGGTGTGAACAAGAACTCTTTACAGTGTACAGTTCCCACTAAGAACTCTATACACAATAAGATTCTGAACAAGAACTCTCTACAGACTAGAGTTCTCAACAAGATCTCTGAACACTTTCAAAAAGGTTCAATGTTTGTTTTGTGCATACGTTTTTTTATTACAACAACAATAACATATCTGCAGATTTGAGAAAAATGTTGTAAAGGTCACTTCAATTAAGAGGTATTGCGGCAAAGTAAGATCTGCAACATCAAAAACAACATCTCAGCAAAAAAAAAAACTCCAGGCAACAACTTACCATTCTGAGAAGGTGTTTTTCCTTCCGCTGCCAGTGATATTGGACAGCTCTTCGTCAAACTGGAAGTCTAGCTCCTCCTGTCCTCCAAACAAGTCCGAGTTCGGCTCAGGCGAGGCAGGTGTCTTAAAAGCAAGCAGACAAAAATATTGTGAGTAAATAGATTGTGACGTTTTAACTTTTCTCATCACCAAATTTCATAAAACTCTTTACAAAATTGTTTTGTTTACTATTGCAGAAAAATGAGTGTAAGCATGAGTGTATTCTTAAACGGTCAAGAAGATTTGACAATGGATTTGAATTGCTTCATCACCCCATCTGCTTACAAGAACCGCTTAGCATCTTTTTTTGATTGACTGAAACCGACCCTCACGCTCACCTTTGGTTTAGTTGCAGCAGGGCTCCTGTGCCTCCGTCGCACTTCTGTCCATATGCTGGACTCCTTCTCCGGGAGGCTGGTGGACAGGCCAGGGGTCATGTTGAAGCCGTTCATGCTGTCTTTCCTCTCGATGGACATCCCTTTGCCTTCGTCGTTCAGGTTGTTGTCAGTGCTCTGGGCATCGGGGGCCGGCGTTGGTGACGTCGGAGCTGATTCTGTTCAAACACAGAAACAAAAGCAGTTCTTACTCATTACTATTTGTTTCAATTTTGAGGGTTTTTCAGAAGTGGACTTTATTTGCATCATTGGGTGCCGACTTTAGAATTGCTGTTAGTTGTCAAGATACCATAGATGATACTACTTCAGGGTTGAACGTTTTGTTCTTGAAAATGTTGCCCATGTCAGGGAAAAGTGTCACTGTAGACAAAAAGGTCTGAAACTTGGATCCACATTTCAGGAGACATAGGCCGTTTACGAAACCACGCTTTGGGCTTGGGCTCCGGCTTGGGCTCCGTCCGCCTGTTTGAATCCCCATAAGGAAAGCACACATTTTCAAAATAACATAGCCTAAGCCCAAGCCCAAGCCCAAACCGTGGTTTCGTAAACGGCCATAGTGAAATGATTGCATTTCCACCTTCTAACACCCCCTGGGCCCAATCTCGTAGAGCTGCTTAAGCAGCAAACGTTTGCTGAACAAATGAGCAGGATACCAGTCATAAATGGTGCATATGACATGGTAATTTGTCTGGTAACCTTGTTCTGGTAAGCATATTTTTGGTTGTGCTTCGCTACTTTTTGTGCTTAAGCAGTTCTATGAAATTGAGTGCTGGAGTAGGAGATTTTAAGAAGTTTTTGGGATACAGTGTTCTCAACGCTAGAGAGAAGTAGATCGAAGATCAGGATTTCTTCATAGCTGGAGTAAGTATGAGCAGATGCTCTTCACCAGGCAGACATAAAAATGTCTGAAATCCGACAAAAGTCTGAAATTTCTCGGCCCACCCTTATACAGGGAAGTATACAGGGAAAAACTGGCACTCAGCAATTCCTACCCCATTGCATGGAATTTCAACGGTTGGTTGGATGGCGTGTTCATTGAAAAGCAAACGATAGGAATGAATTTGGAGGGTGTGTTACTTGAAAACTAGAGGATAGGAATGAATGTACTCCCCTAAAAACCAATGATATATCACAAGGCAAAACAGAACCATTCAAATAAAAAGAATTTGGTCAGACACGTATGTTTCATTTTCACATGGCCTGATAAATTTCTAATACATGCCATCACTGGATAAGTCATTTAAAAAGTACAGGTGGAGGGGGGGCGGGCGGGAGAGAAACTGAAAGTGTGAATTTGTTTTTAGCCCAAGGCAGTGGGTGTAAATGCTACAATAAAAACCTTTCAACTTTGTCATTCCTCTTAAAAGCGAATATTGATTACACCAAGGTCTTATTAATAAATGATACCGGATCAGGAGTCTAGGAAGCCCACCTAAAAATCAATGCCCCATGTATTGACGAGCACACACATTGACCTTGAATCGGGTATTTGGGGACTAGTCATATTACAACAGGGTTTCAAAACAAAGGATTCGTGCACACATAAAATTCACTGCGGTTGTGGTGTCAGGGGAAGACCAGGTGGTGTTCAGCAGAGTAGAATTATGTCCCGCTAGGAACCGTCTCCCGACGATGACTTGAGCAGGAGAGTCCAAATGTTGTGACAGAACTTAATGTCACTCAGGGATAGTGAAGATAATTGGGAGAAGCCCCCCTCGGTCCACAAAGCAAAGATGAAAGTCCCCAGGTTCCCCAATTATACTACATGGCAGTACATCAAAAAGCAAGACAAGTTCTTTCAAAACTAAGCAGGACGAGTTCTTATCAGCACTAAATACTACTCGGCAAAGCAGATGATACCACATGGTGTGACCGCAAACCGAAAAAAGTATCAATATATCAAATGCTTCAATTTGTATTATTAATTATTAATTTATATTATTAATTATCTCAAAACAAGCGTTTTTAAATTCATAATCTCTTTTTGATAATGATAATGATTGGATTTCCGTTTATAATCTCACAAAACGAATCCTCTCAGCAATATTTCAGTATATTTAAGCTTTATTTGTTCAGTCTCTTCAAATTTACGTTTCAGTTTTGTACATTCTTTGATTGTTTTAGTATTTTAATTTTCTATATGACCATTTCATACTTGTTATTGTTTAGCACCTTTGCAAAATGTGTGTTATGATTATTACTGCTATTAAATTTGGGATATTTTTTCTTAAACTGTTTTTTTGTAAAGCGCCTAAGAGCAGATTTTTATAGATTTGGCGCTTTATAAATGTTTTTGTTATTATTTATTATTATTAATAAGAGATTATTAATTATTCCCGATGATTCATCTACTGTATGCAATCCCTTTCCCTTCAACTCAAAGTACGTGTTCACAAATGCATACTGTCATGTATTTCATTGGTCAAAGTAATGTAGCTCTAAGTCTGAGAATAGACCATGCAAGTCTGAAGCGTACTTGAACACTTTGGGGTGCCTTGGGTTCCCACACACACTGCTCCAATGTGGGAGAGAAACATCGCATCTGCTCTAGACTTGCACAGTCTATACACACCACACACAAACTGGTAACCCTGCAGTTATGGCGGCAATATTACCGCCAACAAGTATCTCTTTAACCCTTCTACTTTTGGTGCCTTTTTGTGCCTTTTTGAAACCATTCACTATTGTGGGTTTGAATGTCGAAATAACTGCGTACAGTATTGATTCCCCAAGCCGTTTTGAATGGTCGGACAGCTTGATATCAACACTGTTCAAATGATAATACCATGCGTTTACAATAGCAATCGGGAAACGTGAAATTTTGAATTTTTCAATGGTTTTGATTGGTCAAGCAGTCGGAAAGTTAAGCAAAGAATATGTGTTTGTCTTCTGAGCTCGTACCGAGTCGATACTTGGCCTCATTTTAACAATGTACATCTACATGGCGGGCACGAGCAGTGCCTACCAATACAGAATGTGAACAGCAATGGATATAATCATTGGCCAATTCAGAACAGGCTACAAACTTCCAACAGTTCTAGAAATGCAACGACTGACTAAATGAGCATTATACTTGACCAACACAAACGTTACTTTTATGCATTCTTGGTAAACAATCATTTGAAGAATAATTAGCGACGAATTGCCCAGTCCCAAATATGAATACGAACACCTAAGATAGAGGATTGCGGTGACACGATGCATTAAATCTCTTAGTGAGTGTGTGGTTCCGAGATAAACCTGAGGTTCTTTCAACGCTTTAAACAGTATTGCTCTGTCCTTCATCAGGAGAATTCCACTATTACTCACGGGTAATTCCACTGTTAATCACGCTACATTCATCACCAGGAATCAAATGTCTCTAAATAATTTTCCAGACTTGATATGAATATACATTTCAACATATAAAGTCATAAAAACCACTGAGAAAAGTGAATTTCTGATTCCTGCGTTCACAGTGACATATTAGGAAGGGTTTATTCTCCACAAACCTGTGTCGTGTGTCACGTAAGGGTACGGCTTGCCTGGAACAAACTCTGGACTGTCGTAGGAGAGAACCGACGTGACAGTTGAGGGTATCGACGGGCCGCTAATGATCCACTGTCTAGGGTCATCACGGCGACGGATCTTTGTCTTGTCCGGTGAGAGTTCAACCTCTTCACTGTCAGCCAGAGCCTTTCAAATGGGGAAAAAAACAAATGACATTGAACGTACAAAATTTTCAAAGTGGGCGCAAAACACACAAACAAACCACAATGTCTTTTGCACTTTACTTCCGAAGGTGTTCATAATCAAACCCCCACTGAATTCTCACAAAAGTTTGTTTGATTCTTTGCTTATGGTAGAAATCAACTCAACCTGTCGTCACGAGGTGAGCTAAGCGGTCTCGTAGTCAAGACATCTGGGTCCAATTTAATGGCGCAGCTTACCCCAGAACCTTGTACTTATGCCACCCTATAAAGCACTCAATTCTATGTGCCCTCAAGCAGGGTGTAAGTGAAGAATTCCACGGTAAGCAGTGTCATCAAATTGGGCCCAACTTTAGACTGCTGGCGGTTTCGAGTTCCTAGCCAACCCAAGACATCTTTCTTTCTTTTTTCATTCCTCAACTTGGCAGCGGGAACTTAACAGTGCTTCATAACTGTACATAAAGCAAACAGCAAAGCCAAATTGATTGTGATGCACCCTGATGCATGACTTATTATATTAATGCTCTTCACAATTTGACGGCTTAGTGCACTTAATCCCTTTTTAAGCTTCTTTATGGCCTCATTTAACAATGTACATCTACATGGCGGGCACAAGTAGTGCCTACCAATACAGAATGTGAACAGCAATGGATATAATCATTGGCCATATAAATGGGAAAAACAACATCTGTGAATACAATGGGCATGGGCGCACTCTAAATATAAAACAAATGAGGGGAAGCTATCTCGATTTTTGTTTAATTCAAACCAATGTTACACACCAAACAGCCAACCTGTGAAACATCAAATTCGGTGCTCACATTTAGTGAAAAGACAAAAAGCATTTTATGTTTTGTGAATGTTTTTAAAGGGAATGTGTGCACATTCATGTCACATATCATGCTTTATTTCAATTGCGACAAATCCAAATAAGCAGCAGTGATTTGTGGGTTCTTCAAATGCTATTTCCTAGACTCTGACAGTAGAACCTGATAACATTTTTTCCAATGACAATTACCAAGCCGGTATTTTCAACAAATTGCTTTAAGATTGCAGTACCACACTAAGGGTTAAGTTACTACAGCTGGTTTTACCTCGATGATAATGATGTTATCACTGGTCAACGTCTGCACCCGATGAAAGCTGGCAATCAAACTCACAGGCAGGTATCCCTCCGCATCCATCTAAACAGTGATTGGAGAAAAAATGTACATGAGAGCATGCTTCCCATTGGCTCATTACAGAAGGGATTGCTTTTATCATGAGAGCTTGCCTCCTATTGGTCAATTACAGGGGGGGTCCCTTTCATCCAAGGCCAGAAATGGAATTCCCAAGGGGGCAAGTCAACTCTTCTTTGAGAGAAGACAGAATTTTCATAAACCCTCCAATAGGTGCATACTCCAAGATGCCTCAAAGAGGAAGATGCCCACATGCTAGATGAACATAACGGTGAAGTAGCCCATGCCACCCTTTCCCATCATTGTATTTGTATGTGTGATCAATCAGTGCCACAGATTGCCGCTGCAGAAAATTCACCATGGTTGAAACCCTTATCTCTTCCCACAGTGGCCCAAATTCCATTGCAATTGAGCACAGCTGATGGCTTCTTCAGTTCATCACTCTCATTGTACCACTTTAGGCAACGGCTCTACTCTCTACATAAGCATGTGTGTGCCTCATAATGCCACAGTTGTGGCATAGTGAGGTACGGGTTGGCCGTCTTGACAAACATGCTGATAGTAGGAGGGTTTTAGACAATTCACCAAATCCTTCACAATCCATTACATGGTTCTGGCCATGGGCTCCGTGTTTAGTTCCACTCCTATGCCGTAGGTAACTGCCGATGTTTGCAATTCACATGAATTTGACATTTTCTCGGTTGAGAAACAAAAAGATGATCCATAGAGTGAATCTTTGTTCTCTTGGCATTGTCAAATCAGGGTTTCTTTGTGC
Organism: Marthasterias glacialis; assembly: GCA_911728455.2. NCBI lineage: Eukaryota > Metazoa > Echinodermata > Asteroidea > Forcipulatida > Asteriidae > Marthasterias > Marthasterias glacialis. The sequence continues at coordinate 7,075,429 of OU452228.1, forward strand.
CAGCGCTAACCTAAAAAAAAAAAAGATTCCGGCAATTCCGCCAAAAGAGTCCCACCAGGGGGACGGAAGCCCAAAAAAGAATCCCGGTGGCAACTGGTTAAGTGTATAACATTTATCAGGGGCACAAAGGCTCAAGATCCGGGCACAAAGCACAAGACCAGGGCAACAGAAGGTATGAACCTTTTAGCCTCTATATAGTTCACTGCCAGTATATGTGTGTGTGAAGCCTCGGCTGGAATTGACTTGCCCCTTGGCAGGTTTCAAACGAGATAATAATAAATAATAAAACGAGTGCTGCGAGTCACTTCTCAAGAGACTCCTTCACAAAAACTTTACTCATCAGGATTTGGCCTCCATAGTTTTTTTGTTTTCAGTATTTCTTTTCATAATTCCTCCACACACAAAAAAACAGTGAGAGAAAATAAAATAAAATAAATCCAATGTGTCGGGATTTGGACTTGTTACCTTTCGCCGAAGGAAGAGATCCTTCACCAAGTTCTCCACGCTGAAGTAGTATTCACTGTAAAAAAAAGAGAACAAAATCATTGCCAAAATATCCAGTAATAAACCTTAGGAGTTCACAGCAGCTCAAGCCACAACACTCCAATAAGGCCCCAAATTCTGTTCAACCAAACAGGTTAAAGTTTGGGCCGTATTGTCCCCAGTTGACAACTTTCCATGTTCTATAATGAAACAAATTGGTTTGTCCTTTGGAAAAATCAGCCATGCCTGGGCATTTGGCATAGATTAAACAGAAAAGCATGGTCCCTGATGGGTTCAAGAAAAGAATTCAAGACAACGAAAAGACAAAGTGTGGTAGCATTTAACCGTGGATAAGGGTTAACAATTTTCCACTAAAAAAATATAATTAATGCTTAATTTGATTGCCACGATATAAAACAAAATAAGCACATATGAATATGCAAAATCCCTGACAAAATGTTGGAAATTAGAGGATGGAAATTTATTTATTTATTTACAACCACATTTTATAGTGGGTAACCCATCCAGCAGTGCTGATCATTTAGTGCCCTCTTATAATTAAAAAAAAGGCATTAAAAATTTAATTTAAAAGACACCAAAATTTGCATCAAATTATACAACAAAATAAAAAGATAAAGAATTAACATCAAAAGGCATTAAAAAATGTGCATGAGCGCGCCCCCCCCCCCCACCCTCCATCTAATCTTCACTCGATATAAAAACCAAAAAAAACCAACAACCCGGGCAAACTCGAAATGAATCCGTTTACTCCAAAACCAACAGACCCCTTGCATATGACATCCCACTCTCAAACAGCGCCCTCACAGAGGCAAAAGGAGGCAGATCAATGGGCAAAAAGCTGCTCTTGGTGCATAAAAACATGCGTGTGACCCCAGCATACCAGCAGCGTTACGCGTTGTGCAAGGGGTCGATGATGTTATACAGCTTTTTTAACCTCAACACGACATTAACCTTGCGCACTGGCGCAATGAGCAGTAAGCAGGTTGACCAATGTTACTTACATTTGTTTCTTGACGTAGTCTCTCAACGTGGTCTGGTCAGGCTCTAGGGGCAATGGTCCAGGGTACACAGCTCCGTCATACAGGTACGGTGGAAAGGTCATAAAGGGCGTGTCAAACTCCCCCGGCTCAAAGTACTGGGGGGGTACAAACGGCACATCAGGTACTGCAAATATAAACACAAGTATTCAAGAAAATTACATCATGTTTCATTTCCATTAGGTCACAGGGCTTGCTGCACAAAAATTCTCCTTTCACAATATTTGTTTTACTTTTTACCAGACCAAAAAATTCTTTGTTTCTTTCTCTCACATTGTTCTTTTGGAAGGTGGTTCAGAAATGCAAACCCATCCAATTCATCCAATTCATTATGAATAATATTAATAATGGACATGCATAATGCACCGTGTCTGTCAAAATGACACTCTTGTAGTGTGTCGTGGCCGAGCGGTTCAGTGCACCGGATTCGGGTTCTGGTGGTTAAGTCATCAAGGTGTGGGTTCGAATCCCGGTCATGACACTTATGTCCTTGAGCAAGATCCTTTACTATAATTGCTGCTCTTCACCCAGGGGTATAAATGGGTACCTACGTGGGTAGAGGTTGATATTGTGTTTGAAAAAAGCCTTCGAAGCGCCACAGCAGCTCGGGGCTGTATACTCCCCAGGGCGCTGAGAAAGATTACAGGAATGTTATTGGCCCAATGACCAGGGCACTAACGTAAAGCGCATAAAGACGTTACTGTGAAATGCGCTATATAAGAACTGGTTGTTATTATTATTTAAAAGTGCTCACACAAGACCTTGGTGGGAAAAATCACCAGACTGCCGGACTTGATCGGTTGTGATGTGTAACTGGCCCCAATGCTAAAATTACTGCACTCAGCCAGCCCCTTTGATGCAGTTTAGTGCATAAATTATACAGTTCCAATTTCAATGTTGCTTTGTACACATCATGCACTCTTCCTTACCAGTTTCCACTGCATTGTTGTTGGTCCACTGATGCTCCGTACGAAAGTAACCACCACGCCCACGTCCTCTCCCCCGCCCTCTGCCGCGCCCTCGGTTGCGATATGCACCCCGGGACCAACTGCGACTGTCAGTGCTGGAGGCACTGGGACTGCGACTTCTCTCCTCGCGCCAAGATCCTGGTGGAGTGCCTGGAGGGACAGTTTGAAGAAATGTGAGGTGCTTCATTCATTACCAGAATAAATTTACAATTTCAAATCCCCCAGTTTCCTGTATGTTATTGGTATGGGTTCGGGTCACCTTACGAAAATCTACCATCTCAATTGCCTTCAACTGACAATACACTAATCCGAGCAGCTCACTCATGGTAGTTTACACCACCACAGCTATGGGCGCCGCTCCTGCGCTACGGGGCGTTAGGGCGTCAGCCAGGCATATTTACCAATCAGCATGGCGGATTCACAGTGCGTGTGCATCGATGCGCGCGTGCGGCAGCCATAGCTGCGGTGGTGCAAACCACCATGGACGAGCTGTTCGGATTAGTGTATAGACTGAACCAAAACGCTATCCCACAACATATGCACTTATCACATTCTCAGAGTCTATCAAATGCCGAATGTGTTATAATCCCATATAATCCCATATCAAAATGTAGAGAGCCTACCATCACTTTGTCAACTTTTCTGTTAAACTTTTATGTGCAATGATCGATAGGTGGGCCCTCACACGTTTCTTACCCATGTATGCCTTTGCTAAGCAGTTACTGCGTATGGTAAGGCTGAAGAGTTTGGTCTGTTGAGAGTGCATCTGATCTCATTTCTTCAGCTTATTAGACCCTCCAAGTCTTGCGTGTATTCAAACGTTTTGAGGAACTTTATGTTCCCACACTGCTTTTAACCTCACCTCCCTTGAATGATTTACTAGGATCCTTCCTTACTCTATCAAAATCCAACACCATATGGTAACTCAACACCCAAACTGTTGGACTCCGATTAGGGTGGTACGCCCAATCCAATACAAGGCTTCATCAGTTTTCCAGTGCAGACCTCGGTGCAACAGAATCAAAGAAAAAATGCAGATGGATTTTGGTGGGTTGGAGGTGGTTAGCGTCAACAGGAAACACAATCAGGCACTCTGAACGGATCCCAACATTTGAATACACGCGAGACTTGCAGAGTCTTCAGCAAAAATAAACACATTACAAAACATGACTAATAGCACCATTATTTCAATCTTAAATTCAACTGTGAAAACCGATAATTCCAGTCAATGAGTTGGTTGAAATGCAACAGATGTACCATTGTGTCGTCATTGGCTTGCTTACCCTTGCTGGTCGCCTCCTTGGCCGGTACTCGAGCTGTGTCCGATGCTTCCTTGGGTTCCCGTTTCTCTTTCGTCTCCCGTCGCTCCCGATGATGCGGGGGCGGGGCAGCATCTCGGCTATTGTTCTCCTTGTCTCGGTTGTTACGGGCTGGTACGTGGCGAGGCTCTCTATCCCGCCCCTTTCCTCTGGGCTCCGGGGGGTCCAGTGGCAGTGGAATCCACTTCTGCTTCTTATCTGTAAAAGAGCAAAAAAAAAAAGAATTTAAAAACTTTATTCATCAATAGCTAGGACAGTTTGGTTTGTTTGGTCAAAAGGAGGTCCTGGGGCTATATTTAAACGTGCAGTATAGACATGGTAAATGGTGTTGAAACATAGACTGAGTAAATCGAGTCAAAAGAGCGCACTACCAGATGATTGCACAGTGTGCGCAAATTTCACGGCCAAATTAAATTGGTAGCACGCATTGTTTTCCATGAAGATGCAAATTTGACTCGGGCAAGTTCAAAACTTGCTTACGATAGTTTGAAACTTGTGCGGCGCGAGGAACTCAACACGGATAGAAATTTAACGCAGAATCGAGCTAAGCTGAGGCTAAACTGTCAGATCGTTCTCAACTTTGACAGGTTTTTGAATGTTTTTTTAATAAGGGAACAAATATGTGTTGAATCGGTTTTCAACAAGTTGTTTAAACATGGTGCGGCCTGGTTCTTGATAATTTTATCAAGAAGTAGGCCTGTTTGTACAACTAGCTGAAAATATCTTCACCACCCTTTCATTCCCTTATTCTAAATGCTATGCTCCCTCATGGATTGCCAACAAAATCAATCGCCATGTTTTGATTCTGTTAAACTGCGGACTGCACTGGTCAACTGATAATGCTTGAAATGGGATCTTTTATACTACCACAATCAGAGAACAACAGTTTGGGTGATTGATTTTGTTTTAGAGTGAGGAAGGGTGCTAGTGGATCACTCTAGGGAGATAGAGTTAATACACAAGAGGTTTGGTCATACTGGTTTTTCCCCTCCTTCAAAATCCTTACTCTCGGCCTATTTGCCGACAGCCGCCCTCAATCCTCTAATATCCTCCTCCCCTATGTCACTTCACACCAACATGTTTAGACTTGGACAAGATTGAAAAGCCTGACCCAGTGATAATTGTTACTTGGGCCTATAGGTCTCAGTCCCGAATCCTTCAATTTGGCAAAGAGGACATGGATGGGCAAGGGTTATAGGGACTCATTGCCTTCAAATCTCTGAAAATGTTGCTGTTTGGAATTGCTCCTTGATCCTTTTTTAAGAGTTGTTCGTACAGTAGAACACCTACAGTGTGTTGTAATTAGTAAGTAGTGATTCAAAAAACATCAATTTGCCTCTCGGAAATACAACCAGAGGAACCACACTCCACATAAAAATATACGGTCAGCCATTTTGTGGAGCCAACAAAATGGCAGACCACGTTCTGTCACAAAAATAAACCATTTCCAACCATATACGTTTCATAACAAATGCTTCAGCCCAAAAGTGCCCAATCCGAAGGCAACGTGGCCCTTTTAAAGCCCCAGCTCAACATTGGTGAGAAGAAACATAAATGTTCACAGGTTTACATATACCTTACATGGTATAAAGATAATGATGGTAGAAAACTTTTCATAAAATATTTCTGCCTGCAGTGTTATCATTTTTATATAATAAATGACATGAGATCAAAAATTAGTTTTCGTCTCAGTGAGATGAAAACTCTGCCTAAAGGAATGCATACAAAAATGCTGAATACCGTTTCTCTCGCAATCGAAACAACGAAATGAGCTGATATTTTCGCAGGTTGGTTTTATTACAAAAATCTTGGTTTGTGCAAAGAATGGAAGCAGTCACAGTCAGTTTACAAATGTTGGGCTGGGGCTTTAAAAAGTACTAGATTGTCAAAAAATTAAAAGGAAGACAAAAATGAGAAATCATGCGCCTGATTCAGTTTGCTGCAAATTGACATAAGCCCAATATGACCTCGCACAGAATCCCTGGCAAAAGATAAATAGTTTTATCACTGTTTTCACTGTAACATGACCACCAAACTATGATGAATATTTCACAGGTTGTTTGTACGGTGTGTATATTGTAAACGAGATGATGGAAATTAGTTTATCCTTCCAAATAAATGACATACTTCCCCATCAACAGCAGAAAAGTTGTAAAACAGCCACCCTGGCAAATTCCGTGGCTCAACATAAAAAAAAACTGTTTTGTCATGCTGAAAATGTTTGTTTTCAAAATATTTTACTTGTAAAATTGTACCCAAGTACCCTTCAGCTTTATAAACGCAAAATAGTTTTTGTGTGATATTTGCAGTCAACCATGCAAAACTGTGAACCACACAAGAGCTAAATTGTACTAAAGTGTTGAATGTATTCTGTATCTAGGCATAATCTGTTATCAATAGTACTGGGCTATTCTCTATTTATAAATTTGGACTCCACTAATTCATATTGAGTTGTTCTGCTGTCACTCAACCCATGCATGGCTTATCATCACCAACTCTACCATATTGTACAGGCTGGTACAGCCGTACAATACATGGCCATGGCCCCAGTGTACACATACACGTGGGCACACCTGAATGGCAGATGAACATTCTCACCCAAATAGTGCTGGTATTCTGCTACACCGTGTTCAGTGACAAAACTACAGAAGAGATTGTGCTTTAAACTGCATGACATCATGTTAATGAATTGTTTGTGACCCATCCATCCTCCCCGCAGCAAATAAAAATTAATTAAAATAAAAAATACTAAAAAAAAAACACGATGAAGGTGAAAATCAGGGTGTAAAATCCACTGATGCAATCATGCCAATATTCCCCTCTGGTTTACTTGAGCCAAGGGGGCTCCTCCTTCCTCTTTATCTTGCTAACATTTTCCAGCGAGATGACCAACAATTTAAACTAAAGCCATTCACCTACACAGGTATGTACGTAATGTAATGTGTATGCATTCACCACGCGGTTTCATATTTCAGGTTGGCATACATGTAGTTTATCTATCTTTCAAGACCACAATGGACAATATTGAATGGTCAGGCAGTAGGAGGGTTGACTGTGGTTTGTGTAGATGCTTTCACTATACAGGCTGACATAATTGGTCTTATCATTCAAAACCAGTGGATGATATTGAATGGTCAGACAGTAGGAGGGTTGACTGTGGTCAACGTAGGTGCATTCACCACACGATATCATATTTCAGGCTGGCACAGTCTATCTTTTATTAAAAACCATAACATTTTGTTCAGCAGGTTACAGTTTACCAGCCAAAATACCAGGTTGAGGCCTTTTGCGCGACTGGTTCCCTGCTTATTCAAGCGGTGCCGTATGCTAAGCTGCTACACGCATGTAAAATGGGCATGACATGAGATTTTTTGACGGTTTTGCCACCAATTCGGGAGCCTAAAGTTCTTATCTTACACAGTACATGAAGTTGACTGAAAAAAAAAAAAACATGCAGTTGTGGTCAAACAGTTTTGACTTGGTTCATTCCAACTCACCAACCACTTCCTTAGTCTTTATTTCACACGGGATAGCCTTGAGTTCCTCCATAATCAAAAAGACATTAATACCTAAGTATGCAAGAGGTTTATCCGCACTGCAAAGTCTCTCACAAAATATACAAAGGGATTCCCTTGGAGAGGGTTCTCCGTCATCATGAAGCAGCGATAAATGGTGTCCCTCTCAAATGATCCGCTGACGACATGTTGGTCAAATCAACGTGAATGGCGAACACCAAACCAAAGCATGTGGTGGCTGAGTTTCACGCCAGGTTGCCCACGCCTACGTAGCTCGCGGTTTAGCTTCAATTATGATGAATCATCCATGTTCAGTGACCAGCTTGCTCGCTGGGGAACAGTCTGCCAAATTGTCAGACCACGGCGTTGCTAATTCTTCAAATGTCGCAGATGATGCTCAGCAGACGTGTTACCTCATAATACACTGTATCCATCTGGAGTAGTACTATTTCCTTTTAACACGTCGGCGGAAGTCAACCAGCAGCGTTTTTCTATTACTTCATCTCTTTGACATCATTACTATCCCCGATGATCATGCTTGAAGCATTAGGACAAAACTCTTAATGTCCTCCCAAGAGTTTAGATTGTGTAAAATCGCAATTAGCACATGATTGTTTTCTATTACTTTTTTCAATTTCCGATTATCAGCCTGACAAAAATCAGACTTGCAATTTTGACTTTGAAGAATTCTGAAAACCTCAACCACCTGTAGGCACACACGTATGTAGACGTTTAAATCTCAAGTTAAAAAGAGCCAATTTTGGAGTCAAAACAACATCTGATCAATGAAAATCAAGAGCCGTTACAACCAGCGTTTTAAAATTATCAAAAAAATTACGAAATTTGCCTGTATTTCCCAAGAGATTACCGGACACAATCCAATGGAGATTGTGATTTTGTGTTGTTATTTTTTGTACAGTATAGCATAAGGCGCCCAGTGAGACAATGTAATGTGTCTGGAACCACCAGGCTCTTCAAGTGCATGTGCAGTGGGCGTCCAATTACATGTGCATGGCCCAGTGCAAAGTGTACTGATTACGTGTACAGTGCACAGAGCACACGTGGTGGATGACTTTAGCACCAGCCACTGAATTATGCAAAACTAAGTCATATATTAAAGGGGCTATGCCATACAGGTGGGTTTTTTTGTTTTTTTGTGAGCCCCTTAAAAATTTAATTTTGCGCGGGAAACTACTCTTTTGTACAAAAAATTATATGCTCCATGAAATTGATGATTGCTAAACAACATTGTACAATACAATTTACAAAAACGAAAAGCTTCATCAAATTCTTTTTAAATCGGTGGACGACGCTCCATATTAAATCTTTGCTGTGAGAAGGTGACTATTAGGCAGTTCGAAAAAACAGTTCATGTAAGTTGGGAGCATGTGTTGACACTGACATGCCATGCCACGCTGTTAACTGCCAGATGGTAAAGCTACAAATGTGCTTTGCAGCAATAACAGTTGCTCATAGTGACTGGCCGAGGTGATGGTTTTTAACCAAAACTATACCAGTATTTGCTACACTTGGAAACATTGTTTTTTTTTTTGTTTTTTTTTTTTTGTAATATCAAGCAAAGAAAAATTGACTGCAGCGGGACTGGAACATGCGACCACTGCTGGCTAAGCGTACGGACACTCATCCAACTATCCAGACTTAATGATAGCGGTCTCAATATTTTGTCAATATCTTTGTTCGTTTTATTTTTTAATTTTTTTATTTTTTAAAATCAGTACTCCAGACAAAAACTTAATGTTTTTCTCAATGTTTTTCTCAATGGGCAAGGAAAGGGCTGCTGTGCAGAGACACTTCTCAGTATGCCACAGTTGTGGCATTTTGAGGCACACGCATGCTTATATGTAGAGAGTAGAGCCACTGCCTAATGTGCTACAATTAGAGTGGTAACCTGAAGTAGCCACCAGCTGCGCTCAATTGCAATGGAATTTGGGCTACCGATGGTAGAGATAAGGTTCTCAATCTTGGATCTTCACTGCAAAAGCGCCCTCTTATGGCCAGGTCGCTCCAGTTCACTTGTTTAATACATTGCGCAATACACATTATGTATATATATAGTGTGGTTGTTTAGTGTTCAGTCACAGTGGTGTCCAGATAACGCAAAAGCCAGATGTCACGAAACACATGAGCAGTTTTTAAATCAATCCATGTTTCCCAATTTGATAACTAATTGTCTCGTTTCCAGTCACATCCCCTACAATTACACCCCGGACAAAATGACAACTTTGTGGGCTTCACCAAACAGGAAACACTAAATTTACGACATTTCTCGGGGCCAGCCCTTATCGGCCAGAAAATAAGCAGAGATACTGAGTGCATATTAGCGCCGGTTCTTGTTATTTACCATATGGTTTCGTTCCCATAACCACAACAAGGCATGAAGGGTAATGTATATCTAACATGTGCACTCCACTTTACCCATGACTTATCACCAATAAATTATAGATGTGATGGATTTGTTGGTGTTACTGGAAACACAATGAATTGGGATATCAATTTAGACAGAGAAAACAAGGAAAGTCAATACAGCTCTGAAGTGATTTAAACAGCAGTTGCAGATCAATAGCATTGTGACTAAGAAGTTACATAGATGTAGCAACTTTCCATATGTCCATCCCAATCCTTCAGCATTATGGTAACCAGTCTCCACTATTTAAAGTCTCCTATTTGCATATTCATGAGGCCCTTTGTTCTGGAGGCCATTGAACAACTTGTCATTGGCTAGCTCAGTTTTGGGCAGGCTGTTCCAAAATGAGGTTAAGTGCTCCATGGGCCTCTAGCCTGGGGTTCCAGCACGAGACCAGAGCAAAGGTTACACAGCACAGAAAATAGCTCCTCGATAAAACTACATGTATGACTTTACCGACCAGCACAGTTTCAGATTCACAAACTATTTCAAAACGTTCAAGTTTTAAAAGCTTTCGGTCTGTTCACATCTGTGCATTAAAGTCTTTGTTGTGTGTCTTTGTATACGCTGGGACCCATGGGAGACCAGTGGTTGCCAATGAAAGGGCCACCCAGTTGAAATAAGAAATAAATAAATAAATAAGATAGCAGAGCTGTCCAGGGCGTCGTTTTCAAGTTCTGTAATTTACACCGTAACGGTTTGGGGTTCCAGCACGAGACCAGAGCAAAGGTTGCATAGCACGTTTTGAAATAGTTTGTGAATCTGCAACTGTGCTGGTTGGTAAAGTCATACATGTAGTTTTATTGAGGAGCTATTTTCTGTGCTATGCAACCTTTGCTCTGGTCTCGTGCTGGAACCCCAAACCGATACGGTGTAAATTACAGAACTTGAAAACGACGCCCTGAACAGCTCTGCTTTGGTGTCCTTGAAAACTCGTCATCCGGCTTTAGCCTGAACAGCCTGGTTCATGCTAAAGCCGGATGACGAGTTTTCAAGGACACCAAAGCAAAAAGGCATGTGAACAGTGCCCAAGGCCTTGATCTTAACCGAGGCCACCGAGGCCATTGGCCTCACGCCCTGTCATTTAACATGTATGTGTAGCGGTTGACGTGATAACAAGGTCAACAGCAGAGTATGTGTTGACTCAATCAGGAGGCTCATTGTTTAGCATGCACCATGTATGCACTCACGGTGTCATTCTTCGATGGCACTAGTACAGACAGGGACAAATGATGCTGGAATCAATGCACGAACTCACTCTTCCCCGGGAATTATTGTGTAACACTACATTTAAATCCTCGCTCTATTGTCTGATGATTGTTTCCCATGGGTCTCAGCACCGAGGTAAGTTTGAGATCCCAGCATGCCTTGGCCGATATAACCGGCTGTGGCTTATGGCTGAGGGGACGGCCTATTCCTGACGAACAATGAGGGCTTCAAAGCAAAAATTCTCAAACGTACCAAATATCAGGTTTTCACTTTAATAATATTCCAAATATAAAATGTTGGGGTAGGTGTTCCGAAAATGAAACCAGTTGGTGGTACCAGGAAAATTTTGGAAATCCTCGAACGAACTGTTAAGCTAGACACTTTACCATACTTGTGCCTTGTGATGAGTTGTTACACCGTAATAGGATAGGAAATGCGTGTAGCAGAACCCACGGATTACAAACAGTGTTTCAAGTTCAAAGCAAGCTCCTCCACTGATGAGATTTCTGTACACTGAGGCATCAGTGGTTTCATTACCAGAAATGTGATCAAGAAAAACACTTACTGACATTCAGCTCCTTGTCATTTGATTGGCGGAACTTACACCACGTGATATTCACTATTACTCCAATCTGCATCGGCGATCAAAAATTCCTATTGGCCCATGGGAAATAGTATTTCCCATTCAACAGTTCGGATCATCCTTGATCCCAATGTTTTTGAGCAGTAGAGTGCTGCTGCTAAAGCAAAGGAACACCTGTGCAAAAGGTTGTAATATTATCACGCCCTGCGTATTGCGCTGTTCTACCTCTGCATATTGCGCTATTTTAGGCTAAATTCATTATCAAGTGCGCGTAGAGTACGGAAAAAAAACATAGCGCGTCTGTGTCACAAGGTTGGTGTCTATATGAAGTCGTCCACATTCTTTAACTAAATGGGGTTTTAGAATTTTCAGAGTGTGGGGTGGACGATGACCTGTGTTTATTTTTATTTTTATTTTGAAAAAAATTCAAATGACAAGGATTTATATGTGAGTTATATAAAACAAATATTAAGTGGCTTTAATTCATGAAATGGGAGGAATGTTATCACTCGGTAAAATTCGGACTGTTCCATTTCACTCTGCTTCGCCTCGTCAAATGGAACAGTCAACATTTTACCTTGCGATAATATTCCTCCCATTGCACTCTAAACCACTCAATATTTGTACTACATAACTCATCCACCAAACTCCAATCTCACCTTTCTTCTTGTCCTTTTCCTTCTCCCTCCTATCTGCAGCACGAGACTCGGACGTCTTAGAAGATGTTGCAGAGGGCTTAGCATCCTCCCTGTGAGCTCGGGGGGCTCGTACATGTACGTCCCTCGCTGGAGACTTCTTGTCTCGTCCTTTGGGCGGAGGGGGCGCTGTTTCTTTTTTCGCAGGCGAGGGCTCTTTCTTCACAACAGGAATCTCCTTCGCTGGAGCTTCTGCTTTAACAGGTTCCTTGACTCTAGGAGACGGTGGCGTCTGCAAATCAAGAGGAAATTATCTTGAGCTTCTTATGTGCAGTGCAACATGGCAATATGAATGTTCTTCCATCCCACCAACAGGTTTTTGAACAACAGCAAAACTACAAGAACAATCAGTCCGTATCAAGTTTTGAAAGGTTGAACATCTCCGGGTTGCTTGGAGTTTTGGAAGATCACATATTTCACTCACATTCAATGAAAGTTGTAATTGTTTCATCCCAAGTGCATTTTGAAAAGGATTTTACAAGGATCTTGGATGGACGTATTTGTACATGTCCAAAATCTGTGTTCTGGATCCCAACCAAACATGGCGTTATCCCCCCAGAAGATGTACTTTTAGATGCTCTGTATTGATTTTTGGACCCACTAGTTCAGCAATGGGAGACTTTTGGGGATGCTTGGTGGCAGCAGACTTACCAGGTAATCCAGCTAAATCCATTGTTTTAGGAAATGTGCGCGTGCTCTGAACTACGCAAACAACAAACATGTACCTGGTTTGTCTGCTGCCACCTAGCGTTCCAAAATCAACAATTGCTTACATATCCATGTTCTTAGAGTGAACAACTTGGACACCAAATTTTGCAATTCACAGACAATTTTGCCACCACATTTTTAAGTTCTGGACTAAAACTCTAATCTTTGAGACCCCTCCCCGAAAACAAACAACTTTTTTTTTTAGAAGTTACTGGCAGAACCTTGCACACACATACATTATAAATGTCTTACCTCTTTCTTTATCTTGGGGCCCCCACCTAAGGATGGCCAACTGGTTAGGTCATTGAAGTCACTAGCCTGGATTGCGAAAGCAGAGAAGAAAAAAAACATTAAAAAATTCTCCCCAAATCTGCAGAGATTTTCTTTTATATTAAAAACAAATGCTCAAGCGAAAAACCCTCATGACATATACATGATGCAATATTTATTTGAACTTAAAAAGTGCTTGAAGCACCCACTGGCACTTGTCCAATGATTTAATCATATGGCCAGTAAACCCATGTGATTAAACATGGTTGGCATTACAAGGTGTTCATCACACATGAACTGATAAACCTACATTGCAATCAAGTGTACAAACAAGACATTGTTGACAGAAGTTTTCCAACCAAATTCGCCTTCTCTACCGATTACTTTTCTTGGTTATTTACTACTCTTTCTCTTTTTATTCTCCTTTTTTTTCTTCTTTTAATATGGCCCTATTTTTTGTTTTGCTTTTCTTAAATTTGATCTACATTTACATACCACAGTGTTCTTGTCATTTGAAGCTTTGACGACTGTTGCTTTAGAAAAGCAAACTGGCTCTTCTGAAAAAAACAAACGAGAACAGAATATATTCACAAAATTTCAACTATTGATATTTTTATGTTAGTCTTATTATACCTGTCTATCACACTGTGATAGGGCTATGACATTGACAGTGTCACCTTTTGCCAATTGCCTGTTAGCCAATGTCATGCAATTACAAATTTAACCTCATTGATTTTTTAATTCAAGTTTTAGTTCTAATGTGTGCCAAACGACAAGGCCAATATTTCCGTATACAATAACAATGTTTTCCTACTAGTAGCTCCGGACCTTTGGTTGTTTTGTTTTTAACGGGAGTATTATAAGTAGCTCATTAACCAAATAATCCCTGCTTGCATTTTTTTTTTTTTTTTTTTAAACTAGCTCCAAGTTTCTTTGCATTTTGAAGCATACTACAGAACTATTTCATGTCCTTTTTTGCTACTTCAAGTTTGGTTGAATCTATTCCGGATCGCTATGCAAATCTAATGACAGCAGTGAAGGACACGGTTCATTCACAATGACAAATACCCGCAAAATCAATGCGCTGTTCAGAATTAGAAAAAGACTTGTCATTTTTTTAACAGAAGAATTCACGTTTTTTTTCCACTGTTCTAAAAAAAAGAAATTCTCCACACTTTGAAAGCATTTATAACATTTTCATGATTATGATTCTGAATTTTCAAATCATCCCTCGTTTCTCCGTTGGCGATGACATGACCAACACGTGTTTCACGGCCGCCATTTTTTTATGTTGTGATGCCAGTGAACTATTATTAATTTCCTCCAAAAAGTAACTTGATGGAAGAACATGTAGTGTCTGGTAAGAGGATTTGTTTATCCTCACACAATGAAGATACCGCTCTCTTTTCAGTATTACAAATAAATATTCTAATTTACTACAATTCGGAACTAGGTATTGGCAAACAAACACCAACTAGGAAATGACTATAAATTTTCACTGTACAGCAACAATCTTCCTCATGTTCCCAATATCCATTAACAGTATAGAGTATCAGTTTTCATGATACAAACTGGAGCTAGACTAAAATCACCTTCCTGCCTCAGTTTTGGAATTCTAATCTTGTACCGAGGAAAGAAAAAAAAAAAGGCTACACCATCATAAAGGTTAAAGTTCAGTGTGCATATTTTAACGGTCAGTCTTTAATATTGTAATATATGTAACACAGAAACCCACTACACAGTGCAGCATACACGCACATAGCAGGAAATCAATCAAAGACAAATTAAACACATTTTATCATTTCAAACTCAAGGTTGACCACTTTGTTCTCAAATTCAGCGATTGGCAAAAAAAATCCAATTAGTACTTTATACGTCCACAGTACGGTGTACATGCACAGTACGGTGTACATGAACATTGCAAAAAATGTGTACAACACAAATTACAGTGTAAATAGAGTGCAACAGAAATCCTATAGAGTCATTGCACAGTGATAAAAAGGTCAATTCAGTGCACGTGTACATACTATTTCTGAACTTTATACACCTTACATGTACACAGTATACCACAAACTACATGTACATACATACAAGTAGTGTACAAAAATATCCAAAGCTTAACTGGCTAATTATGTACAGCATACATTGTACATATGTAAACTGAACATGGTAATAAAGTGAACTGGTGAGTTCTTTTATCAGGATAAAAATGTCCACGTGATTCATTGTCTTTCCTTCCAATTATGTATCACATGGCTAGTCTAGTCGTTGTAGCAAGGCAATGCTATTGGGGTAAGGCCTTCAACTTGGCTCTGGGAAGCATGGCAGTTTTTCAGAAAAATTTGTACTTGAGCTGTGCATAAGGCACCACGGCTGGCAGAAGCAAGAGAGCACCCAGGACAACTTGGGAAACGGTAACCAAGCAAGGCGGGCAGCACAGGCACTTTGGCTTAAACTGAAAGTCATAAATCTGCGTTCTGATCATGCCTTTGAATGACAAGGAAACACTGCAAGTACATTTACATGTAGAATACACATTTGAATGAGGCCCGTTTAAAACGGGATATCACGCCAGACACTACAATCTGGCAAGGGCAGGGCAGTTTTTTTTTTCCTCAGCCCTATCCCTGCCAATATCAACGAAATGCACCAAATGGTAAAAGCTGCTGTAGTTTGTTGCATACAGCAGCCACTTCAAATCCCATCAACATGGCCTTGACATGTCCATGTGCAGTCCCAGTCCCCAGCAAACTCCAACTGCATATTGGTGCATTTTATTTTAGCAGGGTAAATGCCCAGTGCCAAGGCTGGTGTAAACCAGTTCACTTCACAATGCAACAGAATTCTCTGGGTTTCCATTTCAAGTGCACTGCATTTTGATGCATTTTAGCAGGGTGCCTGTGAAGACACCTGATGGCAAATAGGGTTAGTATGTTAAGGGCATCTCTACGCGGGAAATGTAAGTTTCTACTGCATTATTTCCAGGGAGCACCAAGGCACCGCATGACTAGGGGGCATGGAGGATATTGCCTCCATTGACTCAGGGTTCTCCCCAGGATTCTTCAAAACTGTTGGGCATTCTGGACCAAAATTTTGAAAGTGTGGCCTTGGAATGTTTTTATTTAATGTTTATGTTTGGTTCGAAAAGCTCTACTGTGCAATCTGGAGCATTTAAAATGGTTTTATGTTTTGTTTTTGTTTTTTGTTTTTTTTGTATCAGCCGTAATTTCTGCATATTGCCTCGTAATTCACGCGTAACGGCCCAATACGCTAGCTTGTGCATGGGGAGGATCCTGATTACATCCATGAATTATCAGGCCTGTCACATTACTTGTGGATAATGCGTACATTCAATATCAAAATGTCAAATTTCTGTTTTGCAAGACGTCCTCGATTTAGGGCTCAAGACATTTTTCTTCATTGCTTAATTTTCCCCCATTACTTTATGATCAGTTTTGATTTCAACCAAAATTGAACAACCTCGTTTTATTTAGGTAAACAAGACAATTTGTTTTTTCCTTAAAATGTAGCTAAGATGGGGTAATTTTTTAATAATTACTTGTACATGTAAATGTATCAGTAGGAAGAAATAGACTGTTAAGAAAGTCTATCACTGTGTGGTAAGGTAGTACAACCATGACTGATTGGCACTGGCAGGCACTGGAGAGAGTCATTAGGTCAGCTATACAGCAGAGATCTCCAGCCAGTCTAAGCTATCGCTCTGCCACAACCCTTTGAGGCAAGGTTTTAAAACGGCCTTAAGACCAGGTCACTACTCTTTTATTCCCATTAATAAATGCCCTTTTTCTTAAAAAGCGTAAAAATGTACAAAATATCTTCTTTTTTTTACATTATATTTCGTAAAATTCTTGTCACGTCCTCCTTTTCGCAAAGGGTCAAATGCATACAAAACTCAACGGTTGTAGTACGTGCACATATTAATAGATTTTACATTTAGTACCGGTATGAACTGATTGCATTAAACATAAATTAGCCCACTAACACACTTTTATGGCTGTGAGTGCCGATTTTGCATTCACAGCACCAGCTTTCTTTATCAGCCATTTAAAACCGGTCTTAAACAGTCATGTGACCACCTTTCAACCAATAGGACTGTCGAAACTGTCCGGGGTATTTATGAATATTTATTGTTGATGTCTTTTTTTAAGTATGGGAGCCACAGTAAATCTATTGTATACTTGTATATAAATAGCAACAAACCAAATTCAAACTCAATCATCATGACTGCAGCCATCTTGTTTTTATTCCAATTCATCTCAGTATTAGTGAAGGATGAAAGGGCCAATTAGTCGGACCTCATTTTAATATCATTACAATCAGTGCTCTAGATACACATGTATGGTGCCCGACCAAAAGGTAGTGACTGCATTCTAAATTGCAAGGCCCAAGTCTATAGCACTGCTTATTAGAACTAACATTGCATATAATGTGTAGGTTTGAATTGAAACTGTTAGATTATCAACGCTAAAACAAAAGTCCATGAGGTTAAATTTGTAATTGCATGGAATAAATAATAATAATAAATAATACACAGTTTTTATATATAGCGCTTTATCACACCCTATGGGCGTCTCAGAGCGCTCAATATTTTTTTTCCTGCAAGGTATGATGAGTTACGTTTTGAAGTATGAGACCTGTTCCTTTACATAGCACCATGTAATGGTTTACAAAGTGCTATGGCGCAATCTGCAGCCGATCAAACCAGGAACACCGCCGGTGTTCCTGGTTTGATAAGTGCGATAAGTGCACTGGGTTCTTTTACGTGCATTACACAACACCCGGGACCTACAGCTTTACGTCCCATCCGAAGGACGAAGCAATAATGGTTAAGTGTCTTGCTTAAGGACACAAGTGTCACGACTGGGACTCGAACCCACACTCTGCTGATCAGAAACACCAGAGCTTGAGTCCGGTGTTCTTATCCGCTCGGCCACGACACGCCATGGAATAGTCTATGGGACACTGTGGGTAAACACAGTGCATGCAGAACTGCAGGATGCAGAGCGTACCCACCTGAGCCCAACTTCTCTGGCTCTGCTTATCGCAGAATTCTATGCTTACGGTCACCATACTCCGCTCATATGGTAAGCGCAAATTTTTGTGAGAGCCGAGGGAGTGAAGAATGCTAAGTAACGTGATGTATATAGTAAGCATGCCCTGCTGACCAGTGAAACACGCTTACGTTAAACATAGATGTTTCTGCTGCCGTCAATTTGTCACGAAAGCAGCCATGAAATTGGGCCCCTGCCTTTTTGTAGGTCAATTTGAACACGTACAGTGTACAATGAGGCAATGTCTTCTACTCCTCTGGTACTTTCCCAGCATGCCCTTCATCTCCAAGTAGCAAACATTTCCATTTGCCTTTTCAAGAGCAAAGTTTCAAGCCTGCTCAGTGAGCAAATTGCTCTTCAGAGTTAATGTGCTGTGAGTGTTTAATTTACACAATGTACTTACTTGTGTATGCACTACTTTTACAAACATGACATTTACATACAGGTACATGTGCAAGAACTACATTGTACATGTACTTCATGTATGATTTATGCATGCTTACGTGTACTATACATTACAGTGCACTACCAGTGTTCAGTAGTGAGCACAGTGTACATAATGTGGCATGTGTGTGTAGTACATAGATAATGGTATGTCATGTGATAATGCCCTATTGAGCAATACACATCCTATGCTGACCTCATGTCTCCATTGTACATATAATGTACAACCAAGGGTTTTATTCATGAATGAAATACTAGCGTGCACCTACAGTCCAAGCATTGTGCTATATATACATGTAGCTCAATGATCAAGTACATGTACACCAGTTAGACTGGTTCCCAGTCCCTACATCGTTCTCTTCTGTCTGTATAATAGGGACCGATAGCTACTACTGATATGGCGCTTTTGATAGGCCCTGGATTGCGTAGTAATAATTTTCTAGTTTTAGAGATGACATTGGCTATGCTCGTGACGTGTGCATGTTGTTGTTTGACACTAGCACACATGTGCATCGTAACCCTTCACCCGGACATACATGTATAGTGAAAAAAACTTCAACATCAAAATTCAAACTAACTTTAGAAGAACACTAGCATAATTTCTACCATGGTCTGCACGATGGGAGATTCTGTGTCAATCACGTTTTGTGTAAGGCCGCATTGCAATATGGGATTACGTAGACATATATGCTAATAATTCTAATTAGCATATACCTGGCAGGGTATATGCTAGTTTTCATTACCCACTACCGGTCCCTATATTCAGTCAGAACGAAAACGATATACATGTAGGGACCAGGAACCAGTCTAGAACACCAGTCATACAAGTACAGTTTCACAATACCATACTATACTGGGAGACTTTTGAGACGATACCGGGCGTCCCACAGAACGGGCCTTTTCCATTGTTTTCATCGCTGAGAACAATGGAAAAGGACCGGTCTGTGGGATGCCAGCTATCGTCTCAAAAGTCTCCCATTTTGTTCTTGTAGAAGTAAGGCCACTTTTTTTACTGAAGAAAAACCTCTCGGAAAGAACGACACCTCCAACACTCCGAAACAGAAAATGATTTGCTCTGAAATGATGCTGAACTAATGACAAGTCACACACAGTGCTACTTCAAAGATGACATTTCAAGCTTGATACTGCGTAGGCATATTTTGTGACATACATACATATAACATGAAACCCATCCCTCAAAAGGAAGCTCACGTGAATAAATCCTGGCTTAATTAGTTGTTTGTGTCAAAACTTCACTGCCACCACAAAAAGGAACTCTTGATTTGATACGAAATGGGTCTGAAGCAATACTCTTCTACAGAACCAGCATATTAAACATATTGGTGATGCACGCATTAACCCAACAGATTCCGTCCGTAATTTAAGAATCACATTTGATTCACAAATATGTCAATGAACAAACAAGTTTCTAGCCTAGCTGCAAATCTACCAATTTTCAATTACGTAACATAAGGAGAATCAAAAGGTACCTTGACAAGGATACTCTCCATCATGTTGTCAGAGCTTTAGCACTCTCTCATATTGATTATGGCAATCTTCTTTTATTTGGTGCTACGTCATATGAATTGGACAGAGTTCAAAGATTACAAAATAGTGCAGCTCGTTTAGTGTGTTCCACACCCATGAGAAAACATATTACCCCATCACCCAGGGAACTTCATCGGCTACCGATTAGAGAACGGATTAATTTTAAACTTGCTCTTTTTGTTTTTAAATGCTTGAACAATACAACTCCTAGTTATCTTTCCACTTTACTGTCACATTACACTCCTCCACGGTTTCTGCGGTCCACACTTGACAACACTCGCTTGAATGTTCCCCGCACAAAGTTCTGGGTCAAAAAGCTTTCAGTGTAGCTAGGCCAATGTTTTGGAACAATCTTCCCGCTGTTGGTAGGGAATTGGTTAGTTTATCTTTATTTCGTAAATTTCTTAAGACTCACATTTATCCATATTAATCTCTTTCATGTGCGCTATGATCTTGATGGAATAGCGCCTTACAAATTCTAATTGTTATGTTATGTTAAACATGGAGGAAGGAAGTCTCCACTCTATTGTGAGTGTTTTTTTTTAGCCTCTCCTACTGTATGTTTGTTTGCTGTTGGTACACCATACATTAAATACACCTTCTTGGCATCTAATTATTGGCATCTACAGTATAAATATATACATCATTTTCATTTTGCACCAGTGAATTTCACAAGGAACAACTCCCGAGTCATTCGTAATCCAACAGAGGATTTAGATGATTTTAAAGGCTTCAAAGGCTTGCGGCACGTTACTTGAGCCAATCAAGTATAAGTTGTTTTTATTTTACTGTTTTATTGTTCTTCTTGTAATCTGTTAGGCACTTTGATCATTTAAAAAAAAAGCACAGTATAAATATGCCTTATTCTTAACTCCAGTGATTTTGAAGGATTGAGGCAGTAAGGATCAGGCTGCAAAATTTGTGTAGTCACATCGGATAATTTTGGAGGATTGAGGCAGTCAGATCCTACACAGAACTCATACTAGCTGATTCTGATGGATCGTCTTGGTTGATTATGAAGAATTGAGGCAATAGGGACCCTTCCTACATACACAGTACCTCATGACGGTTGATTTTAAAGGACTAAAAAGGCGGAACTTTTAGGGATTCTGACGTAAAGTCCATCTTGGTTGATTTTGAACAACTGAGACAGTAGGGACTCCATATAAACTTCTTTCAGTTGAATTTGAAAGACTGCAGGATGTTTCCTGAATGGAGCATCGACATGTAGAGGGTCATGGGGGTTAATAATTGGCCATCCCAACAAATGTCACAAAAACCCTACCCAATAAAAAGCGGTGTTACATGTACATTTCACTCCTACACTTTGTGATAATGACACTGCATTTCAGGTATGCATACAGGCCTCGAACTTTGTGTTCAAAAGGGCACGGCATTAATTGCCTTGCTTTTTCGAGAGTTTGAAGGGCATCACGGCAATTTTGTAAGTGTGAAAAGGGCACCACGGCAATTTCGTGGAATTTTGGGGGCACCATGGCAAAGACTAAATTGAACGAGACTTTTTTAAGCCTGTGCCAGTTACACGGTTAACCGACCGATCGTCCGGTTACACGTTTACATTTTTACGGGGCGGATAACCGTCAAAAACTGCACTCGAAATTGCCCCGCAACGCACACCACATTGCGATCACGATGTACGCAATGCAGAATGTAAAATCCGTGCGACATGTAAGCATTCGCATCGTTTGCAATAGTTTACAGGCTGATAGTCTTCGTTATCTCGCTAATTTACGTGTTACATTAAATTCAAGAAACATTTAACCCTAGAGAGAGCTTTCCAAACAACGTGACAGAATGGGAGAGTCCACCCTCTATTGTTGAAATACATACCGGTGCATTTTGACAGAACGCCTTTATCTAAGACAAGATGGATCTGCGCATGCTCAGGACATCGCCGGTGCACAAACTGCTAGATATTTACACAGCACTGTCATGGCTGGTGCGCATGCGAAAGCCATGGAAAGCATGGTCAGTGGAGCAAGTTCCCGGCAATTGCAGCATGTTTACAAAAAAACTACACAACATGTAGGCTTTATTTGGCTAAAATTATAACATTTACGATACCCTGGATGAATGGAAAGAGCATTTTACAGTCAAATGTAAGATCTGTTTCTTCGTTTTTGGTTTTTGTTTTTTTGCGGGGTGATTGTTTGAAGTCAAAATGTTGTGATGCAGTCGCAATGTTTTGACTACATGTGCCGTCGTCGTGTAAACGTGTGTTTTTTAACTCTAACCGAGAGTGACGGTGATTTGGAGTTTTTTTACTTAAGTTGTGCCTCCTGCTTGCAAAGTAAGAAACAATTGTGGTCTGGATACAACTGCAGTTTTGAATCAAATAGTTTTAATTTATTGATTTGTTTTTTCTGCACAAAAGTTGGAAAACTGCTTGAACTTGGGACTCCTATGCATGGACAATTTTACTAAAAGGGCAGTTAGATAAAAAGAACACGGCGATATATTGCCGTGAACTGTCGTTATTTTCAAGGGCATCACGGCAATGGCACAGGGCACCGACGGCAATTGCCGTCGGTAATTCCGAGGCCTGTGTATATTTTGTTCATTCACGCACATCAAGCACAACAATCTTCCAACGTGTACTTAAATATGATTTCTGATTTGTATGCCCTTAAACAAAAATCAGCTAAATCATTATTCAATAGACTGAAAAGGATGCTGTGGGCCTACTTTGTAGGTCAGAGACAGACCTTGCACTTTTTCCAAGGGCCATTTTCACACAACTTTTTCCACCAGTCACTTGTACACAACGCTAGTAACACGTTTTTAAATACATGCTGGATTCTCATTAGTGCTGGTAGTGTGTGTTATATGTTATACGTGTATGTTCATGGTACCAGTACTGTACATGTACATGTACATGTACATAAACGTGTACATTTGTATGTATAACATGGAATTGTTAACCTGTCATGGAATGTTATCATCAGGCATGCAACTTGGACTTAACAAAAAAACGAGGAAATTCCAATCTTTACAATACAGTGTTTTTCATTTTTCAATGGCATGAGTGTGAGGTGAAAAACGAGGAATTTTCTCAGAATTGCCACATTAGTCATTTTTCTTTGAGAGTACCGCTGGCACACAGAAACTTTGAATTGACAGAGCTAAAAAAAAAAGAAAGCACTCAGGATTTGTTGTTTGTCTGTTGAGAAAATATCATATTCACACACAATAACCGCCCGCATACAGGGAGAATTTCAGCATAACTTCCAGTACCATTAGTCCTCTTTACGTGGGTGAAATGAAGCATTAAACGGTGAAGGCGTGCTCTGTGCACGCTCCTTGGTGGAATGTCTGGGCTAATTTTGTTCCGGGCTTTGAATTTCACACAAAAATACAAAACTCACGTCACCAATTTTCTGGCACGGAAAATAATAACGGCGAATTCCCGGAAGTGGACAGACCTTACGAAAGAGAAAAAAATAATACTACATCACACATGTACAGTATGGCAGTCCACAGTGTACATGTATGAATCTAATAAATGTGTACATAGAATATGTAACATGCCCTTCAATGGGTAAATTAATTACAAGTACATGTATAAAACTTCAAAACTGAGTAAGTGACCACTTTCAATCAATCAACTAAGTCAGCTTTTGGTAGCGCATACGTGTATCAGTTAAGCCTGTTTAAATACTTCTGTTTCAAAATCTTCACAAGTGTCTTGAAATGTAGCATTGTTCAAATTTGTCAAGAAAAGACAATTATAAAGATCAGTTTCAGATGTGGGTGAAAAAAAAAACACATCTCGGAGATCCTACGTAGGCCTATGTGTATGTGATATGAAAGTCAATTCACATGTCAGGTCTTGGTCTGAGGTCAGCGTTTTAGCTAGCGAGCCGTGCAGCCGTGTTTTGCACGGCCATTTTTCTGAAATCACGGCCTATTTTTTCAAGCACGGCCTTGTGTCCTAAATCAAGCCGTGCATTATTTTTGAATAAAATATGTGCTGTAATATTATCCCAGTTTTATTTTTTATTAGTATTCAAATCAACCATAACAAAAAACTAACCAAAAAAGTAAATAAAGAAAGACAGAAAACAGTTGACTCCGATCCCCAAAAGACGCATGTTTATGCATGTGAAATTAACGCGGGCACCGTGTGTGTTAAGCACGGTAAAATGGATTTGTAAAACCTAATAACAATTGTGGAATGAACATGTGGAACCATACCTTTCCTTCACAATTGCATGGGTGCATAAAAAAAAAATGATGGGAAAACGGTTGGAAGAAAGAGGGAATTGAAATCGGAGAGACGAAAAATAACAGATTTCGTCTTGAAGGTATGGATTTACCCAAGTTTCTGTCTTTCGTTGTTAAAAACCTGCCAAAAATTCAGTAAATTCTTCAGTCATTATGACACAAGATTATAGAACATCGGCCTTGTCCATTGTCAGGGTTCGACTCTGGCGTAGTCCGCTGGTCAAATAACACGGCGGCGCGACCAGTCAAAGATATCCGTAACGGCATAATATAGGCCTAAACTCCTACGATTTATATATTTTTTCCTGAGGAGGCTACCCTTTTCAATTAAAACTGCAAGCAAATTTAAATAAGCAATAATTATCCAACTAGGCCTATTTCGCCGCGTGACTATTCAAGTTTCTGATTCTCCATGGTCGGTTCGAGGCGGCAGTGAGTGCACGCAGTACTGAATTTATTGCAACCGCTGGCCATAGGGCGAAATTGGCCAATGGCAAAATTCGTTACAGGCAGTGTAGGAATTCAACAGCCAATAGAAACATTCGTTTCACACTATGTAAATTAGACAGTCAAGTCCGTTCACCTCCATGGATAGATTTCCATGGATAGATTTCCATGGATAGATTGCCATGTACTGTGCGGTATGGCTATGCAGGTTTGCAACGTGCAGATTTTGACTCGCACGTGCGTATTGTTTACGACCGAGGGACAGTAATTTGGGGTTTTACAACTAAACTGATGCCTCCAGCTTGCAAAGTAAGATCAAAACAGTACTAAATCGGTATTTTTCTGCATGCATGGAAGTCACAGATTTGCAAGAACTTTGTTCTCCTTAAACCAAGTGAAGCTACATCGCTAACTAAAAAAAAAATACTGTTGCGACGATCGTACAAGCCTTCCAACTCCGATATCGAAGGTTCAATCACTAGTTCATGTTATTCAGTTTAATTTTTATCAAGTCAGTTGTAAAGTTTCTTGTTTAGTTCTTCACACACATTTTTGTACTATCAATAATTTTGTTTGTACTATGAAAATACTTGGCGCTGTTTTAGGTTTTTGGTTACTGAAAATGTTACTGAAAATGCCCACAAAGATCAGTTAAAACTAACCTCTGACATGTGTCCCATTTAAAAGTTATTATTTTTCATTTTCCAATAATAACAAAAATGTTATACCACCTAAAAAGTCGAGACTCGTGCTCAGCTTAACTGTACTAAAGTAAATATAGTAATATGATGTTTATTGAGATTCTTTTTACTTGCATATCATTGGAGAGTTTTGTTAATTGGTAATCTATTTTTTAATGGTTATTGCAAATTAAAAAAAATTTGCACCTACATGCACTGAATAATGTCTCATTAAAAAAAATCAATTAAAAGTATTTAAAGGAAAAACACATTAATTTCTTAAAATAAACTCCACAAAACAAATATTCATAAGACACAACATTGGAACCCAGATTCAGTGCCAAGAATACACCAAATAGTATCTACAAGCAATAAAGAACTTCATGTGCCCTTTATCCTATTTCATTCAAATTAATCAAAATTATAACAACAAATCTAATTGTTAAAGGGAAATTTGAGAGAGTTAGCGCGCCGACCGCGCTGCGTTTGTGCATGGTTTGCATTCTAGGTACATTTTTGACAAAAAAGTTGCACACCCTATTTTTCAGTTTGCACTCCCACTTTTCAAATCCTAGCTAAAACACTGTCTGAGGTTGCTTTCAAACCCATGTCCAGACAGGAAAGGTAGGGAAAATACCTTTATGTAAACCTGATCCACTTTCAGTCTCTGAGTATAAGGCATTGGTTTGGCCTTCATTTCAGCAGCGTGTGATAAATGATGGCATTATGATGCAGACAATCTCTCATTCTGGTCCTACATGTACATGTACATCATGTACGGTATATATGCTACAGTACATGTACATGTACATGTAATGCATTTAGTTATATGGGGAACCTGCAACAAAATTACAATCTCCACAGGGCATTTTGTTTAATGTAAGCAGTTTTCAGCGCTTAGCAAATTTGCACGATTGGCACATTTTGTAAAAAATTTATCAGCACTGCAGTGGTGGGGGAGGGGGGCAGTTGGTTAATTTGGCTAAAACACCTTTGCTCTTTGGGGTTTCTGGTCTTTGATAAGCTTACCAGTAACCAGACATTATGAATGAACTTTGACTACAGTCTTTCATAGCGTCACACGTTTTGTGCAAACTAATCATGTGTACACATGAAATAATCATGCAAAGGATGTACTAATACATAGTACAAGCAGTCAGTCTGTGCAGCAGAGCTTCAGTATCACAGGCTTTATGCTGGTGCATGTGTACCTTGAGGGGAAGTACGCTTCAGTTTACAATAGTTATGAATTCAGCGCATCATTTTCCATTATAACCCTTTAAAACATCAGTCTAAATCTCACATTTTTGGTTTGTAAGCAAGTCTGTCTTTGTAACAATGAGAGTGAACTGTGTGGACCATGCTTGATATTTAAAGTAAAAAAAGGCTGCATCCCCTCATGGCGATCCCAGGTTGTATACATACAGCTAGCTCTATGGTTAACTCTTATAATGGGGTGTGACCCCTGGCTACACGGCAGTATCCAGTTGAATGGCTTCTGACTGGCACTCACACCCCCACCCCCACCCCCACCCCCGAACAAAGATACTGCCAACATTAGGGCTGGATAACTCAGTTGGTAGAGCGTCAGTGTGTTTAGCCGGTGGTCGCAGGTTCAAATCCCATTTCTCTGATCACCCCAAAATAGAAAGATATAATTATATGTATGTAACATTCACTATACTTGGCTGATGACTCGACAAGGCATAATCTTGGACCATTCCTGAATTACTGTGACCAAAACTTCCTCATAAATCATAAAACATCCTCACAGACATAAATCAATGAAAAAAGGGCATTGTGCATTGGTCATTTCATCTGATTAGTGCTAAGACTTGGATTCTGTCATTTGATTGGTTGAGAAGATTATGCCCATCTTGACGATCTTCCAAACTATACGTCATGCAGTTGGGGCCTGTCCCAACTTAAGTCCCAACAGTAGTGAGGAAATTCACTTAAGTCTGGTGTACGATAACACCACATTATATTTAATTATTGTACAAGTACATGTACATGTAATATCTCAATCTTTGGTATGATCTTTCTCACTTCATGAGTGCCAACTCAAAGTCAACCATTTTCAACAATCCGACAGCAAGTATTCAACTTTATGTCTGGACGCTAGAGGCGGGCTGCATAGCACCTAGACTCCTTTCCCCAAAACGAGCATATCATTAGCATGACTCACATCAGTCCCTTGCCGTGGAGGTGATTTTATATCGTGATCTGGGTTCAGGTCAGGATGCATGATTGCATGTGTCACACAGATCCCGGTTCTATTTTTATCAAAGCAGTCCTGGCACAGACACAGATACACATGTACGTAATTGGCCCACTAGGGGGACTATAGCAAGTGAGAATTACACCTAATTACTTTAAAGGGATTGTGAGGTACTTGTACATGTACAGGCCTTATATTGTTCTTTTAATGGCAAGGCAGTTTTTCATAGATGAAGGGAACCCCTGTTTCTACAGGAACTCAAGTAGTCGCGTGTCAACTAATCAGGGCTAGCCGCGACTTTTTTTTTTGCACAATGTGGTTGCCCCGACCACGTGTGTGTGTGTATAGTCTATAGTGTGTATAGTCTATAGAGCACACACAACACAGCAACTCGGTGCGACACAGCGAGTTACAGCGTGAGCATCTGCTGTTCAATGTACAGGAATTCAGGGTTTGAAATAAGCGGTCGAAACAGTGACGGGCGAGTCAAAACCCGTCCTTTT
Organism: Marthasterias glacialis; assembly: GCA_911728455.2. Classification (NCBI taxonomy): domain Eukaryota; kingdom Metazoa; phylum Echinodermata; class Asteroidea; order Forcipulatida; family Asteriidae; genus Marthasterias; species Marthasterias glacialis. Next base: position 7,103,822 of record OU452228.1, read on the forward strand.
GTAGTCCGCTGGGCGAGTCAACAAATGACCCTTGTCACAATTAATAAGGGGTACTTAGTTTGACAAGCCTTGATCTTTGCAAGATTTGATGCCCGCAATTGTTTCACTAGTCACAACAACCACGCATACACAATACGCGATAAAGCATTGTACACACAACAGTCGTCCCCTTACATCATCTGTTATACAGCATATTCAGCAGGTACAAAGTCCAACTTAAGCCATGCTGTGATTGGCTATTGATAAAATATCCGTATTCATTTGAAAGCTTCAGCTTGCATGGCTTGGCAAACGTTCAACTGCAGGGTAAAAAAGAGCTGCATATGTAGCGTATACTTAATGAACAATTCCGAGCCAAACACAAGCCACGTAACTGTTGAATATGGATGAGTCTGTGTAAAAGGTCGCTGTGTGTACAGTTTCGGGCTTTGTTCCGTTGACTGTGTGGGGCAATGTTGTGTTGTGCGCTGTGGTGTAATGGCACTCGTGGTGGTAAACAACGTGTGTCTGTGTGTCATGTTGGAGCATTGTGTTGTGGTTTTTTATGTGAACTACAGTCGTGAATGATGATAAATCCTTTCATTGGACAACTATTCGCAAGTACTTAGGAAGTAGTCGTGGCGGCGCGATTACTCGAGTAGTTGCAAAGTGGCGGTCACGACCTGTCCTTGCAATCAACAGTAGCGATTACTCGACTAGTCGCCCAGGCCTACCAGGGGCATGGAGGTAAATGCCACCATTGCCTCCGCAAAGTATCTGGCTTGCATCTACACTGCTGCAGGCCTGATACTTCACGGAGACTACAAAAGCAATTGCCTCCATGCCCCTGGTCATTGCCTTAGTGCCCTGCCCCTTGAACTGTTCCAATAGAAGTTTACAATTTCCTTATAGAGGTGCCCTTAACAAAGGAGGCCCATCCTGTGCGCTGCGCATACAAATCTGTGCATTTCCACTGTTATCGTTTTACCTCTGAGATGGCGGAGGGATGACGTCATTGCATGGTCTATAGTATAAGATAATGTACATGTACACAATGTGTAGTTACTTTACCAAAATTGGTTAGCACAAGCCCACACCCAACTCAAAAATACTCAAATCGGGCCTATCCTGAACAAAGCTGGGACGATCATGAAAATGTACAGTCGATCATTTTCAATAGCGTTTTGAACAAAACATTCATACTGAAACTGTCACAGAAGTTATCTTTAAAATAAAACATTGTACAACTGTTTTCATTGGTTACTTTCACGTGAAGATTCCAGTAGTAACAAAGATTCTTGCCTTACAATGAATGGTTTAAGTTGTCCATCATGATGTAGTTTCCCTTTCATTCATAGATGGGTGTATTCTTCCTCATCCTAGACAAGGCACAGCCCACCACTTGTATCAATCATGTACACTGTACATGTACTGTATCAATTTGTAAATCCCCCCTAACTATAAGCGCTAAAATGTAATATTTGTATTTTCTTTTTACTTTTCTCATGATTCAGGGGTCATATACATGTACACCAATTCAAACATGATGGATACTATCGATGGACATGTAAGTAAAAAAATCAATCAATCAAAAACAACTGCCAAATGACCTCATTTAGGCCTACATAATGAGACATTTTGTCATTCCACCACAAATGTTCCTTTCAAAAGCGAAGTTTGATACATGATGTATTCAGTGCTGTTCTGAAAACAAAGATTTTTCATGCTTGATTTTGAGCACAATAATTATGTTTATTATCAATTTGGAAGGTAAAAGGCAATACATAAGTTAGGCCACGTTTGATATGTTCTGATTATCCTTATATACTCACCTTTTGACTGTGTTTTTGGTTTAGTGGCAGCCACCGTTGGCGGTTTTGGCTCGGTCGGTGTTGTAGGTTTTGCTTCCTTCTCGTAGCTCTTCACTGGAGGAAGAGGAGGAGCAGAGGGTATCGTGGGCACAGCAGCAGCTTCAACCGTTTCACTCTCACAGTTCTCAGATGTAGGGGCTGGCAAAGTTGATGGAGCTGTTGTAACCGGTTTGTTTTTAGTCCATGCGTTGACCTTTGGGGGCGGAGCCTCTTGTATAGTAAACTTTTTTTCAGGTTTCTCTTCCTTTTCTGCCTTCACCGGGATTTTTTTATCAACTGCTTCGCTGGTGCTCTTCTTTGCATTAGATACTAGAGTGTTGTTTGCTAGCCCTACATTTTTATTTTTGGGATCTTGTGGCGTCATTTTGGGTTTGTCTTTTATGTGTTGATCTGGGGAAGTAGTGACGTTTGTGCTGTTTCGATGCCAGGGATTCACCTTTGGGGGTGGAGCCTCAACGTATTCTTGCTTTGCAGCTTCACTGTTAAGCTCGTCAATCCTGTTTTGCTCGGCGTTATTCGTCCCAGCAACAACTGGTTTGACATTTTCTTTGGATTCTGTTGAATTGATGAGTTCGGGTCGCATCGAGCCGACTTGTGGACCCGTGTTCATGACTTTGCTGCTTTCACTCTGATCCTGAACTACACTGCTGTAGCTCGGCTGTTTGGCAACCTCGGCTGCCATGCTGCTTTTTAAGTTCCAGCGCAAAATTCAATTTCTTTATACTTTTTCAAGTGTTTATCCCAAATTCACTGAGGCAACAGTAAGCCTAAAAACTAGGGCTTACACAGTAATATTTAGTCATCCTTCACTCTACTTTGACATTTGATTTGTAAATTATAGTAAGCCTCAAAATTTAGATTCTGTGCTCACAGGAAAAGCTGAGTGTAGGGCTAGTGCTACACAGTTTTCACATGAATTAACAGGAATTCCTACTTTAACTTGGGATTTTAAATTTAAATTTTCTTACATGTTTTCAATTCTTTGTAAATTAAAAATGTGCCTCAACAACAATTCTTGGGTTATAGAGACTCGTACATTTAAATGACGGTGAAATGTTCTAACGCAAGGGAATTAACCTGAGGTTGAAGAGCGTATGCATGCAGCCGAGCACACACAGAGTGCGGGCACCCACGATAACCTCACCGTCCTGGGGGAAGAGTCACGTTGAAAAAGTGATGAGATTTTTCGGCAATGTAGAACCTCGACCAGACGAAAAACAAATAGGAAGACGTAATTAGTCAAATGTGGAGGCTCCCAGCTCTGTTTTTAACAATCGAACACGTGTCTTTGAACGACAAAGTTCCATCCAATATGGTGCAATCTCGTCGTACGGGCGATCTACACACGACGACCTGCACTGTTAAAGTTCACGGAGCACGGGGGTCAATTCGCCACTACACATGTGCTGTACAACCAACACGGTGGAATTCTACCAAACCTCGGCTAGCACTGCTAACTTCATCGGCGAAATTCGCCTCACAGCTGCATAATTCTCTCTTCAATCTTGGTCGATTACAGTTTTGCCTCCTTCACAATTGTGTTTACTGTGTTTTGGAGCTCCAAAGAATGCATTTAGCTGTAAAAATACCACATCCTCTAGATCCACATCGTCTTCTCTTCAAGCACATGTCGCCATCCTTCTCAGAGCCGAGATCGATAGATTGGTTCCGGTACAAACAGTGGCACAGTGATGTGGTGGTGCGCGGCGGTAGACAGACCAGAATCGACCCAGCCAACTTTACACGTTGTGCATGTGCGCAATATCGTGCTTGATCGAGTAGACACGTCCATACTCACTGGTGCCCTTTAATCTGTACATCGTTATCATGAACATTAGTGTGGTAACCAGTGTATCATGCCTCAGTGACGTCATTATCGCCGCTCTCGTGGGGGAGGAGGGGTCTGAAGACGGAAAGGCCTCATACTTAGGGCAAGTCTAGTCCCCATCTTATAATAATATAACAGTACACAGTTTCCCTGGCAAAAATAGTAACCACAACTCGCCCCAATTAAATCTTTCACATTATTCCTCCTTAATGTCCAAAATGTCCGTTCTTCATCCTCGTTATACAGAGTGGACGAAAGATATATCACGCTCCTTCCGATTCAGGATAACCATTCCCAAGAAGAAATACATGAACCACTATTTAAAAAAAAAATCAAAAGGTGTACTGAGTGTGTCAGATCATAATCCAGCCTAAAGTAGCTGATGTGACTGCAGAGGGCGCTGTGCCCCTTACAATTTTTACCCATTTTGCACCACACCTCCCCCAAAAGACCTTTCCTTTACCCCTTTGATCTGGTTCCAGTAAACATTATTTTGTTGACAAGTTCAAATCTACGAAACTTGTCTCTTACTAGTTGTACAACAAAAATAATGGAAAATGACGGAAAAAAATGTTGCATTTTAGTAGTGCTGCATGATGCCATTTTCATGAAGGCTGTGGGGATCATGATGGCTTCTCACCTCCCAGTTGAAACTCAACCTTCTATGAAGTTCATACGATATTTCATTCTCCCAATCGCTCCAAATTTGGTGGCCCTGCTGTTGGTGTGCCAACTCCTACATCAAATCGCCACTCCAGCAATCTCTCTCCCCAAACTCGGGTTCTTTAAAGGTTTGGTGAATTACTAAGTATTGATGTTTTTAATTTACACCTAATAATTATCATACAATAATTCAGTTGGAATTTTTTGTGTGTGTGTGCCTTCCAGTTTATTTTTACATTATTTTTCTTCTTTAAAAGTAATGGTCTTCAGGAACGCCCACAAAAATAGGTCACTTACTGACATGGCTGGATTCCTTCCGTGTCATCATTACAAAATTTATTCGTGAGCTATTCCAGGGGACAATCGTTTCTGGACGGGTCTGCCAAAGGAATGACAAATATGTGTTCTTTCTTTTCAAAATTCACGCGTGAATATATATTATGTAATGCATGTAGTGTCACAGAAGGAATCCAGCCATGTCAGCAAGTGACCTATTTTTGTGGGTGTTCCTGAAGACTACTTTTTTTAACGAAAATAAATCATGTCAAATTGTACAAGAAGGCACAAAATGATTTTTCTCAACAGAATTATTGTATATTGTAAGGTGTAAAATAAATTCATCGATACTAAGTAATTCACCAAACCTTTAACCTGTCACTTAAACGGCCTGATCGTCATGCTTACACAGCAGGCCAATTCCTTTGTGCTGCACAGAGCCTTCAGGACTAACCTGTTGCCTGTGCATGGAAAGAACGTCCTCCTCATTGCTCAGTCTGCCGCTGATACAGTCATTTACCATAACTAACATTCGTCATTTTATTTACAAACGGTTTACGTCAAACTACAATATCTTCCTCTTATTAACGCATTTAGATGAGTATAGATTTAACATTTCTTTCACTAAAGCTCATTTCGTTTTTATCAATTTCCTTTATGTGTGGAATAGTTTACCCCTATACCCATCATGAAGCTATTGACTCTCATAAGTATCAGTCGGTTACCCACAGTCTCATAATTTATAGTTTGCAGTCACTTGCATATACCTCACTATACTATTCTTGGTTTTGGCTTCCTAATTTTGTGCGATATTTTTATATACCGGCCAATGGTTTAATATTAGGTTAAATGGTATTGCATTATATTCATTGCATTTTTATCCTGTTTATAGCCCAATATTGCTGCCATTGATGTTTTTAATGATATGAATCTTCTATATATTTTGTATTTTTGAATTTGTAATATATCTTTTCATTTTGGCTTTGTATTCTGAAATTTGTAAACGAAGAATTTCTATTCATGCTTCTGTTTATGTCTTATACGTTTTTTTATGTTGGATGTAAGTGTGCTTGTGATGCCTGAAAATAAATAGATAGATAAACAAATAAATAAGTCTGCTCATTTGCTCATCATTATTTATCTCAGCCTCGGATCATTTTAAGAGCTGTTTTTTTCCCGATGAGAAAGAGACAGGATGTAAAATCAGGGAAGTGCAGATCTCGAGTAACAGATTTTATTTAATCACCATTTTAAATCCAAACGCATGATGCAGACCCTGGAGCCAAAAAATCGTAGCATCGTCGCACACCTTTCATTAATAAAAATGCTGATTCACGGCAGTAGACAGGAAGGGGTTTAGTTGTTTGTTTTTCTTCTTTAGTGTATTTGGGATGGAATTGTCGACATTATCCCGCATTCAAAAACTTTCACAGAAGAGCGCCCTCATTGATATTTATGTATATATATATATTTTCTTTTTGGGGGGGGGGGGGGTTGGGGGCGAGCAGAACAATGTTTGTGTACAAATTAATTCATAAGAACATGGAGAATGGGTACGTATTTATCGATGCTGTTGTCTTTTAAGATATTGTCATCTCCATATGTTTTCCTAAACCAAATGATGAACTTAAGTAAAATTGACCAATAAACTGAAACATCGAAGTAATTTGATGCTATACCTAAGAGCTCGTGTGAGTTTTTAATATTTATTTATTAATGCATTTGTTATACTTTGTTTTTGTTTTTTTTAATATTGAGTTTCACTTTAATTGCTCGCAATTAAATCAGCAGCCCGACGGAGGTAGCAAAGTGCGGGGGGGGGGGGGGGCAACTGGCACGCCGCCCAGTCACCCAGAATTAATGAGTTTGAGAAAACTCAAAACATAAAGGGACAAATACATACAGATGTACTTGAATTGAATTATCTTTATTCTTTCTATTATATTACTGGACCAGCGGCGTAGCCAGGGGGCTGGGGCTGGGGACCCGTGTTCCCCCCCCCCCCCCGGCAAAAAACATAAAATAAAAAAATTCAATGCCCCCCCCGGAAAAAAAATAAATAAATGCCCCCACCTAAATTTCAATGCCCCCATGTGCCCCCATAAAACAAATGTAGATACAATGTCATTCAATAAAACATCGTACCTGGGCCTCCAGTGAAAAGCAATTTACCTACGCCCCCCCCCCCCCCCGGTGAAAAATCCCTACGCCGCTGTATTTGTACTGGACCATAGACTGGACGACTTGAGCATTATTTACTGCGGTCTGGTCCTTGCATGCTCTGGCATGCTGTGAGTGTGGGGTTGCTCATCATGTTTTCCCCGTGTCGAGTCGGGCACAAGCCACGTAGTTACTCCGTCTAAACTTTAGAATCGTCCCGAGGCGAGCTTGACGCATTGGGATTAACACAATGTCGCTCACGGGACGACTTAATCGCAGGACGAGATGGTTTTGCATGCGTCCCGTATGTTTTTAACACAGCATGCGGCTCTGGGCAACCGCTAGCTAGACCCATATCAACGTTCCGTTCTATTCTGTACACAACTTTGTTAATACCGAGCACAATTTCGTGAATCAAAAGCAATATAAAGCCATAATCATAAAGAAGTTTAAGTGTTTGTACAGTCCACTGATGCAGTGATCTTCAGCTTTAAATTTCGTCCAAACTATTGCTTATTTTTGGTGGTTCCATCTTTATTGATAAACCCGAGCATATGGAGTATAGTCACCTAGGCCAACCGTATTGACAAGCTACATAATAATCGAGAGAGCACCAGACTGGTACATGCTCTGTGCTGAAACAAAATGCCAGTGATACAAAATGTTGAGAAATTGAAAGCTTGGTTAAAGAGGAAGCTTGAACCTATGTAAGTATGGGAACAGTTACATCTCTTATTCTTAGTGGTAGTGTCACTCATAAAATTGTTGAATTGTATTTTTTGCCCCACCACCCTCACTCTCCCCTCTCAGTCTCAGGAAACTTGGGAAAGTCAACAGAACATACAACAAAATAGCTTACGACTTAACCCAGTAACTGGGTACTCCTAGAACTATGAGGTTCGTTCCGCTATCGTCTCCACGAGCCTCATAGAGTGATGTGTACAAATTCCTATTCGAAACTTTCTGCTATTCACATTTACATGGCTACAGCTCTTTTTTGAAATCGGATCTCGCCAAAATTGGGCTCTGTGTGTTCTTTGAACTGTCATGTAGCGTTGCACAGGTCCAGAAAATCCACTCCGCAAACTAAAAATTGTTAAAAAGAGATAAATTCTTACCGTAATTCTGATCCCATTCAAACAGTATTGCAACAAATATGGCGACCGGAGTTGCAAAATTAACTGGTATGCTGCTATGCCGTGCGCTGGTCCTATGGGCTGGTTCCGCGTACCAGTTAATTTACAAATTTTTAAATTAACTGGTACGCGGAACCAGCCCATAGGACCAGCGCACGGCATAGCAGCATACCAGTTAATTTTGCAACTCCGGTCGCCATATTTGTTGCAATACTGTTTGAATGGGATCTAAATTACGGTGAGAATTTATCACTTTTTAACAACTTTTAGTTTGCGGAGTGGATTTTCTGGACCAGTGCAACGCTCGATCAGAGTTGAAAGAACACATAGAGCCTAGTTTTGGCGAGATCTGATTTCAAAAAAGAGCTGTAGCCATGTAAACGTGAATAGCAGAAAGTTTCGAATAGGAATTTGTACACATCACTCTATGAGGCTCGTGGAGACGATAGCGGAACGAACCTCATAGTTCTAGGAGTAGTAACTGGGGTGCTGTAGGCCTACTCCTTTTAAAAATGTTTTGACATTGTCGGTCGTACTAGCTCCCCCGAAAAGTATGTGCAAGTTTTAAAAGCTCTTATGGCGAAGCGGATTTAAAACACATCTAAAAAAGTGGCCAAAATTATGACAAAGACTCAACAGAATTGCTGGAAAATGGCCTTCTGGCTTCTGCTAAAGATATCAAAGATGAAATAGAATGCATTTAATTGTACTCACAATCACTTTCTGTCCTCCAAATCGATGATTTTTTAGCCCACTAAAATCACTCAAAATGTAGCCCCATACATTGTGCCAATACGCTGGACTCCCTCCGCTTCTTGGCCCAACGAACCCTGTCCTTAAAAACCAGACATCAACTTTCGAATCGAGACTTACTTTTTTTGGCAAATTTATCCCTCAATGATCGGTCGGTCGTTGCTGTCAGTCAGCACATTCAAGAACGTTTACCGCCGCGCGACACCTTGACGTCACCACTATCAGGTAAACGTCGCAAAATGACTGCTGGAATAAAGACTAGTACAGGAATACGACCCGCGCTGAACAGCAACCATCATGTCTCCTCCGCCGTTGTTGACATGGGCTTATATCACCAAGATTTGACATAAAACTCCAGCAAAAGCCTAGGATTTATCGCACGGGGGATCGTGCGGAAATCTTCTCCAGACTCTGCCTGTGAGTCTGACATGTCTGACAGCAACAGACGACCGATCATTGAGGGATAAATTTGCCAAAAAAGTAAGTCTCGATTCGAAAGTTGATGTCTGGTTTTAAAGGACATGGTTCGTTGGGCCAAGAAGCGGAGGGAGTCCAGCGTATTGGCACAATGTATGGGGCTACTCAAAATGCAGCCATTACAATGGCCATTTTCCTATTGAAAGTCACGTGATATTCAACGACTGTTTTCTTATGTGTAAAAAGTTGTATTGACACTACGAGGATTGCGTGTTCGCTGATGCCCTGACTTGCACATTGTCTTGTGCAGTCAACGCAGGATACCAGCTGCAAAGTGCAACGACCCTCACAATGGCTACTGTGTAGGCCTACAGCATACGCGCTCGACCAATCATGACCAATGGAACTTTTAGTGTGGGTTGCACATAAGAAAACAGTCGTTGAGTATCACGTGACTATCAGTAGTAAAATGGCGATTGTAACGGCTGCATTTTTAGTGGTTTTAGTGGGCCAAAAAATCATCGATTTGGAGGACAGAAAGTGATTGTGAGTACAATTCAATGCATTTTATTTCATCTTTCTTTGATATCTGGAGAAGCCAGCAGGTGATTTTCCAGCAATTCTGTTGAGTCTTTGTCATAATTTTGGCCACTTTTTTAGATGTGTTTTAAATCCGCTTCGCCATAAGAGCTTTTTAAATGAACTTACACATACTTTTCTGGGGCGCTTGTACGACCGACAATGTCAAAAGTTGTTAAAAAGGAGTACAGAGCCCCAGTTACTGGGTCTACTTACAACTACGACACGAGTTTACGACGGCCGCTTCACTTGTTGTCACTTGTTACAACCAAACTAATTGCAATAACATAAAAAAAACATAACCCTGTATCTTTTTGGGTCATATTAAAGTAGATTTAATACAAATGTGTGATGCACTGTTCAAAAAAATTGCCCAGATTACGACAAAGACTCAACAAAATTGCTGGAAAATCGCCTACTGAAAAAGTTCAGGACAAATCCTTCCTTGTTAAAGGTTAAACATGTAGAAATATCACCAAAAAATCATGAACAAAAAGTGAGTGGGAAGTCTGTTTGTGCCTTCTTTTCTTGTAACTGGTCACAAGCTTTGGGTAGGCTGTTCCGTCAATTGGCGTTACACATCGGACAAAAAATATCCACACACACAGCAATCATCGCCATTCCTTCTTATTAACACCGAAAAAAAACTAGTGAAAAGGGATGAACGGTTGGTGAGATATTTTTGAAAATGTGGAGCCGCCACGAAACGAACTTACAAAAACCCACACACACTGTACATAGTCACGTGTGTAAAATGACGATGCGAAGCGGCGGCCTCAGATTTCCGGAAATACCCGAAATGACCCGAAGACAGTTTTTTCCGCCTAGGCAAAATTTGGTATATCCAATTAAAAGACGATTAAGAGAGTAGCATAGAAGAAAAACTGTCTACACATCAGTATGATAGTCACCTAGCTTCTCGTATCTGCAATTTTTGCCTAGATGTAAAATCATTTTTTAAGTCCAAATTGTTCAAACACACACACAAAAATGGAAGGTGACCTAGTAAGTGATAAACCTTGTCTGTAACATGTGAAACTTGTGTGAAATGTTATGAGACATCCGTTTGCCTGGAAAGTTTTATTTCCAAACATGTCAACACGGCGTGTGTCCCAGATCAGCACGTGGTGTTGCGCGGACTAGATTACCATTGCGCATATACGCTGAATGTACTGGTATATAGCCGTTTTCATTTTGGGCAAAGGGAGCCCTCTTGCGTCGTGTTTTATTGAAGGCGCAGCTGCCTCCGCCTAGAGGCAAATGAGAATCTTTTGAACGTTGGTGGCTTTACACCTTCCGCCCCCTGGATTTTCAACTTGGCCGCTGCTGAAATAAAGAAAATAATAAGAAATCAATAAAAAAAACATGGTCTTAATTCTGTTGGCAACCCCTTAACACTGTGTATCTCCATAACCAAAACTCTGATTTCAAAAATGTCAACGGAAATATACTCTTCATAGCATGATACTGGTAAGTTTTGTGGGGGAAAGTGTCTAATTTATATCCACTGAAACTGCCCACTTTGGGCAGCACTGCATTATTTTGTAGAAAACAACTGGAAGGTCTCCCGAACACCCTTCATGGGCTTACAACCTTTGTACTTCTCTCCACAGATGTGAAGCTGATCCAGTCCCCTTGTCCAAGTATGTCGTTGCCCTCGTCAAAAAGGATAAAAGTGAGCAGGAACTTAAAGAAATCTGCACTGCTCAGCTTGAAGTGTTCCTGGTCAATGGTATGCTATGGAATTACTAATAGTTATCCCCACCCGTCACAACACCCCCTCAACCCTAACCACCCAAACTAAGCCTGTGCATTTACGGTAGACCCAGTAACTGGGGCGCTGTACTCCCTTTTTCAAAATTTTTGACATTATCGATTGTACTAGCGCCCCAGGGAAACCTTTGAGATGAATGAATGATGGGCTGTTTGCTGAGATGTTCCGCACAAAATTGCCCAAAATGACAACAAGGACATGACAAAACAGCTGAAAATTCGCCTACTGGCTTCTCAAAATATCAAGGATGAAAATAATTGGCATTTAATTGTACTCACGATCATTTTCTGTCCTCCAAATCGATGTTTTGTGGGACTAAACCCTTACCGCATAAGTGGTCTGCATTTCGGGGCACTTTCAAGTGAAGTTCTTTGGCAGTTATTCACACCGTAAAAATGTAAACATGTAACCGGACGATCGGTCGGTTAACCGTGTATTCCGCTCAGGCTTAACCCCAAGGACTGCAGTAGAACTGATTATGCTTTACATGGGGTCAGCCTACCACCATAAGTCCAACCGTTTTGAGTGTAGAGCGAGGAAGGACCCTAATAAATAACCTACAAGTGTTTCAGCACCGAGGGTTGGTGCTTTGGGCCGATGAAAATATCTGTTCAAGTGTTGATTTCAGGCATGTAACTTTTCAGCAGTTCAGCAATTATTATTTTTTTCCACGGGTTTGTGTGCTATAGAAAACTGATAAACGGAAAAGAAAAACTGTACAAAACATTCATATCCAAGGCAGTTTACTCTTTGTTTTTACATCATGTTGCATGTGTGCAATTTTCATTTTGCCAATTTTATCTTTACTTGTCTACTTAGGTGATAATGATACCGTTGACACACGTGAACAATATTTATTTTACAGCATACTGTATACTTAGTTCTTATATGAAATGGAAATTGCAAAGCCTTGTGTTTTAGTATTATTGCATAAAGTAGTATAGAAAGACTCTGCTAGAGTCGAAACGTGAGGACATTACCAATTGTTTGCATTTACAGTCGACTCTCGTTAATACGAGGTCCGCCGGACTGGCCCGTTTTTCTCGTATTAACCGAACCTCGTATTATCCGAGCGCGGTATTAACAATGCACAGTGCATGACATAATGGACGCACGTGTATAAATGCACCCGTACTGCAATGGACACTGCATAACTGTGATCATATACATGTATGTACATGTACCATACAAACACACAACATTTGGCGCAAATAAAACTGTTTTGATTGAATTAATTTATTTCGAGAGTCAATTTATAAAAACAATTTACATTTTCCATGACTGAAAAAACGCATATGACTTTAACTTGCCATTCTTGGTGGCCAAGTTTCCGTTGCAACAGCCAACATGACAGGTTGAATGTTGATTTTCATTGGTTTTCACACCTTAGTAAGGTCATTGTAATGCTAGATGGCTCATTGCTAAGGCGGGATACCAGCAAAATCTTACCGTTGCAATAAACGGTCTGGTGGCCATCTCTCATCAATGTTGTACCACCATTGAATAGACTGGTACCATTTCCAACGCTCAATGAGCACCTCTATTGATCAGTGTTCTCCACAGACTTTTTCGTTGGGAGGGCGGTATGACGTCCGTCTGTATGACGTCATTGCGTATGTCAGTCCGAACGCCGATGATCACCACGCAAGTCTCACGTGTTATGAACACATTTGGGGCTGTTGTGGTGAAGCTTGGGCGATATCACGATGTCCAGATGCATCTTGCAGTAAAGTTTCTGATAACTATAAATCCAATTTACCTTGTTGACAAGACGGATTATGTGATGTCGGGGTGCACCTGCCAGCTCGTCATCATCAAGCTTTGTGACATTCACGTGACAATTATTTGTCGACCTATCATTCCGCTTTGAAGAATGAATGGAATTAAAAATGAACCACGGACAATGTGAAACATGCTCTTGCTTCACTTTCTAGCCATGATGTGGTCAACGCAAAGGGTTAAAAGCAGGATGAGCATGTCCGTGTTTAAGTGCGTAATGTTTCATATACCAATCATAATTATGATGCACAAGACAAAAACATGGTTTAGACTTTTTCAGTTACTTACCCTTCTCAACATTTTACGATTTCTTGGTTTGTGCATATTTAAATTTAAGCAAATAATGGCATCCACACAGCGGTATGCGCTCGCATCAACTCAACCTTCCTGCCCACATTAATTCCTGATTGTAGTCGTACCCGACATGTTTTTTTTTCTTCTAAGAGTATGTCCAAACGCGTGTTGCCTGTGGGAGGGAGTTTACATTCACGGGGAATTCCCATGCTGAGCAATCCACACGTGGAAGGACTGGTGTCTGATTGGGCAAGACATGGGGTGGTCTAATTTGGCATACAAATTCTCGACGTTGGCACATAAATCGTATGTGATTGACTGCAAAATTCACCCTTCAAAAACTTGCCCGTAACAGACAACGAATCTGATTGGTCGTAGGGACTAGGGTTGTCATTATGATTTGACAGCACTGACTGACGAACTGCCGTTCATGGACCAATAAAAAATCATGACAGCGGCTTTGGCACTTTGGGTCAGGTTTAGGTACCATTACGGGATTCTCTTTCACGGTTTGTATCCATTTTATTCTTGTTTATTGAGTGCCCTGAGTGCATTATACTGTGTATACTGGCTCTTGAGTGGCGATTTGTGTTGATGTAATGAATAAATTGCGATACCATCGGTAATCTCGACTTATTTCTGACGATATATTGTGGATGAAAAAAATATTGATCGCCCAAGCTTAGTGACATGTACATGTACTTATACGCATATTTAAGATGGGAAGCTGCCTAACTAGTGCCGCGTGCGCTGTAAGTCAGCCTTGTTCCAGGGGTCGTGCTGGCATTTCTGCTACTCCTTTGATCCTGAGCGCCAGTCGGAAAAAATCTTCGTGGAAGAGAGCTTATAACCAGCATTCCACCTTGTGACCAAGTTCCTTTCATCCACTGATTTGTCATTTTTTTGGCAGGGCCGTCATTTGATTGGCAGGGCGGCCACAAATTTTGGGAGGGCGGCACATTCATTGGCAGGGCGGTCGAAAATGTTGGAAGGGCGGCCCGCCCTCCTAAAACCCCTTGTGGAGAACACTGATTGATCATGACCAACGGAGCGGTAGCACATGCTTTTGAAAGGCTGGAAGTCTATTTTTTTCACCTTGATGAAGGTAAACTATCGATGCCCAACAATTCATTCCCCAAACTCGTTATAAAAGTAAGACAAACAATACATTTGCTTGATACGGGGCCGCAAAAATACCTCGTTTTATCCGTGCTCTCGTTATGATCGTGCTCCTATCATCCATATTTAAATGCATTAAAACACGCGAAATACCGGCAAAATACCTTGTATAAACCGGAACCTCGTAACATCCGAGCTCGTATTAACGAGAGTCGACTGTATACCACAGGTTATTATAGATGGTAAGCAGGTTGCTTTAATCTCTTAAATTTCTTTTGCAGAAACGGAAGGTTTCATCAATGAGCTTTTTGAATCTATTGCTACAAAGTCATACATGACAGAGGAAGGCAGCAATGCTGCTAAAGATTCCACCGCAGCAGACTTGCCCATAGCTGAGCAAGCAGACAGCCTGGGAGAAGTTCTGCCTCCACCGTTGCCACAGCCTCAGGTGGCCGCCGATGCCTCTGCATCACGGGAGGAGATCGTGTCGTCATCGAAAGTGGGCGACACGGGAAAGCGTTCGTCAGAGACGGCGGAGGAGGGCGACCGAGAGCATCGCAGAACACGTCGCAGTCGCAGCAGATCACGAAGTCACAGTCCTGGAAGGTGAACTGGAATTTTTTGTCAGTCTTCTGAGACAGTCACCAGTCTTGGGCAACAATGATGTTAATCTTTGTCAGATTCAGATTCACTGAAGTCCAAAAAGCTCTCGTACATGTACCTTTCATGCATCTTTCTGTCACCGATTTTCTGGTTACTTTTAACACTATTACTGTCAGTGTACTCTCCTACCCAACTCTCTCTTGCCACAAAATACCACAGGAGACTGTGGAGACTGAATTCACAGTACACAAGCCATGGGGTGTCCACATAGTACCAACTGTACAAACAGAAGAAACCCATGCACCCAATGCTAGCCTGGAAGGTATGGTACTTTGTGGAAGTCTGTGGTACCAGTGTATCGGAGGGTGTGTTTTTTTTTTCCCACACACTAAAACACTAAGGAATAAATGTTAGGAAAGACTGTATCTGCCTTCGCACAGATACATGGAATAACATGGACACATTCAAATTTACTTTCACAAAAAGTGACTCCATATAATGTGACTCGAGCTGACTTGTGAGAAGTATACCGTATGGACAAAAGCTGCCTCGTTCTTGTTCGCATCAAGTCAGTCAAACTAAAGAAGATGCATACGTGTACCTTGCAGGACAGGTTGCAAGTTGGGACAAGCTGCTTATTGGTGGTGTTATGGCCCAGTACTCTAGTGCACCGAACTCGAGGTCTGGTGTCAGGGTGTGGGTTTATTTACTAGTTATTGAACTTGTGTCCTTGAGGAAGATATTTAACTTTAACTGCTTTGTCATTCATACGGGACATTAGGCACCCAGGATACTTGTCATGAAAAAGAAGGGGCTTGCCTGGGTGTTTGTGGCAGTGGCAGCAAATCGTGTCACAGTTCCTCTTAACCCTAACAGTCTCATATATATCAAACTCTAACAGCTGGTTCTGTTTGATTTTGTTGGACTGGGGACTGCATGAGTAAACTGATCATGCTTTACATGGGTTCAGGCATACCACCATAATGAGAGTACCACAGTTTGGGTGTTGAGTTACCCATATGGTGTTGGATTTTGTTAGAGTGAGGAAGGATCCTAGCAGGCGATGTATAAATTGGACAGCATTTAGTATTTCCTCCGTCACAATCAAACCTACCTGTGTGTAAAAATAACCATAGTTTCCGTAGAGCATTGTGATGCCCCTGAATTAGATTAGGACACTGTACAAATACCCAGATTGTTAATACTATTGTAAAAATGTTATCTCACAAGATTTTCCCTTTTTTGAATACCAAGAATAGACCGTTCTGGCTGGTCAATCAAATTGTGCGCCTTGACCAATTGGATCACGCCTTTTGGTCATATGACCTCGGTCAAACTCGGTCACACGTGCAGCGTAAACGTACACAAACTAAGGTGTGTGGGCGGGGTTTGTAGCCAAAGCCGGAACAGTCTATAGGTTAGCAGGCAACTAACAGAACTAACTGTATGGATGTATTCACCACTTGATATCATATTGCATGACAGATTTGTATGCTTCAAAATCACGGTGGATGAAATTTAATGGTCAGACTGAAGGAGAGTAGGAAACATTGCTTTGATTTTTAAAAATCATCATTTAAAACCCATTCTAGGCGGAGACGAACCCGTGATGATGACAGGCCTCGTCGCCGAGATGACCGCTATGATCGCCACAGCTCCCGTTACCATGGTGACCGAGACAGAGGCAGAGACAGATACGGTTATAGGGGTGGGAGAGGCTATCGAGGTTAGTGACCTTCTTGAGATGTAATTGGGAATGTTTTGTTTCTGTGCAAGTACGAGTAGCGAGGCCGACAGGTCGAACAAGAAAAAGGGAAGGTCTAGAGAGTTGGTTGCCAAGATTCAAGATTCAGTTTTGTTCAACCATGCTGAATACATGAACATTTTCTTCCCAGTGGATCATGAGAAACATTAAAAACATTCATATACAAGTACTCTTTTGAAAACATATAGATATATAAGTCACTCAAAATTACTAAGAACCAAAAGCACACACTTCTCAGTTGTGTATTCCCCCCACCACCCACTCATTCAACACCAAGTTGTGGGGACTCCCTATTGTTGTTCTATTGTTCCATTTTCCGTTGAATTACCATGCGGGCACAGGGTTTTACGAAGGAAAACGTTGTGGGGACCTTTGTTCCATTGTATAAATGTCCCCACAACGGTGTGTGCCTACCCACCTAAACACATTACACACAAGTGCGTAAAGACCTCCAATCGTGGGCCCTCCATTGTTCAACTCTTTGTTCTGACGAATGTGGACCCCATTGTTTTCCTTTGTGATGGCAATCCTGGACCTATTGTCCCTTTTGTTATAAGCACTCGATTTGAATGTCACTACGAGTACACACACACACACACACTTTTGCTTCAGTGATTTCACATAATCACCACGGAGTGACTCACATTATATTAGAAATGAACACAGAAAAAGTAAAATTGCCCAGAAATTGTTTTTTTTTTAAGTAAGGAAGGGAATTTAAAACAAATGTGTTTGAAGTTAACAGAGTAATTTTGCATTATTCTGTATTTGAGATCAAGCTCTGGAAACTCCCAAACCAGTTCTTGGTTGCAGATGCAATGCTAGAGAAAGATCACCCTTGAAATCAACATGAGTGTGTCATTCATATGCACACATGTCAAACACAGGGGTACATATCTGTTTAAAACCATCTCATCCCTTAATTCCTGATATGCTCCAACATATCTCCCCTCTGGCTTTGTAGGATTTAAAACAAAAATTATTTGAAAGATTTAGTGTTAATTGGCATGCTGGCATTTATTTTATTAACTCTTCTACATGTGCATACTCCGAAGTGCCTCAAAATCTCCCATATGCTATGCACACAACGGTGAGGTAACCGATGCCACACTTTCCTGTCACTGTATTTGTATGGGTGATCAATCAGTGCCACAGATTGCCACTGCAGAAATTGACCAAGGTTGAGACCCTTATCTCTTCCCACAGTGGCCCAAATTCCATTGCAATTGAGCACAGCTGGTGACTACTCCAGTTTACCACAGTCATCGGAGCACTGTGGGCAGTAGCATCAGTATTTGTGCATCAGTATTTGTGTGCCTTGAAATGAAACGGTAGTGGCATCTTCGGGCATGGGTGGACTTTGTCAAGAAACACACTGATCATAGGAGGGTTAACCATAGCTGGATAGTGTCTTTGGCTAGAAACCCTCTCAAATCCTGCAAAAAATCCTGCAAAAAATGTTCATTTTTTATTTTCCAACAGGTGCTCGGAGCAACAGAGATCGGTCGTACAGCGACCGTCGCGATGACCGCCGGGACGATCGGCGTGAGAGTGAACGGCACCGATCCCACTCCAGAAGCAGGTCTAGATCGCGGTCGCGGTCCCACTCCCGGTCTCGCAGTGGGTCACCGGCACCGCCGAGCGGGTCAGCTCTGAACAGCGTCATCACAATCGTAGGAGGGAGCCAGGGGGACCAGCCGGGCATGAAACCAGTTGTCAGGGATAGATGCAGGGACTATGACGGTGAGCATTAAGAATTTCTTGTTGTCTTGCTCATGCTGAAAGGCCTTGGTTTGATGCTTACAACGAAGGCACTCAAAACAAAGTTTACATAGGGTTGAGAAGTCACTGAGCATACAGTGCTTTATCGTCCAGCAAGCTAGAATCCTCACTTCTGATTAGTCAACGGCCGTGGGATATATTCTTACATCCCACTCCGGAAATCCTTTATTACATCCTGCTTGCAAGTTTACTGCAATGCATTAAACGGTTGTAAAGTCAAGAACTTGACTTTTGTAAGCACAGCAGTCCCAGAGACTAACTTAAAGTTCAACCTTTTCAAAAATAAAAAATTTCTGAAATTCATGTTTTGTTTTGAATAATAACAATGAACTCTTACATAGTACCAAAAATCCACCAAGATACTCAAGGTGCTTCAAAATGTTGCTTCAAAAAAAAGAAGACACAAAAATGAGGTTGAAACTTTATGAACATAGAAGTAAAACAATACTGTCTTTTGGCATTTTTTTCTGTTTGCATATTTGCCGGTGTAATATTTTTTATTCCACATGTGCTCGTTGAATATGGAAAAACACAGCACTTCTTCATCCCAATGGATGCAGAAGAGGTGTATTTTTTTCTGCTCAGAGGGAAATAACCAGTGTTAATCCTCCTACTGCAGGCCTAGACGCCCATCATTGAGAGGGCAAGGCCATTTTCTTTTTTGCAAAGGGGCACTTCCATTGGAAAATCTTACAAGTTATGGAGAACCTTTGAAAGGGCAACCGAGGCCAAGACCAGGGCAGCAGATGCCATGGCCTCCGTGGCCTCCGTGTAATTCCACTCCTGTACTGTCTGACCGTTCAATACCATCCACTATGGTTTTGAATGATAGTTCAAAGTTAAAATATGCCAGCCTGCAATATGATATCATGTGGTGAACCATAAACAAGACATGCAGGTGCATGGTTTCAAACGGTTGCAACTGGCTAGAAAATGTTACCAAGAGTAGCAGGGTTAACAGAGGTGTTTAAAGCCAGTCCCATGATTCTTGCCCGAGTATCTTATTTGGTCAAACCGTCTTGTGAATCAAATCTTACATCTCAAAATCTGACTTGGCTCAAGGCTAAGACTTCTAAAAACAAAAGTTTAAACTGACATCAAACTGTACCCACCAAGCTAAGGTTTTTAACGTTTCGCTTGGTAACTCAGGGGTGGTCCCGAAGATTGTTATTGTATTAAAAATGTTTCTTGTTACTGTAAAACGGAACATCATTTTTATGAGCATGAAAAGTAGATGTTATCACGTCAGCCCTGCTGGTCTTGGTGAAAGATTTATCAGAAATAACACTACAGCACAACTAAGAAGAATTCATTATTTTTTTGATCTGCTGTGTACTATATGATGTTTTGATTTTTTTTTATGCACAGAGAAAGGTTTCTGCATGAGAGGAGAGTTGTGTCCATTCGACCATGGAAATGACCCCGTTATAGTAGACGATGTCAGCCTACCCAAGATGCTGAATCCAACCCCACCCCTGCCAGCCCAGCCTCCGCCCTCCCAACCTCCACCCCCTCATATCAACCCTGGAATGCAGCCTGGCAGACAGCCAGGCAGGCAGCCAGGCATGCAGCCAGGCATGCAGCCAGGCATGCAGCCAGGCATGCCGCCAGGGTTACCTCCCCCTGCTGTTGGGGCGCCATTCCGCGGTCCATTTATGCCGCCCGTGCCGGGGCAACAGCACGGACCACCGGGAATGATGGGCCCCATGATGCCACCCAACTCCCACGGGGAACCGTTCCGCAATATGCCCCCCCTGGGTCCCCCGCCCCACATGGCTAGAGGTCCCCCTATGCTGAGAGGCCCGCCACCCATGTCCATGGCCGATGGAATGCCACCAATGCAGCGTGGACCCCCTCCTCCAATGCCAAGAGGACCACCGCCACCAAATATGAGAGGTCCCATGCCCCAAGGAGGCCCACCAGGTAATTTGGGAAACTTATTCTTAAGCCCTTCTCACTGAGATCAAGTTGTGTGTTGTCATACTCTGACAATTATAAAAATACTGGGTTCTTTCATAGCGCACATATCCTTGTAGCTATATCAGGGCGCTGTACAGCATTGATGCGGACAATAACATTTCTAATTCTAATTTGAATTCTAATACCCCTGTTCATCGGGTATACTTTGAAGGCTGGTTTATAGTGGGTCGCGCGATGGTAATAGTCCACTCCAGTGCTGATGATTGCCATCGTCTTCAGCTGCTAGTCACTGATGCCGCAGCGATAACTATAGGCTGTGTTTTTTATGATCACACGTCAAGTTTTCAGCCATGCGACCATCGTGCGACTGACTGTATAATGGCCTCAACCAATCCTCAAGCTTTCTCAACTCACGGGAAGCATGTAACTTCAAGCTGTTTCAATTGGCACTCAGGGGGATAATCCAAGATAATGACATCGCACAGATACCATTTATACACCTGGGTTGAGAGAAGCATTGTATGGTCAAGTGTCTTGCTCAAGGACACAAGTGTCATGACCAAGATTTGAGCCCACACCCCAATGACCAGGCCAACATAACTTGAGTCTGATGTGCCAGACTTGCTGGGCCACGACATGCCACATGTGTCCAAGCTCCATACAATATTATTACCAGTGTTGATCTGGCCGAAGGCATTCCTGAATCCAGCTCAACTGCTTAGGAGTATGCAGCACCGGCAGCCAAACAGGGGCTTATGAAGCTGATCAATCTTAATAAAAAATTTGCACTGCGCAAGTACCCATATACCTCTGTGTGAGGAGAAGCAATTATGGTTAGTGCTGTAGACTGTCTGGCCACAGCATGCCACATCAAATGACAGGCATGTTCTTAAAGGGAAAGTAAAATGTCATAAATGTGGAAATATGACACAGTAAGAAAAACCACGTAGAGGGATACTCTTAAACATGTATTATGATTGTTGTATATGTAGGTCAAGACAGAAATAATCTGAGGATGCCCCATCACCAAGGTGTGGAGAATCGACCCCCAGGGCCCCCACCACTCCGTTTTCCACCCCCTAATCCAGAAGGTAAACTGGGCCTGCGTGTTTGCATTCACTGATTAAACCAATAATAACTAGAACTAAAAATGCTGAGGGTACCGTAGGTTATACATTCTCTTCACGTAAAGCATTCGATATAAACAGTGGCCTACACATGGAGAATATAACCTGGGTCAATTGTCATAGAAAATATTGCTTGACAATAAGCAGGACACCAGTCACAGACGGTGCATATGACATGGCATTTTGGCTGGTAGCCTACGTGTATTTCTGGTACGCACAAGCTTTTGGTACTGTGTTCAATTTTTTTTGTGCTTAAGCAACTCTATGAAATTAGGTCTAGATTAAAGTATGCCTGTACATGCACACTGTGTAGCTAAGCTATAGACCGACCCATTAAGCCCCGCCCACTGTGCACGCGCGCCATATGCACTAACGTGTTTGTCAGACTTTTGCTTACCCAATCACGTCTGTAATGGGTCAATACAGCAAAGGCGGGGCTTAATGGATCGGTCTATTCTGAAGTAGTTCATTTTTCCTGCATCTATGGTGAATACCGCAATCCTGCACATGTAATGGCAGTTTGATCAATATAAAATTGTTTTTTTTATTTACTAGTAATTTTGGAGGGAATGCCATTGACATTATCTTGTACCCCTCCACTTCAGGACCACCAAGACACCTACAACCACACCCCAATAGGCCCCCCATGCCGTTTCAGCACCCACCCAGGATGAACATGCCCATGCGGCCCCCTGCACAGCGTCAGCGGTTTTCTCCACCACGTGGTAAAACTATTTTAAATCTTTTGACTTCCCATGCGGGTGTTGAGGCATCAGGTTTTTATGGGCGGAATATCACTGAACATGAAAGAGTAATAATAATAATAAAGCAAAAATTTGTATAGCGCCCAATCCATCGAAAAGATCAATGCTCCATGGCGCTTACAGAATAACATTTTTTTAAATCCCTTTAAACACAATGTAATTATTAGAATCAACAAGAAAAATATAAAAATCAGCATAAAATTACAAAGCACAATTGACAAGAAAATATAGAGCTAAACCATATTTTACAATGCAAAGGTAAATATATGTAAAACAGACCAGCTGTAGAATAAAATGTTTGTTAAAAGAGACATATACTTCTCTAGTGCTGAGGAAAAAAGTAGAACATGAAGCTAAGTATTTCGTTGGTTACCAAACTCTGCCAAAACCTTATCGCAGTACGTAACGGGCAGTTGAAGTCCGTGGCTATACGACACCATGCAAGTGCATTTCCTGGCAGGCAAGACTGGGCATGTGCAGGGATGAGAACGTTCAGACTTTTTTTTCTAAATTCAGACATTTTTTTTCTGCTTGGTTAAAAAAAACAATAGCTGTTATTTTCTTCAGTTATAAATAAATCATGCTGTTTGATTTACTTCTCTTGTACTGAGGATGCTGTTCCCAGAAGCTCCTTGAAAACCCATATTTTCAGGGGTTACCAAAGGTGGAAATGACATCATTTTAATTACCTCCTAAAATTTGGATCCTGGTTTCTCAGACCTTTTCATCAGCAATGACTCTCACCTCTGCATGTGACAAATGTTACATTTTGTATCGCAACAAAATCCAGAACTAAAAAAATAACATCTGAACACGATTTGCCCCCTTTTCTTCATATCAAAAAATATTTTTAAAAATGGTACAGTGCAATCTCCATTATATCTGTAAGATTTTATGTTTTATTCTGTTGAAATGTTCCTGCAGGAATTTCAGGTTCTATGATGTTTTTGTGAGCATGTGATGTTGCAGGTAACAGGGTCTATATGCTATTGGCCTCCACGCAAATTTTTGCCGATTAATTTTGCCGCACAATTGTTTTCTGAAATTCTTCCCTGGTCGTTAATTGCAATGTATTTTATATTTATCCAGTAGAGTCACAGCAGCCTCAACCCGATGCCTACAACCCAGAGAATCCTGCCCTGGATGCGTCCCCATTTTACGTCCCTCGAGCCAACCTGAGAACCTTGGTTGGGGTGCAAACTGTGCCCCTTGCTGATAAAAAAGGTAGGGATTTTAAGCTGCCATTTTTGCCTCGTACTGGGGTTTTCTTTCTTTCACTGGACACCTTGCAAAATCATGCCTTTATGAACTGCTGTGTTTTTGGGATGATGACATCTTGAATGTAGGATGTGGATTTGCCGGGATAGATTATATCAGGATTAGTGCTGGGCGACTAGTGAAATTCACTACTCGAGTAGTCGTGCATCAACTATTCGCGACTACTCAACTAGTCGTGACTTTTTTTTTTGCAACTTATCACAATGCGGACGTCCCCGTCCATGTGTGTATAGAGCACGCACAACGCAGCAACATCGGTGCGACACCCAGCGAGTTAGAGTGTCAGTATCCGCTGTTCAATGTACAGGAATTCAGGGTTCAAAATAAGCGGTCGCCAGTCGCCAAATGCGAGTGAAAACAGCAATGGGGGAGTCACAACCCGTCCTTTTGTAGTCTGCTGGGCGAGGCAAAAAGTGTCCCTTGTCACAATTAATAAGGGGAACTTTGGCAAAATATCATAGATTATTTTCAAGTTTGTATAATGGTTTGAGAAGTCTTGCTATTTGCAAGATTTGATGCCCGCGATCATTTCACTAGTCACTACAACCACGCATACACAATACACGGTGATGCATTGTACACACAACGGTCGTCCCCTTACATCGTTTGTACATACAGCACATTACATATGCAGCAGGTACAAAGTCCAACGTAAGCCATGCTGTGATTGGCTATTGATAAAATATCCCTATTCATTTGAAGGCTTCAGCTTGCATAGCTTGGCATACGTTCAACTGCAGGGTAAAAAAGAGCTGCATGTGTAGCATATACTTAATGAACAATTCGCAGCCAATCACAAGCCACGTAACTGTTGAATATGGATGAGCCTGCCAAAAGGTCGCTGTGTGTACAGTTTCGGGCTTCATTCCATTGACTGGTGAACAACGTGTGTCTGTGTGTCGAGTTGGAGCATTGTGTTGCGCTTTTTAATGTTGTGAACTACAGTCGTGAATGACAAATCAGTTCGTTGGGCTGATTAAACTATTAGCGAGTACTTTGGAATAAGTCGTGGCGGCGTGACTACTCGAGTAGTTACCATGCGGTGGTCATGACTAGTCATTGCAATCAACAGTCGTGATTACTCGACTAGTCGCACTAGCCGCCCAGGCCTAATCGGGATGACGACATCTTGCTGGCAACTAAATAGATTTCTCAAACTAAACTATCTAGAGGTGACGACATCTTGAATGTAGGATGTGGACTTCTCAGGATAGATTGTATCAGGATGACGACATCTTGCTGGAAAAAACATTTATCTTATGTATGAGAATGAGTTAAACGAAACTGTTAACCATTACCGCTGCTTCAATTTTTTGTACATATAGAACAAAAATAAATTCACATAAATTAAGTTGCTGTGAATCAAGCTGCAACTAAGCATTAAACATAAATTCAACCTTTTAAAATCAATTCCATGGACCTCTTTTATTTCCTTTAATAGACCTTATTTTTGACTGCAAGAGGGCGCCCTTTGGGGGTAGATTGGGGGTCAAACCATAGAAATAGTGTGGTAAACCTGATGCAATTAGACTTCTAATAAAGCAGTTATTATACAACTTTTGAGATTTATTTTTATTGACAGTTTTACAATGTAGTCAGTGTAAGATATTTGCTTGGGAAATTTGTATTTTTATTGTTTTGAAATATTTTTCCCTTTTAAAATGGAATTAGTATTGCGCCCTCTTGCTGTCAAAATACAGCCTATTGGTCAGGTTTAGTCATACGAGGGCAGACGGAACTAACAGATGCTTGATGTAATTTTCTGCTACAATAGATTGTGTGTTTCATCTAAAGAACTAAAAAGGAGTTTTAGCTGATTTTGTTTTATTCACATCAGATATTGAAGAGCTTGAGGAAGAAACTCAGAAACTAGAGACGGGGAATACTCGTACCGTACTTGTCGACTCTGCGCAACCAACAAAAGATCCTCCCGCCAGCGACTCAAGGAACGTTGTTGCTTCAACCTCTTATCCCGCCAGCCGAAAGAGGCCCTACGAGCCAGACACGTCTGTCCAGAGTCAAGACAGTGACGCCTCCTCGTCCCCGAGTAAGATGGTGCCAGACTCCACGAGGAAAGTGATCAGTGGCGGAGAGTGGCGGCCGAGGGCTAAGCCAAAGATCACACCAAATAGTAGAACCTTAGAAATCAAGAAAATACCGAGGGAGTTGAATAGCATCGCCAAACTGAATGAACATTTCCAGAAGTTTGGCGTCATTAAAAACCTACAGGTGAGGATGTAAAAAGCTCAATAGTCGGGTGGTCATTTGTAGATGCCAAGAATTAAAACCTGAGAATTATTAACCCCAACTGGGCACAATCTGATATGATTTGACTGCTCCTGGTTCTGTGCTCTTGTGAAATTTGTGATAATGCGAGTCGACGTTAGTTCATTTTGCAAATAGAATCAAAGGAAAAGTCCCTCTCTTACCGTAGGTCTCACCTACTTAAGATGAAATCAAAGCTGGCTGGAATTCAGAAACCAACTCAAGCTCCAAGACCAGTTAACCCTCAGAGGTTTACCAGAAATAAATGCCTGATGCAATAGGGGAAGGTGTGGGAATGTGAGCTAAAAATAATCATTGAGGTCAGGTCACACCATAAAATGAACTCCGGCCCTGGAGTCCCAAAGTCCAAACCGCAACCAAGTCGCAGCACAACCGAGGCTCTTTGTAGTTTGCCAAAGTGAAGATTGTGCTCTGTGGCCATCAAAAACAGACAAGGAAACTTGGCTGAAATAACCCTCCAATGAAATGAGCGAGGCACAGTTTCAACAGCTAATCGATAAATAATAAACAACGCATGCATTTTCCTGTTGGGTGGGTTGCTGATGCAAGGAGGCTCATCATCATTTGTGATTGTTTTCTACGTTATTCTTGGAATCTACTGGTACCTGTTTCGACTCGGACTCGGTTCGTATTATGGAATCGGGACCAGTTTCAAAAATTCTAAAACCACCCAAGTATATCTAGTACCCTGTCACTAAGAAAATCACCATATTATTAAATTGATCTTTTCTTCACAGGTTGCTTATGGTGGACAGCCTGATGCCGCGCTGGTTACTTACAATACTCATCTTCAAGCGAGGGCAGCATACAACTCAATCGAGGCTGTTCTGAACAACCGATTCATCCGAGTGTTCTGGCATAATGAGAACCAGGTGGGATTTATTTCTGCACAACTCTGACAACACAATGTGTGCAATGCTTACCTCATGTTTTAGTCATACAATTTATATTTTTCCTTATTCATATTTTTCCTTTTCCCCTTTGCAATAATTGTTCCATGCTTGATGTGTGGCAGAGGGAACCCCCCCCCCAAAAAAAAATGAAGTAATAATAATAATGATAATATTAATAACAATAATAATAATATATTGTTTAAAGAGCGCCTTTTGGAAACCTCAAAGCGCTTTACAGTGTAAAGATAATTTTAAAAAGGAATAATGTACAAAAGTTAAGAATTAAATAAAAAATTAAAATGAAATGGATAAATTGAAAGCATAAAGGGAAGGTTATCATATACGCTAAAAGACCTTGCCAATACTAAAGTAATCAAATTAAATAAGTTACTAAAAACAAGGACAAACATGTGCTCAAACGTATGTCAACAATACTCTACCAAACTCTCCCCCTCTTGTACAGAGGAACACCCCCCTAGAAAATCCTCTGACGAATTCCTAGGATTTGTAGAACGCAATGATGAAACAATGGGAAGGGGGGTACATCATGCCATATATCGAGAAAAGTGGCAATAATTACATTGGTTAAAGTCTTGTGTGTTTTTTGAAAAAAGAAAAGGCTTGGCCTCGTGTTTCTGTTAAGGTTGGCAATAAATTGCAGGACAGCTTCGTTCTTATGCAGCGCCTTACTTAATATTTTATTGCCCATCCAACAGCACGAGGGCTATTGGTGTGGGCGGAAAACCCCAATTTAGTTGGAAAACCCATACTGTGCATCTCACATTCTCTGTGTTGTTATTTTTACAGAAAAATATCTCATTTGGGGATTCTCATTTGGGATCGATTTGTAATTTATTTGCAGGATGGTGGTGAATCAACCCCAGCCCCCAGTGGACAATGGACATCAGAGAAACTATCCATCAAAGACCGATTGGGAATCCCAACCAAGGACCAGCTCACATTCATAAAGAACAAGCCTGAAGCCAGTACAGAGAGGGTAAGTCTCTGCGCTAGGCCAAATTTCATTATGCTAGCAAGTTAAAAAAAAAAAACTGCCAAGGACTAAGAACTTTTTCTTTTTGATGTGGTCCCTGTGTGGCACACACATGAACCGTGGACGTTGATATTTGTATCGTGATGTTGTACCTTTCTTTTAAACAGTTCCCTCCAGGGCTTCTGTATTTTTAAATAAAAAAAAAACAACAAATGTTGTTGTTGGTTTGAAACCATGACTAGGGGAAATTAAGGATAATAATAATCATTATTGTTATTATTATTATTTTTATTATATATTTCTGGTGATGAAACCAAGGATTCCTCAAAAGCGCATATTGCACTGTAGCTCGCAAGCCTGAAGAAACCTGTTGGGTAGAAGATGATGAAGAAATATTCAGTTGTAGATGTGGGAGGAAAACCCCAGAGAAATACTTCCGGGGGGAAACCCACGCGATCAGGTAGGGACTGAAAACCCAATCCACATAGTGACCCCTGGCGGGATTTGAACCGGGTACACCAGAGGTGAAAGGCGAGGAAAGTACCGCTACGCCAACCTGACCGCCCTGAATAATAATACAAGACATTTATATAGTGCATAATGCAGGAGCCTTTATGCCCAATAAACACAGAAAACAAAACAAAAATAAATAAAGTAAAGCTACGAAAATGTAGAGTCAAACAAGTGAGTCTTTAAAGGTCCTTTAAAAATCAGCTTGCTGAATATGAAGTGGTAAGTCATCCCACAATGAAGGTGCAATGAAGGTAAAGGCTCTTTGACCATAGAATTTTGAAGAAACAGTAGTTTGCGTTTGGCCAGCAGAACAAACAGAACTAACTGGAACATAGTTATGCAGAAGTTCAGATATATAGTCAGGAGATAGTCCATGGAGAGCTTTGAAAGTGAGGAGATTTAACTTATATGCGATACGTGATTTCAATCAGGAGCTAGTGGAATTCGTGTAAGAGGGGTGTTATATGTTGAGAACGAGGTGTGCAAGAGACGAGGCAAGCAGCGGTGTTTTGCACGCAATGGATCTTAGAAAGATCTCAATCTGAAAGTCCAGTGAGAAGAGAATTGCATAGATTGCATGAATAAACTTTCTGATATTTGGCACTGGGATTTATAGTTCTCTTTTCGAGGAAATTTTGCTTGGAAGCCCTCTTTGTTCACCGTGACTCGGCCGTATCAGTATACTGGAATCTAACGTTAACTGCTGTGCTAAGAACATAGAGAAACAATCAAGGCAGCCTATCTCTTGTTATTCTGGTTTGTCAGACAAAAGAATGAAGGTCTAGAATTGGGATTACACAATAATCCCCCAAGATTTGTCTAGTCTGATATCCGACAGATTTTGTTTGATGGTTATTTTGTTTTGATTTTACCCCTTTTTAAAGCTTTTGGTTATTTTTTTTAAATGTTACAGCTTTCTTATGTAGTCTGACCACGATTCAGCTGTTGGCTGCGATGGCCGAATACCAATAAATCATTTGAAATCGGATCAAATCGAATCAAAGTAGATAGTGAATTTGACTGTTGATACCTTTTGTCTCTGCCTGCACCAGGCCAAACGAAGCATTGAGACCGTGAGTGCATGCATGGTGCATGCTACACCATGAGCTCTCCAAGTGAGTCAACACATCACCGCTCACGGAACTCATCTCACATGTGACATAGAAAGCTTTGGGTGTGTTATTGAAAACTAGTGGATGGGAAATTGATTTACTCTTTCCAAATAACAAATGATGTGTTACCCCCTTTATTAAACCAAACAGGTTGTCATCAGTAAGGGTTCAGGAACCGGCCTGTCCAAGACTGTGTACAATCCAGCGGCACTCAAATCAGCTACCAATGCCCCATCAGCCCAGACAGCTTTGCTGGCAGCCAGTAAGGTGTCGGCTGCCAAGGAGGCAGTACGTAAGAAGCACGACGACCAGCGGAAACAGATGCAGAAGAAGCAAATTGATATCCGCAAACAGAAACAGGAGCTCCTTGTCAAGCTGATCCAACAGCAGAAGGTTAGCTTTTCTCAAGACGTTTTTGTTTTCTTGTTTTTAATACGCAGCTCTGATACAGTGCTTTATCACATCCGATGGGCGTCTCAAAGCGCTCATCATTGTTAAGGCAGGTATACGGGGCTATGTTTGAATTCTGTACCACCTTGTGAAGATTTACAAGGTGAGGATGCAGCGCAGTCTGAAGCCATTCAATTCAGTGCAATTAAACCGAGTAGGGAAGTGGGGGCTAGGGGGGTTCCAAATTTTAACTATAGTACAAAACCCATGGTGTTATTTCATAGAAACCCTCTCATATCCTCCCAAATCCTCCACTCTGTGGTCACTCAACACCCAACTGTTTGGACTTGGATCAGATTGGTATGCCTGGCCCAGTGTAATAAGCCAATGTGTGTTTCTGCAGTGCTGTATCCTACAAAGTCAAGACAACTTCCTGAAAATGACCTAGGAGGAACGGAGACAGTACTGTCAGTCACACCCACTGAAGTTTCTGCTCAGCGTGTGACCCTTGAGCATTGCCTGGCATTCTCAAAGCACTTTACCACATAATCACTTGGGACATGTCCCACGTTTGCAACAGTAAACAATCGCTTTGTCACATCGAAATAAAACCTAATTCTTCTCCTTCTGTTTATAGACCAGTCTAAATGTAGTATTATTTCCAAATGAGCTATTATTAAGTTGTTTGTTTGAACCTGATCCTCCCACATCCTCCCCAGGAAGTGGTCTGATTGCAGAGGATTGAGGACTGTAGGACCAAATAACAATTGCTTATCACTGGGCCAGGCATACCAATCTAAACATTTTGGTGTTGAGTGTTTATAGAGTGGAGGGAAAGTGGAGGATTGAAGTTGCCTGTTGCGAGAGGAAACATTGTAAAATATATCTGTTTATGGTAATCATGGATTTGAGTTTACAAACCCTTGTCTTGAATTGTGTTCAACCAATTTATTACGTTTCCTTCTGTTGAATAGTCGTTTCTTGAAAAACTGGAGAATAAGAGTCTCCCAGCAGAGAGCCGTGCAGAAATCATGGGCTTTATCAAGAAGCTGTCGGAGCAAGTGGACAAGACGAAGAAAGAGTTGGAGGCCAGGCCACGTCGTAAATCACAAACTGAGGTTTGAATTTTTAAATTTTGTATACAGACTGGTTTCAGTGATGGCAAGTCTTAATAGGCTGTAGTAGAGGGCGCAATACTAAATTGTAAAACCTTGGCCGTGAGCTACGGCATAGGATTGGTACTAAACCCGCAACCTAGGCTGGATCCTTGGTTCACTCTGACTTACCTCCAGTTAGCCAAAATACAATGAATAAATAATGATAGATGCCTCTCAATGTCTCGCAATTCTCTTCTTGGAACAGAAGGGCAAAGGTCTGGAATCTGGGATTTCACAAAAACCACCGCACATTTGCGAAATATTCAAGACCATTTTTTCTTTTTGTGCGGGTGAAATGAAGCGTTGGATGGCGTGTGCATGCTCTGTGCACGCACAGCAGTGGAATGGCTGTAGAAATCAGTTTAAGATGTGGGAAGAAATTCCCAACTGGAGAAAACCTTGCATTCAGGTAGGGACTGGACTCCCAGTCCACATGCAAGGCTCTGGTACGAAGTGGGGTTCGAACCACGGTCCACAGAGGTGTTACCTCAAAGCTAACCTGAATGCCCATCATCATTCTGCAGTTTTCTGTCTTCTTACCCCCCCCCTCCCCACCCCACCCCACCCCACCCTTCCCCATGTAGTTGATAACATCATTGCAAGGGTTTTATAGACCTTTATCATGGTGCGGCCATCTTGATTTTCTCCTATTCAAATCAATGCAACCAAACCGAGGCTGGAAGGTCAAATAGTCTGGTTCCTTTTTGTACAATGAATATTAGCATTCAATACTGTTGCTGGATACAAGGAACATGACCAAGATGGTGGCAGCACGATAAAGGTCTATTGAACCAATTCACCCGACGTCATCATCACAATCTCGGTTGTGCCATTTTGGAAGCCAATGTCACTGTGTGTTCTACAGTGGAGTGCGAATTTGGGGCGACCCAGCATTTACACGTCTACCTATTGACTTCCAAAATGGTTGAGGGTGGCACGTTCGCCGCGTGTGCCATGCGTGCAAGGGGTCAATATGTATGAAATGATTTTTTGAAGTTCAGCTATGGATGTAAATGTTTGTTTGTTTGTTCACAGTGCCAGAAGGAATTACTAGACACGGAGCTGGAGTTGTACAATCAGCAGTGCGACGGCGGGGATGCTACGGAACTCTACAAGAGGGTTGCTCAACTTCGGAAAGAGATCAAGTCCCGCAATGCGTCACTTCACTACATGAATGTGAGTCAAGTAGAAAGTTGAATACATTCAATGGTTGTTTTTTTTTGGGGGGGAAGTAAATTCTTTCCCATCTTCTCGTTTTCAGTCAACACACCATAGGACCAACCTCTGAGAATTTCACTCAAATTAACAGGCATGCAACTTTTCCTCAAATTAGCTGATTTCCTCGTTTTTCACCTCACACTCATGCCATTGAAAATTGAAAAACACTGTACAAAGTCTTGTAAAGATTGGAATTTCCTCGTTTTTTATTAAGACCAAGTTGCATGCCTGAATTAAGGTGGTAGCGTTCCGGTGAAAACCATGAAAAATAGTTTGTGTGTTGTCAGGGACTTTGTGCACATTCATATCAGGCTTATTTTGATTGCGACAATCAAAATAAGCAAGGGTGAACTTTAGCTCTCCAAATGTCATTTTCTCGACTTTGACAAATTCTTCAGATGGAAACATTGGATGATTGGTAGGTACCGTTATAAACTTTATACAGACAGAAACTAAGCAATGTTTTCTTCCTGTTAATTACCAATTCAGTACTTTTTGGGATATTACATAATCTATTTTTCGGCAGAGATAGGCCGTGTCCAAACGGACGGCTGCAGCTGTTGCTGAGGGTGTCGCTAAGGGCAGCCTATGCTTCAACGCATGCTAACATGGTGGTCAATCCACAGCCACTAATTCAGAAACAGCCTTAGTTTCTACCCATACTCTAGTGTTAAATGAACACACCAAACAAACCACCATTTTAAAAAATGTCGTCAAACGTTTTAGTTAAGACTTGGTGGTGAAGTCTATGCATGATGCTCATAATATCCTTAGTGTTTCAATTGCTGTGGTTGATTTGACAGTATTTCAAACGTATTTCTGTGTAGCACTGAGTATACAGTGCTTAAAGCCCCAGCTCAACATTGGTAAACTGACTGCAACCAACCTGTAAAAATGTCAGCTCATTTCATGTTTCGTTTGCAAGAAAATGGTAAAAATGCATTCAGCATTTTTGTATGCATTCCTATAGGCAGAGTTTTCGTTTCACTGAGACGAAAAAAACTAATTTGGGATCTTATTTCGTTTATTATTTAAAAACGATGACACTTCGGGCAGAAGTATTTCACGGAAAGTTTTCTACCATCATTATCTGTACACCGTGTAAGGTATTTGTAAATCTGTGAACATTTCTG
This sequence comes from Marthasterias glacialis, assembly GCA_911728455.2. NCBI lineage: Eukaryota > Metazoa > Echinodermata > Asteroidea > Forcipulatida > Asteriidae > Marthasterias > Marthasterias glacialis. Next base: position 7,137,385 of record OU452228.1, read on the forward strand.
TTTTTCTTCTTACCAATGTTGAGCTGGAGCTTTAACACAAATAAATAGCAAGCTTCCTTATCACTGATTTTGTTTTTCATGATTACTAATTCTATGTTTTACCTATTGTTTATTGATATAATAACTACATGTAGTTGTAATTTCCTCGGGAGTGAAAGCATCAAGAAAAGTAAAAAAATATCAGTACACTTAATGTGGCTGGGATGAATTTGAGGCTGGGATGGGAGCGTCTGTAATATTTGGATTTTGTTTCCTCTTTCTGGGGATTTCTTTTATCAGGCCCAATTTATATAGAACTACTTAAACACAAAAAGTAGCTAAGCACACACAAAAATTATGCTCACAAGAATAAGGTCACCATGTCATGTGTACCATCTGTGACTGGTATCCTGCTCATTTTTGCTTACCAGAAAATGATTAAGCACTATTTTCGGCTTAAGAAGCTCGATAAAATTTGGCCTTGGTGTTGGTTCAAAACATATTGCATCATACATGTATAAGACAGAAAATGCAGTAAAGGGTACCATTTTGCATCCGTCACGTTAGCAGATTTCCCAATGGTTTTAACTTTTTATCAAGCACCTGAAACCACTCATAAGTGTTTCAACACGTGAATGGACATACAGGCTTATACTGAAAAGAATTTGAGTAGATTCATTTGATGTTTGTAGTGTTTATTTTTAAATCACCCTCAAAATTCCATCATAATTGGACGGAAAAATCTACCTGCATTTTCCGTCCATTTTTTTTTAATGAAAGTTGAGAGCAATTAAAAAATCAGTACTCCTATTTAACTCAAATTATTTTCAGTATAAGCCTTCATATCCCTTCACATGGTGAAACACTTATGGGTGGTTTCAGGTACTTAAAAAAAAGTTCCAAACACGGGAAAACTGGAAAAACTGCTAACGTGAGGGTAGATAAGTGGCCTCTCTTTACCGTGTTTCCTGTCATAAGTTAATTAATTAACTTCTTATGAAATCTGTTCTATATGTATGAACACTAATGTGGAGAACAAGTTGACTGATAAAAAAAAGTTTTTTTAATTAATATTTTAATGAGCATTGTACCTTCTTGTTAATATTTCATAGGCACAAGTGTCAAGGGGGGCCTCTGCTCGAGGGCGTGGGCGTGGTCGAGGGCACGGCCGGACTCGGCGACTGAGCCACTCGTCCACAACAATTGACAAACGGCCCAGAGCGCTGACCATTAGCGGGTTTGAATCGGATGACAAAGATGAAGTGTTGACATTCTTCAGTGTGAGTATCTGTCAGACAAGAATCCGTATTTCAACAAATTAACCAGTGTCTGAAAGTTGTCTAAATATGTTATATTTATTAAGCGGTAACACCTTGTAGTTATCGCTGTATGAGTTGCTGTGGTTCTAATAATTACAATCATTTGGGAAGGTAATCATCCTTGCTGGCAGCTGAGAAGCTGAATTGCGAAGGACGTGGCTTCAAAATGGTTGAGCCCCAGGCATGTAAAGGCGCCTTGTGAAAAAAACCAGCATGGCACAGGAGGGAATCAACGCACAACTCACATATGGCCTTAACCGGGAATGAAACCAGAGCCACAGTAGTGAGAGGGCGAACGCTGATGCACTAGCCACCCATGCCCATTCTGAAAAGTACCGATAGCTTAACAACTCAACGCTTCGATCAGTATGTAGACAAGCAATCAGATACAAATAGCTGTGGCCAAATATTGGTAATAATAATAATGGGAGAAAAAAACAACAACATTGAGATGCTTAGTGGACAAATAATCAAATAATATAAATACAAAATGATTCAAAACTTATCCCAAATTATGCAGAAGTTAAGTTTTGTTGTTACACCTTGTTAAGATCTCCCCAGCAGCCCTCAGGTCGACCTTGTGATGATACAGAATATTCGGTGTCTGACTTTTCAGGATGATGCTGTGCCTAAGCTAAGATTGGCGGGAACATATCAGCCGCCAATTGTTTATGACCTAAAAATAACTATAACATTAATAATAATAACTAGTTCATTAATAAAGCATTTCACAATAACGTCTCAATGCGCTTTACATTAGTGCCCTGGTCATTGGGCCAATAACATTCCTGTAATCTTTCTCAGCTCCCTGGGGAGTATACAGCCCCGAGCTGCTGTGGCGCTTCGGAGGCTTTTTCAAACACAATATCAAGCTCTACCCTCGCAGATACCCATTTATACCCCTGGGTGAAAAACTAATAAGGTATTAAGACAATTGGCATCAGTTGCCGTTCGGAAAAAAATCAACAGTCTACTCTCAAGAGTAGAAAAATTCCAATTTCTGCAACGATTCCTCAGTGACCTGAGCGTTAACTTTCTGCATGATGCGGACAGTTCCCTCGCAGCACAAGCAAATCACAGGTCAACCTTAGGACAGCTCTAAATGACTCGTGTTAGCTCTGAAGATGAGCAGAGCGCAGTAATGAATAAAAAGCCAATGTACATGTAAACGCTCAGCTTAATTACCGTGTCTTGGAGATGTAGTGTCTGTTTGACAAACTGCACTGTATTTGTGGGACGATTTATGAGTGAGTTGAAAGTACTTTTTAAGTGACACTGGCTGGGAACCTGTTTCTGTCAGGCAAGATTTTTCTGCGCGTAGCTTCGTCATGAAATGTAGACAAGTCGAACTTGATTCTGACTCTCATTCGGATGTGAAGATCTTTTTTTTCCTTATGGTTTCCTTTACAGGATCTTGGCGAGATAGAGAATGTGGATTATAACGAGGCCTTAATTACATACACCATTGGATTCAAGACCAGACAGGAAGCAGAGTTTGTAAGTACTCCCAAGCTTTGTGCAAAATGAGTTTTTCCACAGCCTTGTGTATCCACCCTTGAAGACTCTTTTCCAAGCAAAAAAGTTTTTAAAGGCAAAACAGTTGGCAAAGGACATGGGTACGAATCCCTCCCGAGTAATAAGCTTGTTTTTTTTTGTTTTCCACTTTCAAAAGGACTCTGTCAATTGGAAAAAGAGTGCATCACAAAACTTAATTTGACCTTGGAGCCCTGCCTTTAAAGAGTTTGTATTTGACAAAAGGTTCCCGGCCATTAAACAATCTTCCCAAAGGCTCTCATTCCTTTACAATACAGGCGATTCATAAAGTACGTAACATAAATACGTATCATTATTCTTATTGTTATGTCAAAATATATCCGTGGATTTTTTTTTTTTTCCAAACCAGGCCGTGAAAAAGGGAAGCAACTTCAAAGGGAAGCCTCTACTTATGGTCTGGCATACTCCAAAACAGGTGGCGGCTGCTGAAGAGGCGGAGCCGGATACAGCCAATGACGTTATCGAAGTGGGTGGAGACCTGGACGAAGATGAGGTCAGTCAGTCGATAACTAAACTGAAAATCAATCACATGAGTGTTGTTCAATGATAGTTTGCATGTTGTGTAATGCATACCTGCCAAGTGTCCTGCCTTTCCCAGGACTGTCCCGATTTTTGAGTTTAAAAGAACTTAAAAACTGGGACGTCCCAATTTTTAGGGGGGGGATAGCACAACAAAAAAATTTAAAACAGCAGTCTGAGTCATCTGAATAAGAGGGCGCTGTAACATAAGCGCACTGTTTCACAAGCCAGGGGTTGTGGTCAGCTTTTACAGGTCAAAATGAGCCCAAGTCCTACACCCTGCCAAGGGGCCTGGGCAGCTCGACCCTGGACAATCCGCTCGTGCCTCTTGGTCGGCTATGTGTCTCTTTTTCCAGATTTCAATCGTTGGCAGGTGTAGAAACGATCTTAAATGCATCATACTTGAAAAGAATCCTCATACAATCATACTGAAAAGTTCCCCTTGGAATAGGGTCGGAATACAATGGCTTAAGAATGTGGAGGCACATTCCAAAAACGAAAGGCTTGTCAGGGAACAGCCTGTAAACAAAAAATAAAAGAACTAACAAAAAAACGCAACTAGGAAATAAACATCATACACATAGACCCCCCCCCCCAAAAAAAAAAAAAAAAACCCAAAAAAACATGGAACAATAACAACAGTGTGTAATACACATATCAATTTTGACAAAGGAATTAGATTGAAAAATGGAGCAAACAGCATAAGTTTGTTGGTAGAGCAAGAAGTATATAAGAGGATTAACTAACTAGACTGGTGAATTGGGAAAAGGCTTGAGCTTTTGTTTTAAAAAAACGAGTGACTTGCATCCAGACAGTAATAAGTGAAGGTTGTAAGACACCGTCTATTCTTGTTCTCGGTGATGAAAGGTATACTTAGTATTTCCCTGTATATTTTTGTACTGGAATCCACAAGAATCTGTCAAAAATGGGAAGTAGAGTTTTAGTTGAGGAGTTTTCCATACGGTTATGGGCATTAATACTCTATACATATAATATTAAGACCACAGGCCAGGTTTTTCCATATTACAAATGAATAGTGCAAGTACAGACCGTGCAAGTCTTATGTAAATATTGGGACCTGTTAAAAGTGCGCAGTTTTGTTTCCTTCAACCGATAACTACAGGCATGGTATTCTACCTATTTTCATCGGAGTTCCTGCTTTTTTGCACTCAGAAAGTCAGTTAGATTGATATTTAATAATTTTATTAGGTTTGTAAAAGCCCAGGCTTGGATCTACACTGAGGCCACAGAGGCAATGGCCTCTGTTGCAATGGCCTCTATTGCCCTGGTCTTGGCCTTGGTGCCCGTTCAAAACTTTCCCATAGATTTTTAAGATTTTTCAGTGGAAGTGCCCTTTGCAAAGTGAGACTGGCCCTGCCCTCTCAAAGATGAAATTCCAGGCCCAAAAGCCTATACCACATGTACATGATGTAAGCCATCACTTTGCTCAATAAAATGTTCTTTTTTTTCACAGGTTAAATATCATACCTGTAACTAGTGTTCATATTATACAAAATTCCTAAAAGACTTCTGGAAGTTAGAATATTTACTAGACTTGCACAGTCTATTAGTACTTGAAACTCATTCCTGCTGATACCATTATTAGTAGAAGTGCCCGATCTTGCACGGGATTACAGAAAGTTACTAAAGTACAAGAACAATAGAGAGGTTCGGCAAGTCTATGGATACCCATATGTCAACACTTTGTGTGTTCACATGATGTGCAACCATAGAGTCTGTAGTTGCATGCATGTTAACAATGGTCAGACAATGTGCGTTCATGCGCATAAAAAAAACACAGTAGAAAACAGGATACTGCTTTGCAGAATTTTTGTTGTACAGTTGCCCTGGAACCACAATAACCTTTCCCACGATATTGCTGTTAATGGTAACATCCCTGATACATATTTGGGGAAAGAAGGATTTGAGTGACGGTTGAGGTTATCTCATCCTTAGACTTGCAAAACCTCTCTGTTGTCTCATATTTCTGGTGGGAAACTGCATGCAATTAGGCTAAGAACCATAGCAGTAGCTAATGACAACCCCCAAACAACCCCTTCCACCCTCCTCCCTCCTTGCCCCCCAATCCCCCCCTCTCACAGGATACAGTGGACATCAACGATGATGATCTCCTCCTAGATGACGATGAAGAGGATGATGAAGATGCTGAGAGCAGAGGATGGCGAAGATGATCAGAGATTCCACACTCAAAAGTCAACGTCCTCCTACTTCCTTTTTGATATGAAATTTTAAAATCCCTTTCACCCCCGTTATGAGATTCTTTTCTGAATCCATCAAATTCCAACAGGCTACTTGATTACCAAACTGGTGGACTCTGATGGAGTTGGCATATGTCAGGTAATTTTCTGCGTAGTTTGTTTGTCGTACTGATCTCTTTCGAAACTGACCGGATAGAGGATTAGCCTTTCGATGCCTTCCAGTGCTAAAGCGTCTACCATATAGGGCCCTTTGATATTCCATCTACCTCTTACCGCCATGATTTCCTTGCTTTTTTGAGTAGCATGTCATCCACTGGCTAAAATTTAAGGCCGTGTTAATCTATCCAGTATAATGTTGATCATGGGTTTGTCTTCCAGAATGAATCAATACCTGAAGTTGGATTTTGATGGATTCGAAGTATGGGTTTTTGGTTAATCAGCACAGTGGAGTAATGTAGGTGTATGTTTTACTTTCCTGAGGTCCTACCAGTTGGTATTTCAGAGGAACACCAGAGCAAAGCACAGGGCTGTGAGTTGACAATGCGTTTTCTATCATCACAAGATAATATTGTAGATTTGCATATTTGCTGTTGCATTTATGTTGAGTTTCAGTATATTTAGGCCTGGTTTACGGCAAAAGCAGCTGTTTATGGTAAAAACCTGTAAGGTTTCATTTCATCCTTGGACACATTCAAATTTTGTTTTTATTTTTCACTTTGATATTCAAGTCCTATTTACATGGAAGGTTTTACCTTCTTGATTTCCGAGAAGACAACAAATGTGACATGCAAAAGTTTAAAAATAAATAACTAAAACTATGTTTCGGGGTGAAAGAAAGTGAACACTTTTCTGAGCGTGTCAGTACATAAAAAAAATATTTTATAAGAAAGCAGGACAAGCCCACTAAAGCTTCGTCTTTATTTTGTTTTTATTACTATTCCTGGAAAAAGAAAGTCCAGAACTTTGTCTAATTTTGGAAACAGTCTTTTTCTTGTCATGCAGTCTGTAAAAACATACAATGTACAAACCCAAAAACATTACTGAACAACAGTACCCTATATTTAATTTGTTTATTTATCTTTTAAAAACCAGAGGATTTGAATGCATGCATACATGTGTTCCTACAAATACCACTGTTGTAGATGTTCCATAAACGTATTACACATGTTTGGCAAATTACACGTTCGGCAAATTACATTGTTGTTGTTGTTGTTTATTAATTTCACTTTTCATTAGGCACCGTCTTTTTTTAATTCATATGAGAAGAATGCAGAAGAGTGTTTTTGTGCTGAGCACATGAAAATTTGTGCTTAGCAAAAATGGGTTACCAGCCGCAATGTCAATGAAAAAACATGTACTCTGTCACTGGTTTCCCACAATATCTGATTGGCATTTTGATTTTGGGACGGCGTTCCCTTTTGTGACTCTTCGAACATTTCTTTGTGCTTTGCTAGGTCAGCAAAATGGCACTGAATAAAATGAATTCAACACCATTACCATCACTTTCAAATTGTGTCAATGACTAGTGGTGAATATCAAAACGAAACGGATTCATTCCTGATTTGTTCTCAAGATCTGGTGATCTTATCAGTTCATCTTAACAAATTTACTATCTTGTTATCGTATTATTTCTTAGTTCTTGTTGAAAGGCAATACCAAAAGTTATTAATCCCTTTGATTGTTGAAAACAATTTAACTTTTCTTAAAATGGTTTTAAAAAAATTGTAAAGTTGTCTATGAGGCATAGTGTTCAAAGTACATTATGATTGACGTGGAAAACCTGAATACACATCTGCACACCTCGCCTGCTCATCATGTAGCTAGCTACAGTGACCCATCACTGGCTAATGCGTCACACAAAACGTGAGTGCAAGTAATGGTGGTTTTCACCCAAAACACTAGTCCGATCACTTCCAAATGTTTTATGTTAATGTAGCGTCTGTGTACTGTTCATCTTTGGCAGTTTTGAACTCCATGGGTTGACAGCAGATATAGACTAATCCGAGCAGCTCGTTCACTGCCGTTTACACCACCGCAACTATGGCCGCCGTGCGCGCGCGATGCGACAGTAGCGCATCAGCCGCCGCATGTACCAATCAGCAGGGACCATTCAATTTCATTGATGCGTGCGTGAGGCAGCCATAGCTGCGGTGGTGTAAACGCCCATGAACGAGCTGCTTGGATTAGTCTATATAGGTCTGTCAATCCATGGAGTACAAAACTGTCAAAGATGAACAGTACACAGACGCTACATTGAAATAAAACATTTGAGCCGACACTGGTGAAGCATAATGTCATTTGTGTTTTACGCATTTTAGTTTATTCCTGTTTACGCACAATCTCACCGGATTGAAACGCATGCAGACCATGGTAATATGACTTCTAATGTACAAGGGTTCCACTGAAGAGATTTGACCAATCACGGCACACGGTTGGTTCTGTTCTCACTGTGGTTGGTCAAAAGCTGCCCATGTGTATTCCTGTTTTTCAGTGCTGGTGTTGGGCCATGTTCAAACTGGCGGCTACGGCTTCGGCTACAGCAGTTGCTAAGGATGTTGCTATGGGCATCCTGTGCTTCAACACATGTTAATGTAGCTATCAAGCCGCAGCCGCTAATTCAGACATAGCCTTATTTAATAGTAACTAGGAAGTCCTACAGTGGTAATGATGATATTGGAACTGATTTAAGTCAAGGTTGTTAGTGAAAACAATGGAAAACTGTTCACTTTCTATAAGGGTTTTTGTGCACGATAATATATGGCTTTTTTATGATTGCAACATTTAAAAGAAGCAGTAGTGATTTGTGGGGTCTATTATAAGCTGATTTCTCAACTTCGGACAAAAAACCATTTCTCTTTAGGATTGATACTGATAGGAACTTTATATACGAAAAGTCCACTTTCAGATTGACACTATACATGATTATTTATTATTTTTGTTTTTTGTTTTTACGATAACCAATTCGATACTTTGTTTTTAAATTGCACATAAATTTGAAAGATGCATGTATCTACAAAATATTTCAGCCACAAGTCTAATCGCAACTTATCACAACTCAGATTGTATGTTTAAAAAAAAACCTGAGTTATTTTAAACCCTCCCGGCAGGTTGAGCAATGGATCATTCAGAACCAAACAACTGCCTGGTGTGTGAATGTTGTGGTACTGTAATACACAGTTCACAGGCTGGCTGGTGTACAGCCTTTATTATTGAAGATAATTGCTTTAATCCATCACGCTGTTAGACTGTGAATAATTCAATAGAAACATGGGAAAGAGTTGCTTGGGTGCAAATACGGTCTTTTGTGTAACCCAGCCTCCTTGACTAAGTGCGAGTAATCGCTGTGATCAGTTCCAAACATTCTGAACCAGTTTCAAAGCCAGTATGAGCCATGTTTTTAGCTTTATTTCTTTATATTGAAGCGTAAGTTGAAGTAGGGTTTTTTTTTAGCTAAAGGTTTAGTATAACTAGCCCTTACGCAAAGGAAGTTTTAAAAAAAACATGAAAAGTGTGCATACTGTAAAAAAAACAAATTCATTCAACTTGTATTGTTTAAATTTGAGGTATTTTTATGTTGTATGTTTTGTATACGGAAAGTGGAAGACATTTTCCCCCCAAAAGTGGATAGCAACACCTTTTAATAATTGAACATGAACATTGTGTTAATGAATGGTGAATGTGACCATTGATTACAATTCTGTTCTGAAATCATTCCTGTTTTGTCACAAAAAGTGATACATACGTGTTGGCTAGGAAATTCAATGGGACTGAACAGCATTTTTATGTTGTATTAAAAATGTACCTTTTTACAAAGCATACATCAATTGTATATTACTTAACTAGTGTAGTACTTGCATTTACAACATGTTGTTAATGTAAATTCATTGATCAAAAAAAGAAGAAGATGTGATTAAAAGAAGAAAATAGAAAAGGGAAGATGAAAAGAAAGAAAAAAAGAAAACATGTGAAAAGAAGAGAAAAGATCAGAAAAGATGATAAACTGGTCATATTTTGGACAAAGAAGAAAAAAAGAAAAAATAAAAAACAGAAAAGATTGATATTATTTGACCAGTAATATTTTTAAAATGGGGCAAAGTTCTGAAATCATCAGAACAAAAAAAAAAAAAAAAAAAGAAAAATGAACAAAAGAGAGAAATACAATGTCTGTTTCAGCATCCCAAGGAGGCAGGTGCTCAGTTCGATGGAGGATGGATTGAGGGCTGGTCTAGCTATGTCATCATCGGAGAATGTCAAGACAAGGTTGTCAAGTGGGACAAAGGCTTCAGAGCTAGATAATACCACAACCAATGCCGTCTTCATGCAGAGTTTTAATTGGAGGGAGTAAAGGTGGATCATAATCTGCAGAATCAAGTTGAAGATGCTGATATGTCTTAATTTGGCATCCCAAAGTTCAAGAATCAAGAATGAGTTCTTCTCGCGATGGTTCATAGTTTAATCTCCCCAAATTACTCTAAATCCTTGAAAAAGTTTATTCCACCTGATGTTCTGACAAGATGATTGTCTTGGATTGGTTTGGCTGACTTCATAAGAAGGTATTTCTCCAGGCTGGATGAACAGTGGATCTTCATTAATGACAGTATAGTATCACCTTGTTCCTTTGTTACTTTGTTTGTCTCTTCTCTCTGTTTTGGTGGTTATGTGTTGTGATCACACCGCATTACTTTAAATTAAAGCAAACCACATGTATTCAGCTGTTGGTTTTTATTGCTCTTTTATTTTCCATGTCGCTGATTGACGTTTGTTTTTGTTGTTCGCATTTCAAATGTACATTTCAACAAATTGTTTGATTTAAATTTGTATAACAATTGCAATCTTTTTTCGTTTTCTTTTATGACAGATTGATGGGAACCGGATCGGATTGGATGACCTTTCACAGGTTTGGCTTAATTTCTCATCCTTTGTCGCTGTTTGATGGTGACCTTGCTATGTTGAGTTATGCAGATATTTTTCAGCATTTGCCTTTTAATAACTAGTGGGGTTAGAGTTTATTGCAGTTGGTTAAAAACTAACCAGACAAATCCAGTTTCATCTTCCCAGGATTTGTTCTGTTGTGTGAAGCAATCTTATAAAGTCTATTTGATTGATGCCAAAATCCAACTGCAGGCTTTGGTTCACCAATTTACAAATTTTTCTGCACTTTTTATGTCAGTATCACAATTTTTAGAGTCTTTTTTTTGGGGGAGTCTACCGTCTAGTAGGAGCAAACTAGAACTGGGTCTTTTAATTTGAAGTGTGGGAAAGGCGGTCAATCATTAAGTAAGGGATAAATTCTAACTGCAAGTGTAAGTGCATAGCCCTGTACTCTTGGGTTACCATGGCAAAGACCATAGTTTATGGCCCGAATAGATTACAAAATGACAGATGAGTTGCCATGACAACGCATCTGGAAAATGCGAGTGAAGATCACTCAACCTACATGTGCGTGTGAGATTGCACTTTTCCTTTCAATGAGGAATCGAGATCCAAAATTGGGAGAAGACTGTAAGCACCCATGCGGGAAATTAAATTTTGACTGAAAGTGTGTAAATTATCTTGGGAAATATTTAATAACCAACTGTACTGTTGGTATTATGTTCAGGTGTAAATATCCAAACAATGAACTATATATATATATATATATATTTTTTAACTATTTGGGGAGTGGATTGGGTACTAGTGTTAATTCAAATTTAATTAAATTAAACAAAGATGTTTCAGTTCAATTTCAACCAGTAACATCTAGGTTACTTAAAAACAAAGGACAGGATTGGTAAATGTAAATAAAAAAAAATATTGGTTTCAATCTGATAGCGTACGGATTACAAAGTTCATACCAGTACCAATCCAGAGAGATATTTTTGTCCAAATGGAGACAAAAAAGAATTTGAGGATCCCCCAATTTCATTTCATCTCAACATATATTTCCAAATTGCAAAATGTACAATAAATAATCACTGCAGAAGGTCATTACATGTAAAGAAAGCAACAGTAATAAATAAGGGTGTGATTGCACAACCAAAACAGAGGCAATTATGGAGGTATATTCAGAAGACAATGAATCTTGTTTAGAAATGCCTGTATACAATACAGTGAACAAAGCAAAACTTACTCTAATCACACAGAGACAGACAGGAAAACAAAGACAGGACAGACAAAACAAAACAAAACAAATAACAAGCTAACAATTCACTATTGCTTGTTTTGATCGCTGCAATCAAAACAAGCTTGTATATTTACCAACACAAAAAACAACTTGCTTATCAAACTATTTGTAGTTGTTTACAAGCAAACAACATTACTTCGTATTTGGTTGGTATTTTAACAGGTCGGTTACATGGTGTGTGTAATGGAACCTAGAGGAAATTAATATTCGTCAGAGGCATGTGGAGAATCTTTGGTGGGGGGGGGGGGGGGGGGCAGATGGGTTGACTTGCCCGAAATTTTACACAGATAAAAAAACACAAGTACAAATTTACAATAAAAAGTATATTTATTTTCCTGCTTTTCCCGAATTTTCCCCACTGCTTTGCCTGATTTTTTTTGTCGGGGGGGGGGGGGGGGGTTGGCCTCTGGCTCATATGTCTACGTTAATTGTCCAAAAACAATTGATGTGTTAAACCTTTAGTGAATTTTATTAAAATATTACCCCTCATGGGTCACCAAAATTACATGCATTGAAAATAATCTAAAAAAAAATTACGGGTGGGAATCGAACCCACGATCCCGCCATTGAGTATCAGATGTCTTACCAACTAGACTACCGAGTTTGCTCTGCAGCTAGAGGAAGTTATACTACTACATGTATTGTTCTCATAACCACCCTAAATGTTGCGGTGTCTGTCAGGTTGTTTGTCTGTCAAATGTACGCATACTGATAATAATTATCCTGTGAAGAAATGCCGATTTAAATGCAATCATCTCCATGGAAAAGTGAGTGTGAAAACAAATCATATTTCTTTCACTGGCTTGAAAAAGGTGACTTTTCTCGACCGCTCTGCATCTTCCGAAATTAAGAACACCCCCACTACGTCCGCAATAAAAGGACACCTTTAGGATTGGCCAATCAGCGTTGGTTTTTGGAGAGCTAAAAAAAGTGTTGTTAAAGTGTGGCAGGCGGCAGCAGACGGTTACTAAAGTTCATGTGGAATTTATTCCTTTCTTTTTTTGCCACGTCCAGGAGTATCTCATTCAGTATGTGTTCATTTACTTTCCAAGTTTTAATTGGAGTGCCATTACTACCGTAGGAAAGTGACCTTGCATCTTGTTTCTTCTGTAATGGAATTATAGGCCTGCACGTGTTTCGGGAAAAAACGGGGCTTTATTATTGCAGGTGAGCTTAGAAAATATCGCTGACTATAATTTTATATTCTTCAATTTTACTAAATATTGACATAATCTGGTAAATAGGGCTTTCACCCCCAAAACTCAGTCCTTGATGTTGACGAAAAAAACAACACAAAGTGTTCATACAAACATGTCAAATCTCCGAACAAACACATTACAACAAATTAATTCGTTTTTCTTTTATCGAAGTTTGGTTTGGTCGAAATGTCGTGACATTTAAAAAAAACTTCATAAGAAACACTGAAACGCTTATAGTCTTTTTCAGAGAATAAATAGTAGCCAAAAACCAGTGTTCTGTGATGAGAAAAGGGTAGTATCACCTTTGAAAACCATGTTGTTTACCATCCCATGAAATTGCTTGTGAAACCTGATATCCTTTATAAGTGCTGGTCAAAGTGCTTCCTGGGTGACAGGGTAATAGTCTGGTCCACGTGAATAACGATACGGTATACCGTACAGTCACGTAACGTCTCATAAGTTCATCATCGTGAAAAGCAAATTGATGTTAACATAATTTTGGTCGAGAAATACTGTTTGTTTATTGTATTAACTATGGTCTGAAGAAACTAAGTTTATTAATTAATGGTATACTTTCTGTGAAGTACCACTACAATAAAATAACGGCCACACAGATAATTGAAATGCCTGCGGCAAATGCGTAGTAAAAGGTGAATCAACCATGTAGCTATAAAACAGACCTTCGTGATATGGTGTATTCAAACATTTGTTTCCGTAAACGTTGCTGTATGTTTAATTACTGTGTTTGATTTCTGCATACACAATGACCTCTAGTTTGGGTCTTTTACGGATAATACACAAGTTCGGAAGTTTAAAGTTTTATCACATTGGATTTAATGCCCCAAAAGTTATTCCTTGTTTCCCCATATGGCGAGAGACCTATAACTGAAATATGAATCAGTTAATCAACTGATTGATAATTAATCAGTTGTTTTAATCGTGGTTAACATCCCTGTATCAGTTTATAATAATCACCAATCGTTTAATACATTGTATAAGCAGTCAACTCGTTGCTAGCATATATTTTAGCATTCTAAGAAAACCACACACTAGCAGCGGTGTTGCTACATGTTAATGTCAAATTTAATACATTTTAGGCCTTTCGTAATAGCCTTAGTTGTCTGTATTGCACGTATCCCCCCTGGTGGAATGTGTTTTGAAGAGACAAGGAGAAACTGAGATATACAAAGTTAAGCCTTCATGGAAGACTCGTCGTTGCCAATCCAGCTTGTTGATCCACTGTAGACAGGATATATTTATAACAAGAGACGCCACTTTGAAACAGCGTACAAACGCCGTGCTTGCACGCCGCAAATTCGCCAAATCATTCCCACGGCAAAGCCAGAGTAGGCACGGTCTCGTAATCACTGCGGCATAAACCAATCGCATTATAAACACCGCGCCACATCTATCATCATTCCTGATGATCAAATGCGCTGAGTGGGGCATTTGGGGTTGATTGATGTATGCGGTTTATACTATCTTGCTCATCATCATCACCATTATCACCACCATCATCATCACCATTATCACCACAGCTCTGTTGGGACGAGATGCTGGTTAAGGGTCACACCAGGGTAGCTGTTTGGTATTTGAACTTGAGACCATGGTGAAGTTACTTTTATCGTACACGGAATATTAGCCTACCCACGCAGCAGATCATCATTCACGTTGGCAATTAACAAGACACGTTTTGACCTTAGGTAAGTACGGATATCTGTTCTGTGCTTGGACCAACTGATCTGCATTTGAGTTTGTTTTGAAGCGCATAACAACTATTGATAAGACATTACATTCCAATGTCAACTTTTAGGCAAAATCTGCATTTATAACAGGCGCAAAGAAAGTCAACCAGATGGGCTATACATAAACAATGGAAGATGTAATATTTATTATCTGCATCTCTGTTCACATACGGTATTGATAAGCTGGGCAATCTGCAATCGGCACACGTAGCTGCCTGCAAGACAATTATTATGCCCTTTGCGCTAAACAATCAATGAAAGCACATGCATTAGCCTTAACCATGGCCACTTGTTGTACTGTAGTAACTATGACAACTAACTGGCCTTGGCAACCAGAGCCACGTGTGGTGCCCTTAACCATTAAAAAAAATTGGCATTGTTTTCCGAACAGCAGGGCCAAATTTCATAGAGCTGCTTAAGCACAAAAAGTTGCTAAGCACAAACAAATTATGCTTACCAGAATAAGGTTACCGGCCAAACTACCATGTCACATGTTCTATTTGTGACTGGTATCCTGCTCATTAATGCTTAGCAGAAAATGTTTTAGCAATATTTTCTTCTTAAGCAGCTCTATGAAATTGGGCCCTGGTCTGTGTATACATTTTCACTTTAAACCATAATTATTTACAGTGGAGAAAACAAATCATTTTGAGTTATCAGAGTGAGTTATTGATGGTCGTTTTATGCACATTTTCTTTGACCGTGGCTATACTCCACGAAGCCGTCGCAAACGAAGGTGTAAAGTTCCTTACAAAATGGCTCCTGCGGTGTATTTCTCCATTCACCATGGTAACAAAAGCTTCAAGCTACAAATCATTTGAATATTACCGTATAACTCTGTTTAGATTATTCAGGATCAGGCCTTGTCAAAGTGATATTGTTTCAGTAGCAATTTACATAGCAGTTAACTGAGATGACTTTCAGTATAATTCTAACTTACCAGAAACGCAACTCCTCAACAAGTTAATTCATAAACATAATGTACAAAAGCACTGCAACCAAACTCATAGGCCTACAAGATTTTTTTTGGGGAGGACTATAGGGGCACTAATACATTCCGAAATGTAAGGTGAAACGTGTCTCCGTGTAAATAAAGAACAAAGTGACATATACTTGAATATAAAACATGGTTCATCTCATGTTTTAAGCATTGCATTTAAATCCACATACGGATTACAATGAAGGTATATAACCTTTGTTATGTAAAGCTCAACTAATTGTATGAACATGGCGGCACCCTTTGGACAAAGAAGACACTAATTAAACAGTTGAGCCGTGGTGTAATTGTCTTCTTAGTAAGGAAATATTCAGCACGATTTTCAATTTGTTTTTCGATCCGTTCGTTGTGTGTGTGCAATTTGAAATAATAACGGTGAACCATGTTCTTTTTTAACAGGGAATAATTTAACTTGGAGCAAAGCATGCTTATGAAGATTAATACAATCACCGGCTTTACAATATAGGCCTAGGTAAGTTTTTATATTATTATGCAACCGTTTGTTTTTGACATGTGGCGTATTACCTTTATTCAGCCCCATCTCGTGATAATCTTGATTAACGTTGATATCGGCTTATTACAGCAGGACACGTCTTCTTTTGTAACAGAAAGTAGCAACTGGCTGAAAAGGGAAATTTCAACAAAACAATGTTATTTCATTTTAAGTCATATTTTATGAGGGTAAACCCCAATCAGTACACAGCACTGCTCTCCATGGGGCCCTCCGTACATACAGAGAGTATAAAAATATTTTTCAAAAGCATCATACAAAGCAAATAAGGAATATAGACCTAAAAAAATAAGAAATCATATCAGCAAATACATTAAAGGTAAGAAATTAAAATAATTGATACTATATACATTTAAAATTCCTTATTGTGATACGTCCGTTTCCCTTTTTCAGTTCCTGGTTTGGTATTTCCTCGACAACAACAATACAAAACGGAATCCCTTAAATATTAACCTATAGTGCACACAAATTAACACATTGATACCTGACGTAAAACAAAAACCTATGACGCGCTGGCTGTTTTCTGTTTCTTTCTCTGTTTTTAAGATATTAAAATATAATTAGTTATTTAAACTTTTGCTTATAGATAGCGGCGCTGTTGGTAAATATGTATTTCCATAATAAATACTCCATGAATAGCCTAAATTGAAATTCCATATCCCAACACAGCACAGGATTTCCAGGAGCACTTACACAAAACGTAATTTCAGGTTATCCAAAGAATTCAACGACTCTTAGTCGTAGCCATAAGAGCCTGGACCAAGCTTGCTCACTAGCTCACATGCCCCGAGACCTCATTTCCACTGTCAATTTCATGAATACAGCCAAACACAAAATTGCACACAGGACCAACTAGGGTTTACTAGTGTTAATTCAGAAAGATCGGTCCTGCGGGTGGAATTTGGTTGTTTTCGACATGGATCCAATGTACAAGGCCCGTGGAGACCCGCACAAGCTGATTAGCGTCGGGGACATCGACCTACGAGCCCTACGTGTGCAATGACGGTGTTCGGGGGCTTTTGCAAATGAGGGAATTATGAACATGCGTGGGTGATGAACAATGCGGAACTGGAAAAACACGGAAGGGAAATTACATAAACTGCAGCGTCATGAGTGAAGGAGAATGTATGTGATATTTGTATTTTGAAAAAAAAGACTGAAGTTCGTTCAGTAAAATGACAGCTCAGAGCCCCTTTTAACGCTTTGAGACGGTTGTAGATTTTAGACGTTGATTGATCTCAGATACGTAGAACCTTTTTGTGTACTCCCAGGGAGAGAGGCAAATGTGGATCTCGACTGTGCAATTATTTAAACGTAATAAAATTTAGTTTTCCCTTTGGTTAACTATCCCGCCTTAACCAATGTATTATAACTAGTTTCAATGGTCACTTTTGATCAATCTAAGGCGCCAGCGACATTATTTACTTAGTGCCCCAACAAGTCAATTTCACACGACTGATATGCAAACAATTTCGCTAGGCAAATACTGTTGCTAAGCGATTAAAAAATACATTACGCCGCAGTACACCTTAAATGCGGAGTTTAACTTTGTAACGCGCAAATTGACATACTGAAGCAATAAACCTGAGGAAGTTTCCCTTTCTGATTGTAAGAAAATACTTAGTTGCGCTTAACGGTATCGTTCCTGAATACCGCGAATCTATGAGATCTAATAATACACATCTTAAGCATCATGGGGGAGAGATCTTTTACTTCTGCTGCTCCTTCATTATGGAATCATTTACCGGATCATATAAAACTTTCTCCATCACTAGCTTCGTTCAAAACTTCCCTCAAAACTCACTAATAATGAGGGCTGCTTAATACCATTTTACCCTCTATCGATGTGTCGCTGCGCCATGAGCATCTTTTAGATGGATACCGACTCATTATAAATGCTGATATTATTATTATTATTATTATCATTATTATTAAAGGTAAAATATAGCATCGGTAAAGCTGATAAAGTGCATCGTTCTTACTTCGTGTGATTCAATATACACCTACATTGTACATGCAAAAACAAACCTGTGAAAATTTGTGTTCAGTCCGTCGTCCGAGTCAGGAGAAAATAGTGAAAAACCGTGCGCACTTTTCAGCATGTAAACACATTGTCCTTAATTTCGATTCATACAACCGAAATTAAACTCGGGGACTTCACATTTTACTTTCTCGACTTCGGCAGTATTTCAGACATAAATCTTTTTATGGAAGACTGGTACTGGTATGAACTTCAAGTAAGATTTCAGACTGATACTTTAATTAAACAAAATGTTTTGATGAATGACTCTTGTATTCTATATTTAATGTAAGGGGCTATGTACATGAAAGTGAAAAAGGGGTTCAATTCCAATGAAACAATAATGCATTTCCGCACCTTTGAAAAGAATCATTTGCTTTTGTGATTTGAGGCAATGGCATGTGGTGATGGAGTATCGATATGGTCTCAGATTACTATTATTATATGCAAGACAGAGTTCTTATCAAATCTAATTATACTCAGCGAAAGAAGATAACATCACATGGTGTACTGCAAAACGAAACTAAGGATAGACTGTCACTGGGATTTTGGTCCGCTGGCAATTTGAGTTATTCTGTCCAGGAGTTGACTGGGAAACACGCTTAAATCTTAACAACGCATATAATTCATAGGCTAAATAAATGCAACATTCACATGACGATAGAGCATTAAAGGAAGGACCTTGCTCCCCCAGATATTTTACTGAAATTTGTAAGGTGATTAACGGCGCACCCATGACTTTGTCGGGGGGGGGGGGGGGCTCTAAGAAAATGTTACTCTCACAAATCAACTAGGCCGACAGTGTTGGTCCCCTGTGACAGGAATTATTATAACCCTCTCCCGTACCCCGCTGACCTCCCCCCCCCCCCCCCCCACCACCGGCTCAATGTTGTTAGTTTAAATGTTGTCGATTTCAACTGAAGGGCAGACCCTGCGTTGAGAGCCACCATTGATCGAGGGCCGGGTGGGGATTGGCCTAACGAGGTATGACAAGGGATTGTCTAATATTTCTGAGCAAGAAAAATAGAACAAAAAACAAAAAACAAACAAACAAAGAATACACGAACAAACCCTGAGAACGTGAAGACAAAATCGACGTTCATTGCTTCCGGATTGAGGCGTAAATAATAAAACAAGTCGTTTTGTTCATTATTCGAGTCTATCGGGGGCCGGGAAAAAAAAGGGGGGGCAACGAGACATGACCGGGATTACCCGGAATACCCCCAAATTGAGAGTCAATAACCCTAAGGTGCAACATTGTACCATATTTCAAACATACTGACCCTAAAATCTCTCATTTACAGACATTTTGGAGGTCCTACAAATTACTAACCAGGCTCGGCGCATTGTTCAGTCACTCTTTGGGTAAACCATGTAACTTACTTAATTTTGACAAACAAGTTAATACACATGATGTGCTGATATGCAAGTTACAGTTCTTTTGAAAAACAAGGCATTTTAGGTATTACTTACACCAGCAATTTTTATTTTGTTTAACTTTATTATTTATTTTGTTTAACTTTATTATTTATTTTGTTTACTTTATAATTTATTTGTTTTGTTTGTTTGTTTTTTTGTCGGGTGGGGGAGGGGCGGGGATGGTTATGGTGGCCCAACGAGATTATGACCGAGATTGCAGTATAATGGTTGTATAATATTTAGGATGGATCTTCCAATCAGGAACTCCTTAACCTCATATGGAGACACATTAACGCCAAGCCGGCAAGAGCTATAGATGATTTCAGCACAATGGGACCTTTGTTCGAAAAACGCTTCATCAAAAACGGCTAATGTACAACAATTTTGTGTGATTTTTTTTATCATGCGCTGGTACAATGTGACAACTAATTTTATTTCTTTTACCTCAAAAAAAGTTTGCAGGTAAATCCGGTGTTTTCGGGTTTTGCGGAAATTCACAAACGACTCGGGTATGGTTCGGACCCACGGCCCCTTCAACACAGAAGTCTTATTTTCAAACTACACAAGAGAAACTATTTTAAAGTCAAGTAGGCATATTGCATCCCCAACAAGGAGGCAATTAGTGCTTTTTCTGTATTTTAAATGGTAATTTCTCTCTTAAATAGTTAGAATGAGAATCATTCTTTTCAATTGAGGCCGGGGATCAATATTTTGCAGTTAGTCCCTATATAGTTTAAATCGAATAGAGTAATGTCAACCGAAAACTTTAAGAGAGTCGGCCTATCAAAGGACAATTATGAACCCTACAGTTATTTTGGAACCAACCGTCCTGATTGTTTTTTTCTCGTTTTTGAAAATGTTTTTGTTTAACCTCATATCATCTTTCTTAGCAATCATGAAAATCAAGGATATAAATTGTCTATAGGCTTACGTATCAAAACGCAATGAATCATAAACCGTCAAACGCCATTTAGCCGAAAAACACCTCTAGGGGCAATATTAATTAAATTTCACGGGGTACGATATGCTTAAACCATATACGGTTCGAGGATGTTGTCTTTTATTTAAAACAAACAAACAAACAAACAAACAAACAAACAAACAAACAAACAAACAAACAAACAAAACCTATTATTTTACCATCCCTCAAAGCAGAAATCTTAACCATTGCATCTGAATACAATCTTGTAGCCGCTCAGCATTCATACAGTGACTGGTCAAAGGTCACCCGTTTCTGAACCATGATTTTTTTCTCTTGCTGATGAGGAACTGATATAAAGACGACTTCCTCGACCTAATTCCTGTCAGTATAGGGCCTACGTGATCTTAAGGTGGATAGGTTTCTCTCACTGAATGACGCTGGAACATGAGATTCGATTACTCTTGGGTTAAATTGTGATAGGCTACGGGAACAACGTGCACGCGAAGTTTAGCCTGTAGCAACAACCGGGCCGGGCCACCAATATTCAAAATGGGATGTTTTCCCTCGGGTATAGTCGTTACTATGGTTTTCAGTGACGTCACAGCAATTTATTTGTCGAGTTTTCTTCCAAGGGTTTTGGAAGATTGTTCTCTTCAGTCCCCCCCCCCCTCCTCCCCGCGAACACAGAACAAACTTGATCATTATGAACACGACAAACCCCTAGGACGAACTTGCAAGTATTTCACAATCCACAGAGGTCACTATGGTAACATAATGACGTCACAACAATTATACCTCATTTACCCCAAGTCCAATGGCGTAATCGGATTTTGGGGGGTAAGCGGGGACAAAAACATAATTTGGCAGGCAATTAATGTATGCAACCATTTATTTGTGCATTTTTTCGATCTCATTTTGGGGCAACGGTTCGAAGGGGGGGGGGGGGGGGCTGGCTATCCGATTTAGTGCTATCAATTGGATAGCACTAAAACGTCGTAGATTAAACCTTTCACTTGAATATTATTCCCTCACTAGATTTATTAAGTAAAGTTTTCATTTTCATATAAAGTATACATTTTATCACAAAATAAATGATTTTGTTTTCAATCAACAATGTATCATAAATGAAAGGATTTGGAACCATTTTTCGAACGTTCTTATTATTATACCATATGCCTCTACCGAACCAGTTTTTTTTAACACCCTTACATCGTAAGCCTCTACTAGGACAATTTTTAGAGGTTAAAAATTGCTGCCCCCTAATGGCAAGTAGTTACACCGATGCGGGCTTGCAACCATAAGGTTGTGAGTTCGGAATCCTGGGCTGATTTCACAATGCCTATTTAAGCATTGTCGTCCATTACTGAATCACAATTTGAGATTGATTTGTTCAGTTAGTAATCTATAGTCAATTCGTGTGTGTTTGTGTGTAAGTGCTATAATAGGCTGACACGTGCATCTAATCATACAATAAATCATGGTTATTCCCGGCAACAAAGCAATGTTATAAATTTGTTATAATAAATAATTGCGTGTATCCTTGTGAAGGGTCTGTCATTAAAAATAGTTCATAGAATTGTCAATTAGGAATACATGACGAGTTATTTGTCATAAATGTCCCAGAAACAACGCCAGATAGAAACGTTTATAATTGCGGAGGAAAATTTAGGAAAACAGTACCGTGATTGTTACTCTCGAAAGGGCCCAAATGTAAAGGAATACTGTCGGCCTGGTACAATATTAAATAAATGTCACCTTCAAATCTGTTACATGTATGTTTTGTTTTTTTTTTTTTAGTTTGTTTGTTTGTTGTTGTTTTTTTAACGTCAGTACAAAATATTTGTATTGCCTATTAAAACCACGATTTCAATTAGCCTGCACGCTTTGTGATGATTTAAAGCCATTTAGTGGAGCCAACAGCAAGGGTTGCCGAAGAAGCCGTTCGAAAAAACAGGGGGAAATAAAAGAACAAATTATCAGGAGGGGAAAAAAACATTCACACAGCTCGTAAATTTAAATAGCGCCCTCATGTGTGCATTCAGTTTCGCAACTGGTTCTGGGTGAGGATTGACAACAGTAATTTGACAGTTTTTCGTTTTAAAAGAAAGGCATGCACTGTTTATGCAGTGGGATGTTGGGTTAGATCAAATATATCCTACCCTTAATAAGAATTCCCCTTTGAGGGGGCCGGGTCTACGAGAACAAACGTTGAACTGGACAGCCAGGTTGACCGGGATTGAAGGGGGTTAACACCCTAAAAACGGATTGGTTAAAAACAACCGAGATGTTGGTAGATATGTGTCCAACCAAGCTTATTGGTTAATCTAACCAAGATATTGGTTGGATTAAACATGATTTAACCTAAATGTTGATAAGTTTAAATTACCCATTATATTGGTTAAATTGACCAGTAAGCTTGGTTGGACACATATCTACCAATACATTGATTGATTTAACCAATCTGTTTTTAGGGTGTAGGGTGATCCAAAAGAAGGATTAAAGGAATGACGTTGAATGTCTTTCGCCATTGGTTGAATTTGAAATAATGGGTGGGAGCGGTGGCTGGGACCCAAAGTAGGTTAATAGCCATTACATATTAAATAGAAATGAACTTAAAAACGGTTTAAGACATTGCATAATAATTCCAATTGCGTCAGTAAACTGTTTAAATTACGATTATATAGGGCCTAAATTTTCTCCCTAAACTGGTTACAGCTCTGGTATTTAAAAATGTACGCTCTTAGTTTTTTTTATTATGAATAAGCCTGCTGTTTTTATTGTTGTTGTTGTTGTTGTTGTTGTTGTTAAATAAGACAAAACAAACTGCAAAGGCGCTTTAGATTTATGCTTTTGTCAATTATGTCATTTGCCCTAACGACGGGATACAGTACCCGTTCTATGGCAGTGACGTGATTTTTGCAGGGGGATCGGGAAAAGGCTAACCGTATTTATCGCATGATGTCCATAAGGGAATAAATTGTTATTCACGGCTGGCAATATTTCGAACTCCGAGGCTAATCATAGTAGTGTCCGTATTGTCCTTATACAAAAAGAGAAAAAAAGAAAATTTAAATACTCGGCAAGTGCACGAGCCACGAAGGAGGATACAAAATAATATGGTACTTTTTTAATTGCACTTGCTGGGGGGGGGGGGGGGGGGGCAAACACTGTTTTGCAATACATTCCTGAATGTAGGCCAGGCATACACTCTGAAGACACTATTTACACTGTTTTCATTAAGTTCACGTTTTCGGGGGAACGAAAAATATTATGATTTTATACACGTTTTTATGGCTATTTTTAGCAGATTTCGGGATATAGGCCTACTGTAGTATCTGATATTATTTTATTTATTTGTTTGTGGGGGATAGTGTGTAATGTTTTTTTACATGGCAATACTCTGGGAAACTCCTATGACAAAAAGTGCGGTACTATTACCAAGGTTGTAACAATAACAATAAGCAAACCATACCAAAGCTGCAGTTTCATTTTGACATTGATATTTTTTGTTTGAACTTTTCTTGAAGTCTTATTATACTTTGTCGTATTTTTCACCAAAACGGCATTATCTGATTCGATGATTTGTCTTAAATTATGTCAAAGACGAAGAAATACCCCTCAAATAGTCGTCTCTTATTTTGATTACCGCAACCGAAATAGTCGATATACTAACAAGACAAAGATGCATGACAAAAGGTTTATCATGTCGAATGGTTTACTTTTTCCATGAAAATGTCTTGATTTCATCTGCCAGATGATATGAACATTTTGGAAGAGTATACATTGATAGAAACTAACCCGCGGCTATTTTGTTAATTTTAATGAAACAATGTGTAGCACATTAGCGTATGTTACATTCTGTTTTGCGAAACCCATGCCAATCAAAAAGTACCAAATTCAAACCCAGCTTCCAAGAGAAAAAAAAACATTAATCGCTCAGTATGATTGTACAATTTCCGAGTCAGTACTGAAGGAACCACGCTTTATTTATGCTGTATGAGCACCACTTCCATGGCTGTGAATGTTTTTACATGGAACGGAAGAACTAGAGAGAGAAACTTAATCATCTACTCTTTTGGCAAGCTACCGGTTAGGTTAACAACTTCCCCAATTGGTGATTACCGGTATATCGTCTCTATTCGTAGGGCAACCAGCCGGTTAATTTTTCCGCATTAAGCCGTGTGTCGAAAACTGATCACTAAATGTTGAATTCAGGTGACAACAATAATTTTCACCCCAGAAACTTGTGCAAAAATTAGTGATTTTTCCACAAGTTTAACAAAAAGTTTTTGTCTTTTTTAATAACGTTTTGTCTTATTTCATCACAATCATTAGGTGTAAAGGACGACAGCGTCCGATTATAGCAAACGATGATAGCGTCCGCCATTTTGTCTTCCCATGTTCTGCACACACAGTACAATTTCTTTTGTAATCTTCATCATGTACTATTTTCTGTTTTTTTTTGTCTCCTTGATTCAGTGTTCACAACACCAATACGGCCTTTGAAAATAACCACATCTTCACACAATAAAGCACTATTGTAATTTTAAAACTGTTTTGTCAAGCTGATAGCAAGCGATGACTTAATCGAATCCACGCTAGGTGTTTTCTTGATCAATGCGCGCAAGAATTCAAACGGTTGTGACTCCATGGTCTGTATTTGTTGGCGCCCAATTTGCCGGCTGTACGCTTTTCAAACTACTATTCGATTCTCTGTCACCGTAAAGGCAAAATGTTTCCAAACAAGTAAAGTTACGTGAAATTAAATTACATTCTTCTGTACAAGTCAAAAACATCTGCCCGGAGAACTGCATTACCAGTTAAATAATCACAACTCTCAGAGTAGGCGCCCGTGATTAAATTCATCCCGACATGTAGATTTTCACCTGGCGACCGGTCGACTTGGCACGACGGATTAGTACTGATTAAAACAAAGCATTCTTGTATATTTTGTTGACCTACGTCTTAGCGGACAACGAAGAATTGCATTTGTTGACTCTTGTAGCAACAGAATCCACAATTATTTGATTATAAAATCAAGGGAAAGGAAAGAGAAAATGAATTCGCGGGGAAGAAAGAAAGAAACGAATAAAATTTTTTGGTAAATGACATAAGTCTATCAACAAATCCTAAATAAATATATGTCAAATTGGAAACTGTGGAATTTACTGTTACTCGTAGATGGCGTGGGCGTAAACCGCTTTGCTCAAATTATTAGAATGATTTTGAACATGACTTGATCTGAAAACATCTGATTGGGCCCATTTTTATAGATAAAACTGAAGATGATAGCACTTGAAACTTTCAAGATTTAAGTCCCGTTGTTGTTGCTGTTGTTGTTGTTGTCGTTGTCGTTGTCGTTGTCGTTGCCGTCATTTTTGTTTTCGTTTTCATTTTTGTTTTTGTTTTATGTTTGTTTGTTTTTTGTTTGTTTTGGTTGTTGTTGTTTTGTTTTTACAATTCCCAAAACTATCACATTGTTCAGGTGGCGGGCTTCAACTAATCCAACCAAAGTAAATTTCATACATACGCGTAGCACAGTGACTTAGAGTTGTTGGTTTCTTAACCAAATGTCAATTTGCATTAACTCTCGTACTCATTTCAATCCGCAATCTCGTACGGCAAGGCCCGCCCTCGTCGACAGGCAGTATCCAGGGGGACAAAAGCGCGGGATCTTTTGTGTTTAAGTTATCACGCGCTTGGTCTACTCCAAGAGATAGTCTTAGGTTGGAACGGTCAGTGTTACAGGCTGCTAGAAAATTATCCGTCTACTTGTATGCGACAGCTGTTTTAAAACTGTGATTGGGCTGTGTTCGCGAACCTTGAATTTCATAATGGACTTCTTTTCGTCAATGTAAGTTACAATTTTGCACTATTAACGAAATTAAAAAGTCGTCGGGCTTTACGTTAGTTCAACCCACGATAAAACAAAAACGACACGCCTATTCATAATCGCGCGCACACTGTCATTACAAAAGATAATTTAAATGTGATTTACAATCTTCGGCACATTCAGTTAATTACATTAAAATTTGTAGATTAGCCAACGCACTCCTAAGTATCATGGTGTAACGGTGTTATTACCAGTGGCGTAACTAAGGGGGAGGGGGCAAGGGGCGGGCACGTGCCCCCCAACTGATGTCCGTGCCCCCGGGTGCCCACCATTTGAAATTTGGATTTTTGAAATAAAAATAATACATGTTAAATTTTATGAACTTTTATGTAGTAATTTCAATGTTTTAAACCTTTTTTTTATTAGTTACACGCAGACTGTATTTTGTTTTACCTCAACACGTCAGAAGAGCGTTCAAAAGGGGCTTATTTAGGAAAAATACAAACGGAAACTACAGTTTTTTTTAATTGGCCAAAAGTGCCCCCTAAGAAAACTGGTGCCCCGCCCCCTTGTGCCCCCCATAAAATGTTACCCTAGATACGGCGCTGGTTAGTGCTTGAAATGAACTACAGTTCTTCATTAAAATTAATTATGTAGTGATGTCAGGGTCCCCAAAAGAAACACATTTTCACTGTTTGGGAATACACTGGGCAAAGCAATGTAAAAAAAAATCTGAATTAATAGATAAAGTAAATGATAAAGAAATCTAGTTAAAAATGTTGGATATACTTCCAAAATTGAAATTTCAGGCCAGCCAATAGCAATACAAGTTTTAAATGATTTTGGGTATTAGGGAAAAAACATCAAAATGTTTGCTCCAATAGTAAAGATTAGTTGTATATCCTTCATAGGCTATATGTAGACCTACTTGAGTGTTTTAGGAATTTGATAACCTTGCATACTTGTGAATCCTCCATAGAATTTACCGCTCTCTTGGTCTGGCAGTTTAGTTCATTCAAGACGCCTTTTCTCATCAGCGCATAAAAGGTCATTCAATTATCATATAAATGCCATTTTCAATTTGGCTAACTGGTTTTAAGAAACCAGACTGGGCATACCCGGTAGTTCTTTTACTCCCTCGTTATGATTTCAATTATAAAAGGCTTCAATTTTTGTATAAAAGAATCGGGGTTCAAGTTCACCTCTCAATGTCCTACAAATTGCATGTTTATATGAGCACATTAGCCTTCATAAATAATGCAATTTTTGCAGAACGAAACTAGCTACATATTATGTTGTGCACTGTTTTTAAATTGCATAACTTTCCTGCAAACGCACTGCTGCCATTTATGCGAAAGCGGAAGTCTTCCTGGCCTGTATAGGGATATATACACGTGAAGCAAGCTCAATGATACAATATCCCGAACGAATTGAGTACCCAAAACAGTCATTTTATCACTTGCGTCATCAAGTTTGATTTCATCTATTCAAAATCATGCTTCAAATTTGACGCTTGAACAGAGAAATAGTCTGGCCCCTTTATGAGCACCGTTATTGTTGTTATATCAATTGCATTAAAGGGACCCCGACGAGGATGGCGAACAAACCAGAAGGACCTGACATTGATTTTTAAAACGGCAACGAAACTTTAAGGTATAGACGTAACATTCCAAAGACTACCTAACCAAGCGCGCCGTGTCCAAATGTTGTTTCCCAACGAGACCCCGTAATGTTTCAAGACAACATTGATCCATCGACACTCAGTAAAAATAATTGCCTCGCGTAAAGTCAATGTCACATGTGTTTGCAATAATGAATGAGTCCCCGATCACCATTCATGTCATGGTTGGCTGAAGTGTGCACGTGTTTATATACAGCATATCGGTAGTTATCTATGTGTTTTGCAGGTTTTTCATACCTTGAATAATACGGTGCAGCGCTGTGATTAACTACCATGAGGAAAAGGTCAAGTTTTAATGTTCAATTAAATTTAAATTCAATGTCAAACTGCATTAAAGTGAATGCCCACTATGTTGTGTTGTCCAATAGACGTTTAAGATCTCTGTATGGACAGGTTTACATCATCAAAGGATGTAATACTTACACAAATCTAAATGCATGTTCCGCAATTTTGTTTCATGATTTTTTTTTCTTCTGAAGATTCTGAAATGGTGAATTATGCATATCAGATGCAGGAGGTTTGCAATTTTAATCTCAACAATTCGATAAGAGCATATAATATACTGATCGAAACGTCGAGGTCATTTACCATTGGTCCTTTTAGAACCACCGCTTCAAATAACAAATTTATGAACATTACGTTTATACCGCAAACCTTACTAAATTTAAGGCTGTTTAGGGACAAGCTTGGGTCCTGATCTGGCCGCCTGTATTAAAAAAAACCAACAACAAACAAACAATCAAACAACCCAACAAACAAACAAACAAACAAACAAACAAACAAACAAACAAACAAACAAACAAACAAACAAACAAACAAACAAACAAACAAACAAACAAACAAACAAACAAACAAACAAACAAACAAACAAACAAACAAACAAACAAACAAACAAACAAACAAACAAACAAACGATAATATGATTTGGGAGGTAGTGCTGTAATGGTTTAGGCCTAATCAACTGACCCTCTGTTTAGACATCCAACTTCGAGCAGCCCGAAAACCCTTTTTGTCAATGTGAAATTTTTTGGGACACCATTCGTTTACCAAATTCAGGCTCAAAGCGTCGATATAATGGTATAATTAAAAATAAACCAACTAGTTTTCTCCGATTAGTACCCGCGAAAGTATTTGTTCTTCAACGCTGTCTTGTAAAATGGTCATGCTCTTCTTCAAACGGGTGACTACAGTTGAACCCTAATTAACATCATCAATTGGTTTTCTAGAGTGATGATGCAATCGATTTCGTAATATTCATAAAGCTATGTCAATGTAATTAATTTATTTTCACAACAAAGGATACCGTAAACAATAGAATTGTTATGTTACACCAGATGTCAAGTTAAAGTATAACGATCAATTTAAAAACATTTATTGTCATGCTAAAAACGTGAAAATCGCTCTCCAGTGTATCCACAATGCATAACAGTAAAAAAACATTGCACAAAATATCAATGCAAGGAAGGTGCGGAGTGCGTGCAATGTACATTGTCACCCATCATTTGAAATTCACCCTTCACTCAGAAGCATTCATACTAATACTAGATTATAACTGTCCAATTTATTTTCCAACATGGATACAGTCGCCACTGGGATGCAAATTTTCTTGCTGCACTAGCAAAACATTCATTCCTACAGTGAGAATCGGTTTGCCATGGTTACGCACGAATTCTTTGTCATAAAAACTGCGGCTATGACGACGCATCCAAGAATCAAGATCAAATTCTTAAAAATAAAATAATAAGCAAGGGCGTATTGCCTCGCGGTACAACCAAACTGTATTATTGGAGTTGTCTCTTTGCTTTCATGGAACAGACAACAGTTTCGTTAATTGTTCTTCGTGGAATGGAGGGGGTAAAAGTAGACGTCCTATTATTGTAAAGGGCTGGTCACGGTAGGCGTAACCACAGGTGGGAGGGTGCCGTCACAGACCACACCCTCTCATAATCTAACATTAATTGACACTCTGGTGTACATAGCATCCCCCCTATGGGATTTCATTCCAGGCGTTAAGAAAGTGACACGGGAAAAGAAGGATGTCAAATTGGAAACAGTTTAATGACGCATCAGCGAAAGTCAGCTCCAACTTGGCCTCAGTGAATACATGTGTTTAGATCTAATGTTAATTAGATCCTGACATTGAGAATAATTGTTCCTAATTTTCAATTGCGACGTCGCCCACAACCGGGGATTACTTCTTAACCCCTATAGAAACCCTCGGATATAGTTCTATTTTTTTTTACATTTCATATTGCCCAGTATTTAAAGAGGTATTATAATAATTCATGTATTTATATGTAGCCTTTATATACCTTATTTTAACGGTTGTGTTGCGAGAAGCGTATAGCCTTAAATACGTTAAAGACTTCACTATGGCCTTTTGAAATTGCTAGCAAACAAAATGCCAACTCTACTCTCTCCTTGGGGAGCAGACGTATATCGGTAAGGCGCCTTCCTCGTCTTTGTGGTGCTTGAAATTAATTCAGTGATGCATACAAAATGTTCACCAGGTTTGAATGTCTGAAAATTCCATTTCAACCTTTACCAGAAAATAATAAAGCGTTATATTTAGGCCCATATAATGAACATTTTAAACAAAGGTCCGAGACTCAAGTCCATTATACATTGCATGATTTCACTATTTTTTTTTCAATAATTATGACAAAATTACTAACCGAGTGTTTGCTTTAGCATCCGTCTGGTTACATATCGTAATCAGACTCTCTCTACGGTGTCTTAGCAAAAAAGACATAAAATATAATAATACAAACTATACTTACCAATGGTTCTTATACATGGTTTTTAATAAAAATGTTTGTTTCTTAAATTATTATTTTTTTATTATTTTATTATTGTTATTATTTATTAATTATTTATTTTGTATTTGTTTAGTTAGTTAGTTAGTTATAGCTAGTTAGCTAGTTAGTTAGTTACTGTAGTTAGTTATTATTTATTTATTTATTATTTGTTTGTTTGTTTATTTGTTTATTATTATTTTTATCACATTTATTATTATTATTAATTATTAATATCTTTATTATTATGTGTTTTTTGGTGCATCCGACATTTCACCACCCCTATTTTGGCATAGACAAACCGTGCCCAAAGCTTTTAACAAATGAGTTTTAACTCCCACAACCGTGCACTCATCCCAATGCTAAAAGACACACAAAGAAAACAAAATCACATTTCATTTCTTTTCTAAATTGTGCATCGTAATAATGACATCTGCATGTTGTAAAGCCCGGGGCCTATTCATTCTTCGTCGTTAGATAGATGTAACATCAAATTACACCAACCAATGTCCTAACCACTCCAGAAAACATCATCAATTGAATTTCCCTCTTCCAAACCCATACAGTCATCTTGCGTGGCATTATCAACCGGAGCTGGTTGCCATGGAAACCGTGATGAGGATACTTTGGTGCTGTAGTTATCATGCAAATGGTTTCCGTTGGGTCAAGGCTAAAACTTCTATTCATCGGGTGTTTTTCCCGCCACAATCTGATTTTTTCGTCTGGTTATTCTGATCGCGGAGAATCAAAATACACCGAAGTGTTAAAAGCAGATGTGCTGACTGGTTAATTTGATTGATTGATTGATTGTTGATTGATTGATTGATTATTTGATTTAAAATTATTTATTTTCAAAGTAAAGTGCTGTACTGCCGTGAATATGCTGACAATGGGTTGCATGAAAATTTCGTAATAAATGTTGAGAGGAAAAAAGTCTTGGTCATTTTGAAATCCACCAAACATCATTCTTTCATTTTTGTTATCCTCGAGTTCAAAATGAAAACAAGTTATCCGGATACATTTAGGCCCCGGGATGTTGCCTGTAAATCTGTTCCTGGTTGGGTGGGGTGATGATAATGACATTTTAAATATGTGGCTTGTAAGGCAAAATCACAGTTCTATTCAGTAAAACAGAAAGGCATTGGTAATGACTAACATAATGAAATGATAACAATGCGTGCTCAAACACATTGGTTCCAAGAAGATTGTATTAGAATTTGTGTATTAGACGAAGACATTTCATCCCATGTCTTTAACTTCACACCGTTTTCACTACGGATTGGATTTACATCCGTAGGATGTGTGGTTCTTTTTTTTTCATTGGACGATATTTTGTTTGAACAAATAACGCAAATTATTGAGTGTGTCATACAAATTGAATGTGTCATACAAAATACACTGATTCGGTCTATATTGTGCGTTTATAAATGGTGTGTTTGTTTGTTTATTGATTTATTTTGTGCGCGCTTGTAAGTTTTCTGTTTTCAAGTGGCCATTTGTGATTCCAAGCATGACAAGCTTCAACGGAAATACCGCCGTGTCCGGGTTCACTATAATGTGATTCCCCACTATTTCAATTGCTCTTTGTGCACACTCAAATAGATCACGAGTTGTACCAAAATTTAATTTAATTCATCGATTCGTGATTCGTGATGCCTAAAATAGAGGATAATTGTCCTGACTTCCAATTGTCTAAATCTATTTTTTGCATGCAGTATTCATGAAATCTAGTTAAGGTCTATACGATATTGGTAGTGGTACTTGATGATGCACTCTAAAATCTCCCGGGTCAAAATTGACCCGGATTCGGGGTTCAAGGGGGCTTTGACCAACTTCTGGGTGTGGCTGACCAGAAAACTGGTTTAAAACTCAGATTCTGCGTCAGTTTGACCCATTTCTTGGTAATTTTGCAACTGGGTTTTACGGGCTTGCTGACCCAGAAATCGGTCAGGCCCCACGGGACCCGGAATCCGGATAAATTCTGTGACCTGGGTCCAATTTCATAGAGCTGCTTAACGCTTCCGCGGCTCTCGTGGGAACAAAATAAATTTGCCAAAACAAATCACTGCTCAAGGAGAAAAAAAAAAAAAATTGTGCTCTCGAAAAAAACAAATTGTGATTACGAAAAGTTATAACTCAAAATGCACTGCGCGTCCTTGGCCTTTGTGAAACGGTGCCATTCCGCTACTAGGCCTGTAATCGTTGTTGTATATTAAATAACACAATGCCTGCGACCAAAACGTTCTTTCAAGTTCCCGTAGGCCTATACGGAAAAGCAAGACAAAAAGGAAGGAGGAAAACACGGTTTTCCTTTGCCACCAAAATAATATAAAGAGAAAGAGTGACTCTACTCTTTACTTCGAACAGAGGGAAAATCGTCGTGGGTTCGAATCCAGAAACCAAGACGACTTCAACTTGTTTATGTATTTGTTTGTATTTTGTTATTTATTTTACCTTTCTTTCATTTACGCCTCACTCTGGAAGCAATGTATGTCGATTGTCTCTTCATGAACTTGTTTTTATTTGTTGTTATTAATACTTGTTTATCTTTATTTTTATCTAATTTTCGTTGCTCGGGGACATAAGATTACCCCTGCACAATAGAAAAGCAAACTGAAGTCTAGATGTCATTACACGTTTATTTTGTGTTTTTATTTCAAAAGTCTGACAGACTTCCAACTAGTTTTCGCGTATTTTTGAATATTTAGCATTTAGCGTTGGATAAACACGGCTATCAATTAGCAACCACTCCAATACACTTACGTCTAGAAGATAACTTCACGGATACTGTTGCTGAACTGAACCAACATGGTTAAATTTATAATTGTTTTTAATTTTAAGTCACGAATACTTCTTATACGGGATACAGAACGAAATTTGAATCACGAACAACTTCCGGGGGTTATTTGCAATTCATACCTAGTCCACAATGAAACATTTTTTCTGAATATTTAAGATCTTTATTTATTAAACACATAATAAAAAAACGATTACATTATATATATCAAAATAATGCTTATTACATTAATGAGGTTCGGTGCATGGATTTCTCTCTATTTTAGTGTAGTGCACCCTATCAAAGGGTTAGGGTAAGTGACTGTCTAATTTGGGGTCGTTCGGGTAAACTACAATCCTGGCTGTATCTCGTGGGGTCACTTGCCCGACATGTGCTTTCGCAAAACACACACCATACCATACACACATAATAATAACTTAAATTATTGTAGTGCGCACTGACAACGGTTTACCATAACGATTTACTCTTCCATTTTGGCACCTAAATTCCCGACAGGCATTTTGTTTTCAACGTGAAAAGTAAAGTATGCTACACAAACAACACACACGCCTCTTTACTTTGTTTTACAGCCACCCAAAACCCGTCATTTGGCGGAAAAGCATGAAGACAAAAAGAAAGGGGGAAAACACGGTTTACCTTTGCAACCAAAATAATATAAAGAGAAAGAGTGACTCTACTCTTTATTTCGAACAGAGGGAAAATCGTCGTGGGTTCGAATCCAGAAACCAAGACGACTTCAACTTGTTTATGTATTTATTTGTATTTTGTTATTTATTTTACTTTTCTTTTATTTACGCCTCACTCTTGAAGCAATGCATGTCGATTGTCTCTTCATGATCTTGTTTTTAATTGTTGTTATTAATACTTGTTTATCTTTATTTTTATCTAATTTTCGTTGCTCGGTGACATAAGATTACCCCTGCACAATAGAAAAGCAAACTGAAGTCTAGATGTCATTACACGTTTATTTTGTGTTTTTATTTCAAAAGTCTGACAGACTTCCAACTAGTTTTCGCGTATTTTTGAATATTTAGCATTTAGCGTTGGCCGTATAGGTGCACCCTTGAAAATAACACAAAAGAGCCGGACACTTTCAAGCGCAGTTCGGGGTTCAGCGATTGTGTTAGTCAATACAATGCCTACGTTACTCGTGGATTCCAAGCTAAATACAAAGTAAATTCCTAAAACTAGGTACCGACACATTAGCGCAGGGCGTTAGGCTATGTGCCGGGACTGTCTCACACAACACTCAGTCCCCGGTTCGAGTCCGGGTCTGGATTCGAAACCGTCTGCCCCTAATATAGGAACAAGGAATTGGCTGGGATCTGGCACCAGTGTGATTGGGATCAGCCTTGTTTCTCCCCTAAAGGGACAGGGCCCGCGAGGCTAGGAATCGGAGGCAGGGGAGGACACGCGGTGAGTCGGTCGCCATACCACAAGGGAGCTATATGGCAGACGGTAACCAGTCGCGTCGCCTGAATGCCTGACATATCACCGCTTAACTTTTTATCTTTTTTCCAATTCTGGGATACTTTTCTTTCAGCTCTAGTTCAATAAACATGCAATAAAACAATGAAATATACAAAGAATAATGCGGAATTTGTTCTTACAACAATTTGCTTCAAAAGATATACTTTAAAAACAATCAGCCAATGAATATCTCGAAGAGGATGGATGAAACTTGTGTTGATTTCCCCAACGGCACTATTAAAACAGATAATCCCTGCACGCGCTCCAAAATGCATCAAAAACAAAAACAACAACAAAAAGGTAGGAAAACAAAACAAATACACTTATAAAAAACACAAATAATAATAATTATTTCTTTAATAAGGTCGAGAGGGGTTGCCTAAAATTAGCGACTTTCCGAAGAGTGGCATGATGAGCCAAAACATTCTCATTAAGTACAGAAACTACTTTGAATTTTTTTCATAATTATCATTAGTGTTTTGACATTTCATTCACTTGGTAATCAACGAATTTAAAATGATTAGTAAGCGTGCATGACCTTTTACTACCGTTCTCACCAATATGTTTGTGTAAGTATCGGGACTAGAGTGCCTTTATTGTTT